>CAVNZK010000302.1:0-101708 GCA_963693345.1 Pieris melete | reverse complement strand
TTTAATAGTGATGTCAGTATCTCCCGCAGCCTGACGTCGCACTAGTTCAATTTTTAAATTTTGCAAATATTTTTGCTGAGCTGGAGTTAAGTCTGAATAAATTTTAATGGCTTCTGGAAATTTAGACTTGTTACGTAATAAGTATTTAGCCGTAGTATTTGTTTCGTAACAAACTTTGATTCTACGGTTTTTGCCTGGATTAAATTTTCCTATACGAAAGACCTTAAGGGGTTAAACACCGTGAGACAAGATGTGCATTTAATCAATTCAGTATCAGAGGCATTTTTTAGGCATTTACCACAATCCATCTTGGAATATTATAAAATTAAAAAAATAAAAAGTATTCGTTTCGTAGGAATGTGCGCGCCAGGATTTGATCCACAATCGACAGTGTGTATGGTGTTCCTAACAACTTATTACAAGTGCTAACCAATTCATTACTTGACTTGCGAATAAATCGTATATAACACAATTACGATTTGTCCAAAACAGTGTTTAGGTTTTATTTTAAAGTACTTGATTAGCACAAGACACTTTTAAAAGTCACTTCACTATTTTATGTCAGTTTTTTGCAACAATTACTATGATGTTTAAACACAACCAAACGAGAAATGTCCATCGCGGTATGGCGGATAACAAATTGTTCGATCACGACTAACGAATCACTGTTTAATACACTATATTGATTGTTCACAACTTATTACGTGAAACTGTTGCTTAAAATGTCATAGTTCCCGTGTTTTAACCTCTTTTACACACTAGTTCTATTTTTAATTTAAATAAATTTACGGAGGTAATGTTAACTGTGACGCGGTACCCGCTCTAGTTATTTTGGCTATAATCTAAGTGTAATATGTTAAGTAGGTTAATATTTATAAAATATGTAATAACAAAAAATATCTACTTATTAACAATTATTCTTTTTGTTTACTTTTTATTTTATTTTATTTACTATAGACCCTTACACACGATTTTCATTACTCACTTTTATATTATTATTTTCTACTTAGTATTTTTTTTTTTTTTTGCTACTGAAGCGCAAACTAGCTGCTTTGGCCTCTGGCAGAATGACCAGCGCTGTGGAACTTTCTGCTCCTCAGCATAATGCTGAGCCAGGGCCAATTATAACCACAGTACACACACATTGCACACTTGAAGCGAACCGAATGGGAAAAGGGATTTTTTTTTATTGTTTTTGATATGTCTTATTTTATTTTTTCTTTGAGTATTGTTATTTTGTGTGGTTTTTTTTTATATTATGGCAACAGCTTCAACTGTATGCCAGTTTCAAGTAAAATTTTGTGTGGTTTCGTATGTAATGTCTATGTCTATGTCTATGTCTAGGTTAGTGGTTAGTTCTAATAAATTTAGTATATTAGTAGATATAACGATTCAGGTAGCAAACGATTCGTGTGTGTTTTTAGTACCTACCAGTATTAAAAACCATTAACGATTTTTTTTTAAATATATTTCACGTATGTCTCGGGCAGAAGGCTCATCTGATGTTATGTGATTCCGCCGCCCATTTACACTCACATAGCTAGATGGCTCGCAAGTGCGTTGCCGGCCTTTTAAGTTAAATTTTTATGCTGTTAGATAATATAGTAGTTTGGCGGTTAGTTCGAATAAGTTTATTAATATAGTATATATAATGATTCAGGTAGCCAACATTAACCAGTCTAATGCGGTTTTTAGTACTGGTACTAAAAACACACAGTAGGGTTTCAAATGTCCTAATTTGCCTAATAATGAGCAGTTAATGGACAGTACGAAATGCGCCGCTACGCTTACAGCTTACTGTGAGCGAAGCAGAGATTTTATTAGTGAGTTGATGAACCGATTTTCATTAAAGCGAGTTGCGAACGCTTTGACCGAGCTTAATCGGTTTATGGAAAGCTTCATACGACAATAGCTAAAGGTTTTTGGGTAACTTTAGTTTTAATACAATTATTATGAGTTAATAATATTTTTTCTTAATATAATATAGAATTAGGGTAAATATGTCAAGTGTAATGTTAGACCTAATAAAGGATATTGTCCTACGAAATGAGGAGTTAGTGTATCATGTTCAGGGGTGAGATTTATGCCTGTAAATGAAAAACGAAAATAATATGAGATGATTTTTGTCACACCGAATCTAAATATATTTTAAACGTATTAAAAACAATTGTTAGACATAATCGTGTTCATCAATCAATCGATTAAGATATAGATTAGATTAGATTAAGACATTTTATAAACAATTTAAAGTGTTGCTCGTAAATGCTCTATTTTAATAATTTAATTTCTTATTTTTGCGTAGAGATGTTACCAATATCTTCTACCGCATTTAGCACAAGAAGTGCTCTGAAGAATTGTTAGGACTCATGCCCGCGGCTTTGTTCCATCTTCGAGGCAGAAGGCAAACTTCCATCCTCTATCTCGACGCCTGATCACAGCTCTTTTTAAGGCACTTTCGCCGCGCACCACCTCTTTGTGGAACCTGCTGTAGAAGCTGCCAGTAGAGGTATTTCCGAACCGAGGCGAATTAGGCGCCTTCAAGAAAAGAGCGTAAACCTTGATATGTCGGCAACACACCCGCTAGCCCCCTGCGATACACGTATGGGCGGCGTTTATCACTTTATTCCAAGTGACTAAAAAACTAATTGAGAAAATGGAGATTACAATTGACTTTTTCATATGTATATCAATCTATAACCGACTGCCAACTATCGATAGCTATTCCTGAATTTTTGAAGTTATACTTCTTTAGGCGCGTTATGAAAAATGTATGAGAGTGAAATTTTACGATGCGCGCGCACCGTGACACAAAATTCAGTATGGGCGCCGAGCGTGCGCGTATTAAAGAAATAAAGCAGTTTTCATTATTTTGTCAAAGAAATTTAGCAATGCTTTTTCACAAAGACCTATTTCTACTTAGTTAAAAGGTTATGAAACATACCTTGTTATTAAATTGAATTAATAATATAATATAATAATTATTATTATTAATATTAATTAATAATTGAATAATATACTAAATATTAAATATTGTTAAATTATTAACGCTTAATATTGATTATTAATTATTTAATATTTAAAAAAAATAAAGAAAGCCAAAGAAGTATAACTTCTTACGCGCGTACATAAGTACACGCACCATTTTTTTTGCATTAAACATCAATATTATTACCATAAAGTTTTAAAATACATAAAAAAAACAATTGCGCCATCTATGCCTAGCATTAGCCAATTTGACACAGCCCAATTATTGTAAAAACCCAAAAGCCATAAGGTTTTATTGGAATTGCTATTCAATTAACACAAAATGTTTAGGTCTATACACGCCCCTAGATGCCTAGAGTTATCTATTTCCTATTTTCTAGCAGTTAAAACCTATTTAAAAAATGTAATCTCAATTAAGCCGAGATTTGTCATAAAATTAAATCATTACCTTACGTATACACTCCTTCCAATAATTATAGGTATGATGACAAAACCTTTTTATATAATGAAATGTTATCTTTCTTTTGCGTCTGACTAACAAAAAAAATTAAATTAAAAAATGTGCCCACGCAAATAGTTATGCCATCTGACAGTGTCAAATAATGATAGCTGTCAGAATTCTACGGAATCAAAAATCAAAGTATAATTGTCATCATTCCCATTCAACGTCAACAATCTGCGGATCAATTTGATCCAATTGAGTATAATTCAGAGGAATCAATATATGTTATAAAACCTTATTATAAATTCTATTTTAGTAGAAAATTCTAAAAGAAATACTATTCCAGACAAAACTACTAGCACAATTGCTGTCAATAATATATTTATTAAACTATCGATTCCTCTGAAACTAACACTAGGTGATGATGTGTCAGATGATAAAATACGGGACTAACTCATCACAAACCTATTCCGGATCGAAGGTCCAAATTCTATTCGGTGATTACAAAAGATTGGACAAAAATTCATCAGACTTGGAACGTCTAGGTGATGAGTCTAGGCGCATGTAGGCCCAGCAGTCTTCTGGCGATGGGTGGTCGGTGGTGGGGATGATGAGCCGGTTCGTCGTCAGCTCTGGGAGCCCAGTCTTGGAGACGGCCGCCGGCCGCTAGGCGATGTGTCAATCGGTGGGCGATGGAGAAACCTCCGCTGCCTTCCAGTTGGGTCAGGACGATTATCACTTGTCTGGAATTAGTTTTCAAATGACAATTCCAGGTCATTTACTCGATGTCATCGGATATACATATATATAGATACTAGTGGACCCCACAGACGTTGTCCTGCATGATATTTCAACCGATTAAGATATTAAACAAAGTATGAAAGTACCGACTGCAGCGCCATCTGTCGGGCTGATTTGTGAATCTAAACCATTCCCAGATCCCCTTGAAGACACACAAAAAATTTCATCAAAATTGGTCCAGTCGTTTAGGAGGAGTTCAGTCACATACACACGCACACAAGAAATATATATATTAAGATAAGAAAAACCTTATTAGGTCTGGGCATAAGATTTCTGTATCTGTTTCATGATCATTTGTCAATCTAATAGGCAAGTAAAGGTAGCCCATGAATATGGAATAGAAATATGTAGTAATATTTAATATATGTTTGTACAACATATATGTATAAAATAAGGTCCCGCATCATAAGAGACGAGGGGAGGGTATTGAGAAATTTATAATATAAAAATTAAAAAAAAAAATAGACATGTGGTGATCGGCCTTCTGTGCCTGACACGCATTTACTTTTTGGGACTACGGCAAGCCGATTCCCTCACGATGTTTTCCTTCACCGTTCGAGCGAATGTTAAATGCGCACCGAAATTCTATTGGTGCACAGGCGTTGATTGAACCTACGACCTCAGGTATGAGTCGCTCGCTGAAGGTCAAGGCTTTTAGGGCCAGACCGAAAAAGGTTGCTGGTTTTTTTTATTGGTTATATATTACTTTATACGAGTACATGTTTTACATTAGGTTGTGGTAGAAAAAGCTTAGAACTTTGATGACTGTGCAAGATTTTTATATCAGTCATGATAGAAAGTTTTTTATCATTTCTTTAAAGAGTTAACAACAACCTTACCTATGCAAAGGCAGTACCGAATCAATGGTCTTGAGTTCCCCTCTCGTGGAGACGACGTTGTAGCTCTCTTGACAATCGCATTTCACGTGGATCCACTTGTCGGTATGTCTGTTTTCCACCATCACCACGAGTCCCGCCCAACCCTGAAATACCATATATTTTCATATAATCTTTTACGTTAACATATAACTACTAGTGATAAAATATACGGACTAAATCATACAATATTAATAAATATTAGTTTAAAAAAACTAGAACACACGCTTTTAAAGCACATCAAAATAAAAAGTGAAAAATAATTCCTAATTTAGGCTGAGAATGATAGTGAACAAAAAATACTGGTATTATTGTGAAAAAGCGAGGGTTGCTTTCGGCTTATTGCATTGTCATCGATTTTTGACAGGTGCGCAAAGTTTGAATTAAATCTGTCCGTTAAAAGTGGGTCAAAATCGAGTCGGTTACATACATACATACATACAGGTGAAGCTAATATAAAGTGTGTAAAAATAAATATCGTCAGTCCATCCGTATGAACATGGTTATAGTGGGTAAAGTGCGAGCGCAGAAGACACGAATAATTATCGTACAATATTTTATTTAGAATGATTCCTTGTAACACTACAAAACACATTAGATTAAATTATAACGAGCAGCTGTTTCAAGGCCCCGATCTCAATTTTCATCACAATCTCTCATCACCACAACAATGCTCCACTGAATACTCAATCAGAACAACTCTGCGTTCCCTGAACGTGCTGTCCAAAGTCCAGTCGGCATTTGCTCTGCTCTGATTGGTCGTTACAATATTCTTACTTTTATTCGTTATGATTCCAATTATAACAAATTAAATTATGATTATTTAAAGTTATAGAGGGATCTTTTTTTGAAGTTATACTTCTTTAGGCGCGTTATGAAAAATGTATGAGAGTGAAATTTTACGATGCGCGCGCACCGTGACAAAAAATTCAGTATGGGCGCCGAAAAAAGAAATAGAATATGCGTGACGTTTGACCATAATGACATTAAATTTTTGTAGTAGGTACCTTTTAAACAAATAAAGCAGTTTTAATTATTTTTTTCAAAGAAATTTAGCAATGCTTTTTCACAAAGACCTATTGTTACTTAGTTAAAAGGTTATGAAACATACCTAATTATTAAATTAAATTAATAATATAATAAAATAATAAATAACAATTGTTACTAATATTAATTAATAATTGAACAATATACTAAATATTAAATATTGTTAAATTACTAACGCTAAATATCTATTATTAGTTATTTAATTTAATATTTAAAAAAAAATAAAGAAAGCCAAAGAAGTATAACTTCTTACGCGCGTACATAAGTACACGCACCATTTTTTTTTATGAAATAGGAGGCAAACGGGCAGGAGGCTCACCTGATGTTAAGTGATACCGCCGCCCATGGACTTAAATTGCCAAAATGCTCGGTGCGTTGCCTTTCATGAATTGGTATGATCTTTTCTTGAAGGACCCTAAGTCGAATTGGTTCGGAAATACTTCAGTGGGCAGCTGGTTCCACAAGGTGGTGGTGCGCGGCAAATGCCTTAGAAAACAGTTATGGAACGACGGACGTTGAGGTGATACAGATACGTCCGATAATCATTCATTAACCAAAGTAATAAAAATCACCAATTGACTAAATCAGAATATATTCTAATAATCCAAGCATTCCCAGACATATATTCTTAAAATTCAAAAATCATTTAATCATAATATAGGTAACACAATATACACTTATAATCGTTAAAAAAAGAAATGTATATGAAATGATTCTAACTTTACATTTAGTGCCAGTTCTCAAATCAAGGGCGTAGAACGGAAGAGGAGAACTGGCAATAAACTCTCCGCCACTCTTTTTAATCACCATGATATTTTTATATACAGGGTGTCCCAAAAGTCGACGTCAAGTCGAAATTTTCTCATAGGGAATGCCACACCAGTTATCGGAAAAATTAAAAAAAAAATTAAGTCATGTATTTTTGAAGTTATGGAAATTTTCCTTTTATTCCAGAAAATGTACACCATGTGACAGTTTTTTCATTCCTGTTGTTACAAATATTTACTATTTGCCAAATTTTTTTCTCTTACGTCATCCCGAATAGTGTTTTATGTAACCTATGATCCTAAACCCTGTGCCGATCACTTCAACTTGTAGGAAAATGTCATTGTATACCGTACCAACTTTTCAAAATTAATTTTTCGCACTAGTTCAACTAACAAATATCAATAATGTTTCGTTACCTACTGAACCTTTGATGCCTAAAAAATCTTAAAAGACCTTATACCTTAGTCAAATAATAGGCGGTCATCCCCTGCCTTCCTTCGTGGCGTTGGCCTCGCGCGAGGGTAAGCCCGATGATAGCATCGGCCAATATGTGCGGATGTAAGGACGGCCTCTCCACCGCGAGAGGTTTCGACGAGTGAGCCGCGAGGACGTGCCTCGGCCAGAGGGAACTGTCGGCCATCTCGAGGCCCGTGTGCCAGTGGTTAAAGGCGAGGCAAACGACGAGGTAAAAGCCTTTTTCTAGCATTTTGTGGAAGCCTCGCACCTGGAATTATTCGTGAATTATTCGAAATGCGCTACAAAGAAAAATAAAAACAATATATTTTTGTAGGGCTAACTACAAATACACCACTACACGCAATACTCGTCGAGCGAGTTTGCTTATCTTGCCAAAGCCGCGCACAAATGATTTAAAGAGATCTATTAGGTATGAGGGTGTGCAATTGTTTAATCGGTTGCTAGGGTTCGTAACATAAGCGTGATTAATCAGTTCAAAAGGGCATTAAAGACACACATCAGAATGGGCCCATTAGACTAAAATTGGGCTAGCTGATGGCGACGTGTATCTCGTTCGTATATACTTAATATTAAATTTCTCATGTAAATAAAAAATAATTTTTGTAATGAGAAATAAAGTTTTCTAAACACTTTTTTTTTACTATTGAAATAAAACTTGATCGCGAGTTAATTTCGATGGCGGTTGTTGGAGGGATGTTCAAATGTATATTAAATGAAACTCTTTGTTTAAAGCTAGGTGTTAACTGGCTATATTGTTTAAACTTGAGTTTATAACTAACCTAAAATTAGGGGTGGTGGGGTTGCGACGCTGGATTAACAAAATACTAACTTGACTTATTGAAGATTTCGTAAATCTAAGTGATACTTATATGAATTTCAGTTTTTAATTATATGTTTTGAAAATTTACTTAGTGTGGTTTGTTCTTATTTATTTTCCTTAAACCTACATTTAAGTTTCTTAAGAGAACAATATATCTTTTAATATTAAAAATTATGAATATTACATAAGGGGCAAAATCAAAAATAAGTTGTAATCAAAGCATAGTTTAAACATTTAAAATATAAAATATTTAAGTAAGGGATTTAACAAATGTGTAATGTTTAAACTAACCTGTCGTTTGCTGTGTGCCACAAGTTTGCCAACTTGTGCACTTGGCCCCGATTTGGTTCTGAACACAACGACGCACAAGTCCAGTTGAGATCGCTGACTTTTTGCTGAATTCCTGAAATAATACATTTCATTAAATATTTATTTATAATACTCGTGGCTAGGGTTGGGGAGTGTCAGTTACGCACATTTTGATATATTTAACTGGAGTGTTGAGAAAAACTATCACACCAGATAAGGCCCTATCTAGCGAGATGGGAATAAGACAATCTACAAGTAAAAAGAAATAGAATATGCGTAAAGTTAGCAGCTATGCCAAGAATTTTAAATGAACATAATGACATTTACCTTTTAAACAAATAAAGGAGTTTTCATCATTTTTTCAAAAAAATTTAGCAATGCTTTTTCACAAAGACCTATTGTTACTTAGTTAAAAGGTTATGAAACATACGTAGTTATTAAATTGAATGAATAATATATAAAATAATAAATAATAATAATTATTGTTACTAATATTAATTAGTAATTGAATAATATACTAAAAATTAAATATTATTAAATTATTAACGCTAAATATTTATTATTAATTATTTAATATTAAAAAAAATATTGGTTGTTTGTAAAGTAGGTTTACGATCGAGATGTTTACGTGATAACGTCTTATTGGTGATATAAGTTTTTGGGAAGTAAGGAATTAATGAAGATAACAATTTTTTCAAATTTTAAATTACATCTATCGTTTTATTCACACTTTTGATGATACATTTCGGGTGTAAAATGACAAGTTTACTTATTCGACTATGATATACATTTTTCTTCATACATACATTCATACAAATCTCCATTCGTTTGTATGCCGCTAGAGTGAGAGAGACGGGAGATCGGTCCGTCTCTCTCTCGTTATACCTGCGATCGCGCTCGTGAGGTTTTGGTGTGACACAAGTTTCTGAACATGTCACCCGACTATGAATGCCGATAGAGTGAGATGAGACGGCAGATCGGTCCGTCTCTCTCTCGTTATACCTGCGATCGCGCTCGTGAGGTTTTGGTGTGACACAAGTTTCTGAACATGTCACCCGACTATGAATGCCGATAGAGTGAGATGAGACGGGAGATCGGTCCGTCTCTCTCTCGTTATACCTGCGATCGCGCTCGTGAGGTTTTGGTGTGACACAAGTTTCTGAACATGTCACCCGACTAAAACGATTTTAAAGACGTTATCACGTCAAAAATCAAGAAAGCCAAAGAAGTATAACTTCTTACGCGCATACGTAAGTACACGCACCCTATTTTTTAGTATTAGAACATCGCTGTAATGAATAGAACATAATACCTTTGACCTTCCTGAAACAATGTAAAGTCAACCTCAGTGGGCTGAGTGGCAGTGAGTAGCAGACACGTGAGGTGACGCGTGGACGACATCGGTGGCAGAATACCCGCCAGACGGACCTCGTGCCATCCCGCTCGCACCTTGCATATGTCTATGCAGTCGAAGTATCTAAGACAGAGATAGTCGTAAAGTGCCTATTGACTGATAAATTAGCATTTATTTTTGTTTTATATATTTATTAAAGTTTACCACTACATACGTAATGTTATATCTACATTATGTGTTTCAATCTTTTTCTTTTTCAATGCTTTTTTTTTATTGATCAACCCAATACCGAATATCACAAGCTCTGGATAAGTATCCGTTCTATTCGGGAAGAATCAAGAAGAAGTCTTTTTAAATAATTAAAAAAAAACAGTGGCGCTACAACCTCTTAGGTCTTGGCCTCAGATTTCTGAATCTAATTTATGATCATTTGTCAAACAAATAGGCAAATAGGTGATCAGCCTCTAGTGCCTGACACACCAATCGAACCTAAGACCTCAGGGATGAGTCGCACGCTGAAGCCACTAGGCCAACACTGCTCAGTTACAAAAAAAACTTAAGTTTAAAGTAGAAGAAAATTTCATGAAATGTCATACTTTTAGCGAGTTTAGCTAATAAAAAAATCAAACATTAAAATTATTCTTTATGAATAACTCACTTAAGAACATCCTCAAAACTGATCCAAAACACGCCTTGATCTCTATCAGCCGTGCACACCGGGAGCTGTCGCCTCACGTGCTCCGTCCAGCGCGGACAGCCATGCGCCCATGGGCCGCGCCACGTGTAGTGGCCCCAGGGGTTCCTCAGGCGGAGAAGTCGAACTGGTGGATTGCTGTCCGCCAGCTCCACAACGTCAAGGACGGAATACGCGTGCCGAGGACGAAGACCCAGACGCTGGTATTCTTCCTCGTCCACCTGGTTTAGGAGATAGAGAAACTAGAGATCCAGCGAACGGCGCAGGGTAAAGTTAGTATTTTATTATGTATTACGATTTATTTAGCTTACTTTATTTATGAAGTGAAACTTCTTTAGGCGCATAAGGGTAAAATTTTTATATTAGCGTCACGAAGATGTGCAGCGTTTTTGTCGAAGAAAAGAAAGAAAGCGATTGACACCGATTGAGAGAGAGAGTGAGAAGGTCGAATTACCTTATATAATTTCTATTTTTATAATTTCGTAAAGAGTATTTATGAAATATTTGTACAAATTTATATGTTATGACGAATTGTAAGTTAAAATGCCGTGTTTTTATGATCGAAAAATTTATAATTTGTATTAATTGTCGACACTTAATATTTTAATGATAATTAAATTCATTAAACTCCTAACATATCTTCCATTTTCCCTCTAAGTCTCGGAAATCTAGGTTTAGATTTGTCTAAATATGAACGAGACTTAAAATTGCCAAAGAAGTTTCATTTCTGACATGTGCACTTTGTACGCACGCACTTTTGTTTTAGATATGAACAGGGTATTATTTCATATTTAATTGTTTTGTCTTACTCAATTTTTACATTATTATATAGGTACAAGAAATATGAACCGACCTTCATATTCCCTCCGCCACAACTGGCTCCCATGAGAAAGCATGCCTGCCTCGAAGACAGCAGCTGTGCCCAGACTAGGTCCCGGTCCAGCTGTTCCAGAGGTGCACCACCGCCCGCCCCTCCACCTGCACCCCCCGCCTGCAGAGACACGGACTCGCAAGGCGCCCCCGTCAGGGTGCACAGACCTGCAAATTAAAACCCGTTGAGACACATAAGAACTTGGCCAAAACTTTTTTATGCAGAATTAATTAGATAATAAGAAAAAAAAAACAAAAAAAGTGCGTGCGTACAATGTACACATGTCAGAAGTGAAACTTCTTTCGTAAACTAATTTTTAACTCTTGTTCATATTTTTACAAATCTAAAACTTTAGAATTCCGAAACTTAGAGGGAAAAAGCAAGATATGTTAGGAATTTAATGATATTTGTCATTAAAATATTAAGTGTCGAAAATGAAAACAAATGATAAATTTGTTATTTTTTCAATTTATTTCTTTGATAATAAAAACACGTGGCTTTTAATTTACATTTCGTCATTTGAGATTTTAATAAATTATTTTGCATTAAATATAAAATACTAATATTTCATAAATTCTCTTCTATAAATAAAATATAAAATAGAATTTCTATAAAGCAATTCACCCTTCTCACTCTCGCTCAATCGCTCTCTCCCTTTCTCTTTTCTTCGACAAAAACGCTGCACATCTTCGTGACGTTTTTTAAAAAAATTACCCTCTTGCGCTTAAAGAAGTTTCACTTCAAAAATCGTACTTAGTCGTTCAATAAGTATTAACTTGGGATTTAAATGTTAAATCCACAGTTGGGTATCCCATACCCAACTATGGATTATATTCACCTTCAATCGCCCTTCCAGATACCAGGGCCTCATAACACCCGTGAAGCTTCGCCACCGCTTTCTCGATTAATGGCACCCACAACTGCTTTCTTTTTGCCTGAAGTGGTACACAGATCTTTTAAACATGGGGCAATCAAACCTCTTCAATGGGAAATAAATAATTAAATTTTTTTTTAAATGGTTCAAATTGGACATTCAATTATTTAGACCCCCGTGCGTGTACGTCACAAATACAACCACGGGGCGGTGACTTTTTAAATTACGAACGTCCTAACTTTATCATTGTCCATGGGCAGCGGAGAACAACACTTCTATAAGGCAAAAGAAAAATTAAAAAAAAAAATTAAAGCTCTTATATAATACACCTGTGTATTTATTGTATGTTGTGTGTTCTCTGCAAGTGTCTGTGTGTACCTAAGTCTTTGTAATATAAATAAATAGATAACTAACCTGTGAATACACAAGATGCCCCTTCTTATTACACGGTAGCTGGTCATCCAGGGTGATGGTCAACCAGCGGCCATCTTTACAAAGTCGCAATTGATAAGCGCCCCTTTCGGGTTCCGCGCGAACTACCACGCTACGTACTAAAGCCGATCGCTCGGCTAGTACTGCTAGTGCAGAGAGCAACCAGCAGTTGCCTAGAACACCTGGAATTAGGAAAAATGGTTTAAAATAGCGGAAAAACGTAGCAATTTAGCACAAAACTTACTATAAAAATGCTTTCAAGTATTACGTCACGCAATTTTTGGAGATTATTGGACAAAATGTAACGCGCCGTAACGTTTTTCTGTACCCACTAGTAAACCGTTTCGTGACCACCTCGTGACTATACCTAAAAGTTACCATTATGTGGTGTTTAGTACTGGAAAGCCGATAATAATATTAACAATAACGCGTAATTCAATCCCCGCCTCGCATCGTAAAAAACGACCCCCCCCCCCAACCCAAATTCGTTACTAACACGATTGAACGCTCCCTTATCCAAGACTGGAGTACTTTAGAATATGAAAGAAACCTATTAATTCACCAAATACTACATTAAAAAAAAACAGTGGCGCTACGACCTCTTTAGATCTTGGCTTCAAATTTCTGATCATGATCAGTTTTAAATTCAATAGAAAAGAAGGTGATTAGCCTCCAGTGCCTGACACACGCCGTCGACTTTTTGAGTCTAAGGCAAGCCGGTTTCCTCACGATGTTTTCCTTCACCGTTCGAGGAAATGTTAAATGCGCACATAGAAAGAAAGTCTATTAGTGCACAGCCGGGGATCGAACCTACGACCTCAGGGATGAGAGTCGCACTCTAAAGCCACTAGGCCCAACACTGCTCCTAAGTATCTAAAATAGATCCAAATACTACATACCCTGAGAAATATCCGACGGCCTTGGATCCCGGAAGACTGCCCAAGGAAGTCGATGGTCAGCGTCCACGTGGATCTGATGAGGTCTGAGCCAACGAGCGGCTGCCCCACTCTCCCCTGAACCGCCGTAGTACAACGAACGCCCGGACGCAGGGAACGACTCGTCTACGTACATTTCACCCGTCTGGAAGAATTCACCAGACTAATTTTAAAAAATATACAGATATACTACTATACTACATTTACTAGCTGTGGCACATTGAATGGTTGAGAAAAAAAAACAAGAAAAAAAAATGAGAAACAAAACAAAGAATACATTTCATATAAGTTTAATTTTGCAATACTGAAAAAAAAATGATAAAAAAAACAATCCTTGATGCGGATTATATATCCTGCAAAAAGATCAATGCAGAACTATATTATATATATATATATATATTTATAAACACCTTATTACAAAAAAAATATAAAAAAGGGATTTAACCTAAAAATATTGAGGACTAATAGCAAATTATAAATTAAGGATATTCACAATTGTTTCATGTACCTTGTACAAACACTAATTATCTGCGTAATTCGCCCATGTTTTAGGTTCTAGCTAACTATAACACTTTTAAGATGAAGAAATTTTCCACCTTACCTAAGAGAAAACGAGGAAATATTTTTAAGAAGCGGGAAGACTTTGATTTTATTTAGCAGAAAGAGTAATTCTGATTTCTTTTAAATATTTAATTATAATTTGTTTAATGTTTCGTTTCATTTTTTGAAGTTATACTTCTTTAGGCGCGTTATGAAAAATTGATGAGAGTGAAATTTTACGATGCGCGCGTACCTGAGACACAAAGTTGTCAGCGTGATTATAGCGTGCGCGAGCGAGATGGGAATAAGACAATTATTATCTACAAATAAAAAGAAATAGAATATGCGTGAAGTTAGCAGTATGGGATGTTTTATCTTATAATAAATCAACTTTGTTCATTGGTTTATTCACAAAACAAGAGTAATTAATTTATATTCTTATATAAAAGCCCATGGAAAAATTATTATATCTCACTCCTCTGAAGTCTGTCTTGAGTGACATTCGTTTTCTTCTTTTTATTAACCGCCGGTATTTGTGTTGCCACATACATCAAAATATGAAAGAAGTACTACACAAACGCTACACCAGCTATGCCAAGAATTTTGAATGAACATAATGACATTTACATTTTAAACAAATAAAGGAGTTTTAATCATTTTTTCAAAGAAATTTAGCAATGCTTTTTCACAAAGACCTATTGTTACTTAGTTAAAGGTTATTAAACATACCAAGTTATTAAATTGAATGAATAATATAATAGAATAATAAATAATAATAATAATTGTTATTAATATTAATTAATAATTGAATAATATACTAAATATTATTAAATTGTTTACGTTAAATATTAATTAATTATATTTAAAAAAAATAAAGAAAGCCAAAGAAGTATAACTTCTTACGCGCGTACATAAGTACACGCACCCTATCACTTAATTAACTTTTATCTAGAACTATGTACTTAAGTAACTTATGTTTTAAAATGCCAATATCATATGTAAGGACCTAATATTTTATTTATCAATGTAATCTGTTTTGGCGTTTGTCTATTGCATAAGTACTTTATTTTACAATATGCATTTCTGTAGCTACGTAAGTAGTAAGTAAGATTACTTATAAATAAATAGAATAAAAGTAATTTCACAAAAACATGACTCACGGCAGCGCTTTGGGCCAAAACCTCCTGCCACTGGGTCCAAGCGTGACTCTCTTCTCGCAGCCTCAGTATCTCCATCGGTGTACTTTCCTGACGTTCACCATCCGACCCTTCTGCTGTAGATTTACAATTGATCATTAGTAACTTTCATATGCTACGGAGCTCCCATGAAAAATATATAGAGAAGGAAAACCAAGAAGAGGCCGACCACGCAAGAGATAAGAAGATGAACTGAAACTAACAGCAGGCTACAACTGGAGAAAGGTCGCAAAAGATAGAGAACAGTGGAAAGGGTTAGAGGCCTTGCAAAGAGGCACACCGAACTCCGAGACATAGTGAAGTGAAAATATATTAAAATTTATATAATATATAAAATTACCGAGTTTCGGAATTTATTATTTATTTATTTAAAGGCTATATTTTAATATTGTTATTAGTAACTTTATATGCTAGCTACAAAATGATATATACTATTACTTATATTCAATGTAATTTATTTTTCGTAATTAACGAACGAATCTAACTGCGGACGTAAACGCACTGCTGCCTAAAGTCCTATGTCCCCCAAGTGGGGCAGAGGGCATCCAGCGTGGAAAATCAGCCTGGGCGTCTCTCTTAATTTCACTCCACGTCATTCCAGCTTCCCTCGCCTATGCTATGATGCTTCGTTACCAGCCCTGCGATTCTGTAACTCACTTTTCGAACTCACACAGCGGTTTTCGCATCGGCGGTCGCTCTCACTCATTTTATGATTTGGCATTCTAATAAACAATAAACTACAAGCTCCCACCTTTTCAGAATGCTAAATCATAAAATGACTGCTTCACGACTGATTTGAGAGCGACCGCCGATGGGAAAACCGCTGTGTGAGTTCGAAAAGTGAGTTACAGAATCGCAGGGCTGGTCTGTTTTGGGCGTTTCCTTGTTGGCAATGTGACTTGGATCTTTCTGGAGCGTATGTCTATCGCCTATCCATTTCCAAAGATGTGACACAAAATTTTCGTTGTATTTAAGCTATATTTGTAATCTTAATATTTTGAAAAAAGGTGTACGCAGCGCCATCTAGTTGATTAATAGTAACCTTTTTAGCCATCGCTTGGGGCGATGTTAACAAACAGGCTGCGTTTAACAAAAATCTAATCTAGTAATTTGTCTTTTTTTTCAAAACATATATTTCTTAAAGGTTTTTAATTAAAATGCTGGCAGATAACAATTAATACAAATATCAAAAAGTCACAACGAGTTAATCGTCAACGGTTAAGGTAAGGTATCGGAAAGTAAAAAACTTTTATGATCAACTTAAAAAAAATATGTATTATTGGAATGTATTTAAGAGTATGAATATCTGGACAAAAATAATGTCCAACTAAGAAAACTGTGCAAATTTCATAGAAATCGCTTTAGTATTTTTTGAGATATCCTTATCACGTATTTCTAAATGTGTTTAATATGAGTAGATAATGGGTAATTATAAGAATAATAACAGGTATTTCAATTCGGTTCCTTTTAAAATCACTTCATATAAAGGCCGGCAACGCACCCTCTAAAATGGGTGTCAATAGGCTGCGATGACTGCCCTAAAAAACGCTTAATATAAAAAATACATACGTGAATCATCATCGTCCAAACTGGGCTGGTCAGGCGCAGCTGGCAGAAGTCTGGTCTTGGGCGATTGACACATTTCGCAAGACATGGCCGTCACACTGTTCACGAACGTGCATTCGGAACACGGCCATTCTGAATCAGTCCTGAAACATGGGTCCCTTCAAGTATTATGTACCAAATTTGAGGGGTGAGGGGAGGGGATAGTAAAACGTTACTATGCGGGGCGGGGAGTGAATTACGCGTACACGTACACTTAATAGTAACTTTTAGGTATAAAGAGTCACTGGGTGGTCACAAAACTTTTTACTATTACCCAATAGTTTTACTTTTTTTATTGTTACAAATACCGGCTAACTTCTTGCGCATTAAATAAGGGAGTGGTCCCCCCGGTTTGCGCATCGTGGGACACAAACGTCCACAGATTTACCAATCACTCGATCGACACGTCACTTTCAATCGAACCAACGACCTCAGGGTTGAGAATCGCACGCTGAAGCCACTAGGCCAACAAAAACATGTTTCTGTACATGAAAATATAACTGATTACATAATATGATCGGTATGATCGTCGTTAAGTAGCGTCAAACACGTAAACGGAATAGCCATAGAGTATAGAAATTGGGAATTGACTATCAAAATATCGTAAATGTATTTTTCATAAAAACATTTTTTTTTCTACGTCTGTGAATAGCATAATCATAAATAATGTTTTCGTAATGCAAACATTATGTAAAAAATGACTTACTTAGTTTCTGGTGGCGGAGTTTTGTGTCTAGACCCTCGACGGGGCAAAGCCGGCGTGTGACGAGGGCCTCTGCGAGGTGAGGGGCTCCGACCTGCTGAAACTGCTTTTCGTTATAATTTTTATATGCAGAATGAAACATATTTTTACATTAATAAATTATTTTATTTTTGTTGCCGTAGTCTTGAGAGACTATAGACCAGTATTACCCATGCCCCTTCTAAGCTTTTCTTAAATTTTTATGGCCCCCCTATGTTTCATACATCATTTTTAAAAATTGAATTGTTAACTTAAGAAAATGATAGGTTTGAAGAAGAAATAACTAGAAAATTGGTAACGAAACTTAGTAAGTAAATTTTCAAAACAATGGAAAACTGAAATTCAAATTCCAAATAATTTTAATAAATTTTCAAATAGCCCCACTTAGCAATCAAATTTCCTACCTATAGGGCGTATGCCCCACGTTGGGAAACACCGCTGTAGAGCTAATATTTTTTTATGTTTTAAACACAAATAATAGCCCTTAAAACGAGTTTAAGACAATTGATTAAAATAAATTCTTAAGAAGAAAAACGCTTAATGACTGGGTCTAAGAAAGCGGAATTGCAACGTTCTCTATCTCTACACATTTATGCGTTATTTTTTATGACCGGTTGATTAGAAATATTTTTTAATTACACTACAAACAAAGAAATATCAAGATTTAAAATAAAACCTTCTTTAATAATTGTTTGACTTCTTAAAGGAATTAATCTCACCAGAAGCAACGTGGTTATCAGTAGGCACGGCGTGCTTCGGAACGGGCGGGGTCTTACAGGCCAAGCAGTGGTTCGCTGACATCGGATTACGCAGCGTACACGAGCTGCATGACCTGAAATTCATATTCATTTAAGTTAAGAAAAATAAAGAAAGAACGTTTAGTTGATTAAAGCACACACACACACATACACAAATAAAAGAAATACAAACACAATCGCTAGTAAAAAAAAATGTGCCCTGTCTGTAACAACAACTTTATTACTTTACTTTAACTATACAACTTTATACAACACTTATGAATGTCAACAGAAAAAATGTTAAATTAATTCTAAATTTACATTTACTACCAGTTCGTAAGGGAGCGTTCAATTATTACGTCACGCAATTTTTTGAGATTCCTAAAGAGTGGTGTTTAGTACTGGAAAGTCGAAAATAATATTAACAATAACTATAATCCCTTCCCCGCATCGTAACGTTTTACAAAAGGACCTCCCCAAATTCGTTACATAATACTTGAACGCTCCCTTTTAGGGGGCGTCCATAAATTACGTGAGGTGTTTAAGGGGGGGGGAGGGGGTCGAGCCAAATCTCATTTAATTTTACGTCGGAGAGAGGGGGGGGTCTCGGGAAATATCACGCAATTATTTTTCTGATTGAAAAAAAAATTTTGGAGAGCGGTTGACCCTAAAGGCCATCTCTGCAACATCCCGCTAACTCCATACCTAAACGCTTAACATTTCACTTATTTTGTTTTTAAGCTCTTCGAGCTCAAAAGTACGATGGGGGAGGGGGTTGAATAAAATCTCACGACATCTCACCAGGGGGGGAGGGAGGTAGAGAGAATTTAAAAAAACACCTCACGTCATTTATGGACGCCCCCTAAGTCGCAAGAGGTAATCCTGCTAAAATCCGTTTTAATTGGGAATAATAATTCGAAGAACTCTTCACGTCATAGTTAATAAGACAAAAATAATAAATTAAAAATGTTTAAAAATTATTAAGTACCAGAAGTTATGTGTGCTGGGTCGAGATCCCGCGCAGGCAGCGCACGCGGTCGCGTTCGCGTCATTCACGAGCGTACAACGGGTGCACGACCACGTACTGTCAACCGCTGGACTTGAAGTATCTGTAATGAAATACGTTCATTCGTCAAAAAATAAAATTGGAAACATTAGAAAAAGTAAACCAACTTCAAAATTATTTAATTGACAACATTATTTGCCTATGTCTACACATTTTTCAAAAATATTTAATGACCGATTTTGACGAAATTTGGAAAATAACTAATTTAAATCATAATATCACACGTGCATAAAAGTAATTGTACTTAAATATTATTTAATTTCCACTAAGTCATATTCATACAGGTCAAACTGCTTACCTTATTTGGAATCGGTTAAATATTAAACAGAAAACTAAGCAAGTACACAATAAGGAAAAAACTAAGATCTGACGCCCATTGACTGACGCGCTATTCTATTGAAGACGCTCGCAAGTGCGTTGCCGACCTTTAATGAATAGTTACGTTCTTTTCTTGAAGGACCTTAAGAAAGACCAGCTGGTTCCAGTGGTGGTGCGCGACAAAAACTACCTTAGAAAACGCTCAGTTGTGGAACGACGGACGTCGAGATGATACGGATAGTATTTTGTATTTTGCCTTGACGTCCGATGATGAAACTCAGCTGCAGGTATTAGACCGAACACCTCCTCTGAACACTCTCCATGGTAAATGCGGATTAAAGTAAAAAAAAAAATACGTACCGACAGCGAACAATAACTCGTCACTATTCAAATCATGCTCCATAGACGCAATTGGTACCGTCAGCTTTTTCGGTTGATTCTGGTTCGGTTCCAACTTAGTACCACTTGCTTCTGAAGAATTTCTGAAAGAGAAATTACTCTTGTTAGTCACAAATTTTCTTCAATTATTAACAGAAAGGAAAAACACCTTGATGTGCCAGAATGGTGTCAAAGATGGTTTTAGAGAAATGGCTGGTTTGAATTAGATCAGAAAAGCAAGAGGCAGGTATTTGTGGAGAAAGCTTCGGGAGGCCTATACTGGCGAGATTAACCCAAATTTTTTTTTTCAAATTATACAAATTTATTATAAAAGGTCAAATGATGTCAAATGAGTATGGGTAGCCGGCCTATGTCGGTATACTCATTCTTTAAACAACTCGAGGTCGGAATCTTTGTGAAGCGGACCGTGGAAGACTTCCAGCCATCATGATGATCCTAAATAGTTATGAAGCATGCTGTTTGTCTAATAAAGGTTGTAAAAATTTTATTATGTTTCTTTCTAGACGAAAGATTTTATTCCCGTTGAATTTTTTTTAAATAAATAATTTTTGGCCGGGGTTTGCAGGATTTTATCGAAACTAAGGTTGAAAAAGAAAAATACGCTAGCCATTAAGTAAAAGAAATTGCGAGATGTCTGTTTGAGTGTTTGATTAATCAAAAAATTAAATGAAGGCGTTAAAACTTATATCAGCAGAAGAGTAATAAATCATAGAATTTTTCGAAATGAGGACAAATTCTCGCCCATTTCTTGAATGTTATTTTTTTTTAATTTCAGTACATTTATTGACCCCGGTAAATGTTAGAATTTTACATACGATCATTGAATTTGGCCAGCTGATTTAGTACACAGCGAATACTGAGCCTTGAAGTTAACATCACCACCCTTTTCATCGCCTGAAAAAAAAGGATTTTATGGATATTTAAGAAGTAACATGTTTTGTTCCCTCAAGTTTAATTTTAAAAATTAAGAATAAAATAAGAATTTTATCAAAATCCAAAACAAGTTTGAATCAAATTTAAAAAAAAAATCTTATTAGTTGAAGACATCAAGTTTTGTTTTATAAGACTTTTTACTATCTTATATATAAAATTCTTGTGGCACAATGTTAGTTATCATAGTCCTCCGAAACGGCTTGACCGATTTTAATCGAATTTTGTGTGCTTATTGGGTATGTCTGAGAATCGGACAACATCTATTTTTCATCCCCCAAAAACCCCTAATTTTTTTTTTAATCTTTAGATATTTTTTTATGATACAGCATTAAAATAGTATATTTCATTACGAGTGCGGAAAGCCTGTCATTGCAAAGAGTTCCGACAAATGTCTACCCGAGCCGAGGCGCAGCCGAAGGTGAGGGTTGACAGTCGGAACAAGTTGCAATGACGGTTCCGCACGTGTACTGAACGACTATTTTTAATACAGTTCCGAAAAAATTTAACAATCTAATAAAATATTAAAAACACAATAAACTCAACTAACTAATCATTTATTTCTTAAAAAAGTTATAATTCACATATACATTTAAATTGGTACAGTTTTTTTACGAACTGGGAAAGTTTTAGGTTGCATATTTACTGTTTGAGACAAACTATTATTAATTTCTTATGATTGTTCATGTATATTTAATATATAATATAACAAACAACTAAACTCGCAAAGAACATTTTTGGAAAATGGCGCCAACTGTAAAAGAATATGAGCAGAGATTTTTTTTTCTTCACCCGTTCTGGGTAGGCAAAGGGAACTATGCCCATACAGCCAAGTCTTCAGTAGAATTTTTTTATTGATATGAAATTTAATAAGATGAAATGAAATGAAACCTAACCTAACTCATTGAATCAAATCATTAAATCTGATATTGAAACAAATTATTAGCTTCTTTTTTGAAATATTTGCATGAGTCATAAAAACTTCTATGATTTTTTTTAGTAAAAACTTCGTGGTTTGTTTTTCTTTTTAATAGACATTAATTTGACAGTTGGGAAAGAAAACGCACTAGTTCGGAAAAGGTAAAGAAAAAGCACGAGTGTGTAATAGCCCACATCCCGAACGCTATACGTCCCTGCAATACGCCACTTTTTGAGCAACTGTATTAAAATAGTATATTTCATTACGAGTGCGGAAAGCCTGTCATTGCAAAGAGTTTCGACAAATGTCTACCCGAGCCGAGGCGCAGCCGAAGGTGAGGGTTGACAGTCGGAACAAGTTGCAATGATGGTTCCGCACGTGTACTGAACGACTATTTTTAATACAGTTGCGAAAAAATTTAACAATTTAATAAAATATTAAAAACACAATAACCTCAACTAACTAATCAGTTATTTCTTATAAAAGGTATAATTCACATATTCATCGAAATTACAGTTTTTTTACTTACTGGGGAAGTTTTAGGTTGCATATTTACTGTTTGAGACAAACTATTATTAATTTCGTATGATTGACAGACAAACTATTATTTAATATATAATATAACAAACAACTAAACTAGCAAAGAACATTTTTGGAAAATGGCGCCAACTGTAAAAGAATATGAGCAGAGATTTTTTTTTCTTCACCCATTCTGGGTAGGCAAAGGGAACTATGCCCATATAGCCAAATCTTCAGTAGAATTTTTTTATTGATATGAAATTTAATGAGATGAAATGAAATGAAACCTAACCTAAAACTCATTGAATCAAATCATTAAATCTGATATTAAAACAAATGAGTAGCTTCTTTTTTGAAATATTTGCATGAATTATAAAAACTTCTATGATTTTTTTTAGTAAAAACTTCGTGGTTGTTTTTTTCTTTTTAATAGACATTATCTTGACAGTTGGGAAAGAAAACGCACTAGTTCGGAAAAGGTAAAGAAAAAGCACGAGTGTGTAATAGCCCACATCCCGAACGCTATACGTCCCTGCAATACGCCACTTTTTGAGCAACTGTATTAAAAAATACATACAACCCCTAATTTTCACCCCTCTAGGATCAACCCCTATGTTTTATTATACATTTATATACATGGCAAAACGACGTTTGCCAGGTCAGCTAGTATTGATGTAAAAAAATTTGAATGAGAAAAGACTTTTAAGCTATAATTTTGTGGTCAACTAGTTAATTATTAAAAATTGAATAAAGGTTACCTTGAATTACAGCCTTGTACCCAAAGTCCAAGGTAACGGGGTCGTTGTGAGGTACAATGATTTTCAGTTTGTTGTTACCGGTTTTCTCGTTGAACTTGCCGCTACCGACAATCTTGTATAAGTCTCCGTTGATTTGGATGGACTCGATAATAGTTACCTAGACAAGTAATTTTTATTAGAACAACAAAACTATTTCTAACAGTATATAACATAATAAACCATATACGAATATGTTTAATTTTATTAAAGACGTTTCGAAGTTATACTTCTTTAGGTGCGTTATGAAAAATTGATGAGAGTGAAATTTTACGATGCGCGCGCACCGTGACACAAAATTAACAGAATGAAGTTGCCCACGGAAGATGGTTCGGCATTGGACATAATTTAAAAACAACATTTGAATAATAATTTAATTTATGTTACACTTAATGTCGGAGAATAATAATAAATATTTATGTATTTAATTTTTTAAATGTAAACTGAACTTTATTGACTATACTGACTTTTCCAGTCTTTGATTATTTATTTGTAATTAATTATTTGCATGCAATCAAAAACTATTTTTAATAATGCCAAAGAAGTACAACTTCTTACGCGCGTACATAAGTACACGCACCCTTTTTTAATAGCATTTCTTTTCTTTACACGATTCGGAAGAAAACTTGGTTCTAAAAGTTTCACTTACTTCGTTGTCCTTGCCCTCAGGTTGAAGGAAGAGGAAAGATGAAACCCATTTAACGTCGTGGGCCTTTTCTAGTGGCAGTCTTACGGTCACCGAGAAGTCATTCAATAATCTGAAATAAAATATAATGTTCTATGTAATCAAGTCTATTTAAATGAAACAAATGAAGATATATATAGATAGATAGTGCCGAGAATAATACTGCTTGAAAGTTTTGGTAAACAAAAATTGTATATTTGGTAAACATTCATAAATCAGTGGCGCTACAACCTCTTTAGGCCTTGGCCCCAGATTTCTGAATCTGTTTCAAGATCATTTTTAAATCTAATAGGCAAGTTGATCCAGCCTCCAGTGCCTGACACACGTCATCGATTTTTTGGGTCTAAGACATGTCGGTTTCCTCATGATGTTCGAGCAAATTTTAAATGCGCACATAGAAAGAAAATCCATTGGTGCACAGCTGGCGATCGAACCTACGACCTCAGGTATGAGAGTCGCACGCTGAGCCACATGGCCAACATTAACTCACCTCTTTTCTCCATGGTTGGGGAAGTGAGCAGCATATTTTCCAACAGCTTCCGCCGAGAGGTCATCTCCGTAACTGGTATGACGCACTTCCGTCGATCAAGACCTTCTTCGGAATCAAGCTACCGGATACATCGAGCTGAAAAATTGTTTTTTTAAAAAATTCTGTGCAGTTTTCAAAAACCCGACACTAATTTCACAATATTTATATCTAGACTCTGTACGACAAGGGGACCGTCGTGAGATTTGATTACAATAACGATATTAATATCTTAATATATATAAATCACGTGTCACGTTGTTTGTCCGCGATGGACTCCTAAACTACTTAACCGATTTAAAAATTTGCACACCGTGTGCAGTTTGATCTAACTTAAAAGATAGGATAGCTTACATCTTAATTTATAGCCGCAATATTATTTTATTGCAAATTATTTGTTTATTATTTGACACAATTCTAACAAATGGCGCTGTGTTGAAAGTAGCAACGTTTCACATAAGCTATAATTTAATGGCATAACCACCAAAAAAGCATGGTGGTCCCCATGACTGGTGTTCTCCTACCGTTACCCTTTAATAGTTTCCTACTATGTAATCCTAATTTGTGTGCCACGCTTCTGATCAATCACTTAGTGCTATGACCAAACCATTGCCGAAGATTATTTAAGACGTGCATCTGCGGCTAGGTTATCAGGTTATCGGTCTACCTGTCACATTTTGAATTATAGATTGAAGTTTGTTTGTTGAGAGCCCGTACTATTTCTTTTTTTTAAATGAATACGATTTTTCGTGGTACGCGGATTTAGAACGATATTAGTTCGCATTACTGCCACGCCGATTTTCTTTTGGCAGAAACTCTAAGATACTGAGTGTATTTGCTACGAATCCTACCTTCTTAGATAGAATATATTCATCGAAAGAACAATAGCTTTAAAATATTTTCCTATATTCGACATATCAGTTGATTTGAACGCCGTCACTACTTAATCACGTAACAATAATAATTAATAATAGATTCTTGAGTCTATAAATCCATATCAATACATTTAATTTACAGCGCATACGCATAATAATAAGATTGTAATTCCACAAAATTACGAAAGATTAATAAAGAATACATAAGTATAGTAAAACTTTGAAATTGAAATACGATCATTATCTATATATATATAAATGTTATGTTGGTTTGAGTAAGCTTCAAAAACTCAAAAAGTTCTGCACCGATCGAGCTAAAATTTTAGCATGATTGCAAGGATTGTTTTTTTTTCACAAGTATTGAAAAATTAAACTTATATGAGATGTCCTGTTTGTTTGCATTCTCATTTCCCTACTGAATGACATTCTCAACATCACACATACAGCTAATATCATAAATAAAATAAATCCTAATTCTACAGAAGTATATATACCTTGACTTTGACATCATTTTTGTCGCCATTTGGAACATCTTCGTATAAGAAGTTGTTGAACCATATTGCGTCCATCTGATAGGCGAATGTCCACGGACCCTTCGTAGTCGAAAGTCTTTTCAAAGTCAGTGTTAATGAGCCTGCCTTTGTACTGCACGGTAGAGGCGGCACCTCCCTTCTTTGCAGCATCAGAGAAGAATCCTTCCGCGTTACCGTTGTATACCTAGATAATGTTTGAATAAGAAATATTTCGATCGATTTAACTAGAATGCAGGAATGAAAATACCTTCCCATACCTCCCCGCTTCTAAGGAGCATATGTAAGAACGCACTACTAAAAATGTACAATAAACATCCATTTTCATTAAGCATTAAGCACTAAGTATTAAATAGCATGAGAATACTTCATCTTTATCACTCTCGTAAGGTTGTTCTTAATTTATTAAGTTTTGCAGTTCGTTTATAGACGGCCTAGTGGTCGGTCTAGGTAAAGAGTGAAGAAGAAATTGGTGAAAGACAGAAATTCGGTAGAAGTATTTCGTATCGAAGGCTCACTTTTTGGGTCATAGAGCCAGCGGAGTGACTGAGTTGGTTTATTAAAGAGTCCATATAAGCCTGTTGCCATAATTTTTTTTTGTTAAGCTATGAATAAACTCACGTACAACGGACCTAATGAGCGTCTAAGTGCGGAAAACGAGTCCCCAAACCATAGCTGTGAATAAATAACATGTTTAAGATTTATGTACAATTAAGTCTTACATTGTCCTTGGAGCCAAGCTCCCGGTTTATCTTAAGAGTGAGGCAACGTTCCGTGGGCAGCACCAACTCTACTTCAGAACTTCCCTTCCCCACGCCAAACAAGTCACCGTTTTGATGAACATTCAGCTCTCCCTTTTTACCGTTGTACTCCAGTTGGTTCCTTGAAGTAAATAAAAGAAAAATCTGTTAAATAAGTTAACATTATTGTTAATAAATCCAAAATTCCAATGATTTTAAAAAGGAAAAGTTTTCTTAATATCTATTATTTTATTGTTAGGATTACTGCCTTACTTAGGTTAGGCTTACTTATTCTATGGTGATTGGAAGCTCTATCGTGAGTTAAATAAAGCTCATATAAAAAACTACGTATATGCGTCTACGTGAAATATTTCTATAAAAGTCTGTTAAATGTTAATATTTCATACTCGATGTCGAGGGCATCCATATCGAAGCTTTGTTAAGTTTGTTTTCTGAACCTTGTATGTTCAATTTTCAATTAAATTAAATGATAATATAATAATAATTTATTTGCATAAATATGGTACAAAAATGTTATGATTAGATTGTACCTAAAGTTCGCATATTCTGTCACACGTGCAAATTTGTCTTAAAATGTAGAATTTTACATAAAAGTTACAATTACATTATGAGTGATATCATTTATAGTCAATACTTATATTATTTTATCACTACATAATTATTAAAGTATATTATTACGTTATCAAACAAATGTTTCACGCAATTAAACATAATAGAATATTTTTTTTTTTAAAACTCTAGTAGGCACATCTTTATCCAAAGAAGATAAGTCTTTGTCTTTCGTCATTAACAATTAATTACTTTAAATATATCATTGATCTTACTTGGATTCCACAGATTTTTCTGACACTTTGTTGTTGGTGGCGAAATGTATTTACTGTAAAGATAGAATAAGGATATGGAATAAATAAAAAATAAAAAAAAACTTGCAATATCGAAAGCAATTGTTCCGACACTTTTATATCCAACTAGCTGATTCGGCAAACGTTGTTTTGCCATGTATATTATTTCTAGGAAACATTTTATTTAGTTCAATAAAAATAACTATCTACAATAATAAAAAAGAGGGTTGATCGTAGAGGGGTGAAAATTAGGGGTTGTATGTATTTTTGTATGTTGTATCAAATTTTTTTATCTACAACATAAAATATTTTTTTTATCACTTAGGGGATGGAAAGATTGATAGTAGCCGATTCTCAGACTTACTGAATATGCATAAAAATTTCATAAGAATAGATCGAGCCATTTCGAAGGAGTATGGGAACGAACATTGTGACACGAGAATTTTATATATTTAAGAAGATTAATAAAATAATGAGTTATACCCGTAGCGTTGATCTCGCACTCTTGATACCGCGAAAAAAACACTACATTGAAGTCGGGGTCGCAATCGCTATTGGGAGTTTCATAGTACCGGTGCTGGCTGATTTAATTCATCTTATTTTAATTGCAAATATGAAAATTCTTTAATTGTAACTTTATTATTATTATGTATATTAACACAATGGCAGCTTTTAATAAGCTGATGCGCGTGTATTTTGAGATTTGGAGAAACTATCCAATCTATTTTTAAAGGTGTTCAAAGATGGTGCACTGATTACACTTTCCTATTCCAGTATATACGTAAGAAATAAAAAAAATCAACTTACTTTTCCAAATTGTTGCCTTTAACCTGGCCATACTACACCTTCATGAGATCATCTTTGCATGTTACTCTTATAATCTGTAATTCATGATATTATGTTAGTAAAAACTATTGAAATTAAAAATTGTCTGTATCAGTTTAGTAAAAAACCTGCTTCTATGAAAAAAATATATTTTACGTCATAAAAACTACAAATATAAGTATAATATAGAATCTCATTTAAAGCATACCGCAACTTGTTATATAAAAACATTTAATTTATATAGCATTTAAGTCACACATTACCCTGACTAGCTGGGCAAAAATTCCGGCAGACTTAGATCCAGCTTCGGTACCAAGGTGTTTACAGGCCTCTTTGATGGCCGCCAGTACATTTTGTGGGCTGCTGTGGTCTCCATGACCTTGGTGAGGGTTTTCAAAAATGATTGTACGGGTAACAGGGCAGTTGGCTGTAAGAATAAAAAAAATAACTCAATTTAATATCAAAATACGTTTGCAGAATATGTCCTTATATATTATGGATTTATTAAATAAGGTTTTTAACAATAGAAAACACAGTAAGAATTATAAAGATAATAACCTCCATTGCCACCACCGCCCTTGGTTCCAGAGAGGGTCAGTTTGGTATGAACAGCTGCCGTAGCTCCATTCTCTCCAGCAGAGAATGGCCTGTATACATACTCCTCAGTAGCAGCAACTTTCTCAGGCACACCCTTGTTCACTTTGGTCTCCACACTTAAACTGGATTGTAGGATTTGAGTGTTCTTGATTTGCTGTAAGAAATGAAAATAATTTCAACAAACATCAAAATCATATACAGAACTTTAAACTCTTTAAAAAATTTACAGAATTACAACATTTTTATTATGAGTAAAGTAAAATATGTATGTAGTTAAGTTTTCCAACTTTTTCATTGGCTTTGTTATTTTTTAAGTATCTTTAATAATACATGTGTTCTAAAAAAGGAACTTTCTTTCTAAACATATATGTTATCCGAGTCAGGACAACAAAGCCTACCATTTTTAGTATAATAATTATTATTTTATTTCAAAATAATACTTACAGCAGTTGGGTTGTAGATGGCTGTGATCAGATCATTCTTGCCTTGCTCTCGGAGAGCACACCATGAGAGGTCTCTTCTGCGGTGGAGCAATACTGAGTTGCCTTCCTCTGATTAAGACACATCATTTGGGCAAACACCAAATACATCAACCTAGAACATATTAAATATTATTTTAAAAACAATATAATAGTTACGATAAAATTGAACTAAGATGCATAATACAGTGAAGCTTGTATTACCTGTGTGGAAGGCTTCTGTTCAGTCTGCAGCAATGAGATGATAGCCCTCTTGATGTTAAGTGAGGCCCGGGCCCATCCTCTGCACAGATTTCAGCTCCCAATTTCCCATCTTGGAGGTTAAAGCGAACTGCCTTATCTATACCTGATGGTGCCTGGTATTTCTGAAATGGAATTAAAAATACAGATATTGTATATTTTTTGTTATTTTAAATAATATATAATCAGTCTTACTAATAAAAAATCACTACACATGCGTTATAACAAGGTGATAGTAATTCAGTGAATAGAGCTTGTACAGGGCATAAACACCTCTTTGACCAATAATCGATGTGTATTGGTTGAATAACTAAACAACCCTTATTTATAGTTACCCTGGCAACCCACCGTGTTTGTTTGACGTTTGATTTAATAATTCTGATACAACTCATAATTCTAATGTAAGTTGTATTTATTTTATCATCCAAAGCAATTATATACACATTTACTTAATATACTAATAACATTTTATTAATTGCAGCTAATAGAAACTCCAAAACCTCAGACAAAGAGGACTAGAATTTTACTTTTGTACTGCAGAACGCGGCTTGCGTTCTGCAGTATAAAAGTTAGAAGAGGATAGTATCAATGTGATAGAGAAAGGACTATTTCATTCAAAACCCCTCAACGATCATACTTAAATTTTTTAGGCATCTCAAATAGTGGAAAGTGCCAAACTCCGCAACACGGTAGTGTTCCAGTGTTTGCAGGAAGAGTACGAAACAAAACAAAGGCAGATGGCTGAAACACATGAGCTCAAACAGAAGCAACTTGCCGAAGCTCACGAAAGGGCTAGACAGGAGCATCTTCTAAGGCTCAAATTGTTACAGCAGCAATTAAATGAATAATTATATACTTATAAAAATATTAAACCCCTGTTTTAAATGAAATATAACTTTTTATTTATTTCAAGTCCTTAACTATCCACACCTATGTAAATAAAACAGCCTTAAAAATGTGTTTCAATAAAAGCAGCTCTAGCAGCTTGTCCAGCCAGATTGCTTATGGGCGTCTAGGTTGGCCTTGGTTCTTCTGGAGCATTCTCAGTGTCATCATACGTAACATCCAGGTCTTCTTTGATATCAATAGCAATATTGTGGAGGATTGCCAGTGCTACTATATTTAATTTGGCATTTTCTATTGACACTGAGAAGCCATGAAGAAGACACCTAAATCGAAAACCTCCACCTCTATTACTCTTTTTGAAATCAGCTCGCACTATGTCACAGACAAAAAATTCTGTCAAATCGAAATCAGATAAAATAACGCAATTTGTTGTCTTATACACCCGTTAAACTAGGCCTCTGCGTTGTATAAGCATTGTACAAGTCTTCATACAAACCAGACACTTGTTATAACAGCCGTATACATCAAACTTGTCAATTCAGGAATTATTAGTAACATTTTTCTTATAACAGGCTTATACAATGTGCATAAATCTTTATTAGTAAGACTGAATGTCTTTAGTTTATCTGAAAACATTAAATAAACACTACGCCTATTATTGCCTTTAAGCCCAAGAAATATTGGGGTATGTAAATTATATAAATAATTCGCGTTTATATCATCTTACCTTGCCATTGGGTCCAGAAATAGCCAAAGAGTTGACCTTCAGCGAAAGGGCGCAGTTACCCAAAGCAGTTACAGAAACTTGCCCAAATATTTTGACATTAGTCTCTTGCTTCTCAGCACCAGTCAGATAAACCGATACGGTGCCTTCGACTCCGTAAGTGTATGTATGTCCATTTAAGAAGGTTTCTGATGATGCAGCTAGAAAGTTTTTGAAAAATGTTAAAAAAAATTGTGATCATATTTTCAAAATAAAAATAATAACTGATAAGCAAGTTAAGCTTAGCTTGCTAACATTTACTAATGAACAGTAGAAATATAAATATTTATAGTAATTTGTGAAGATGAAAATAATATAAGTTTTAAAACCAAAATAAATCATATTATTGTTGAATGATACCGAATAAATTATTGTTATAATATGTGAAATTCAATAATCCTCCAGTCTGATTGGACAAGAAGATTTGAAGAGAGCATTAATCTTTTTTGTATGACATTGACAACTATCACTATGGTCAATAGCGCCATTATTTAAAATTTTATTAGCCAGTGGTCACTGGACTGTCTATTAATAATAACAATAAGTAATATAAAGTAATGAAACTAATAAGTAATCTAAGCCTAAGCCAAATTCGGTAGACACTTTCGTCCCATTGATATCCTAATATGATTATAAGTCAAAGACTAAAAACTTTTCTCAATTATTATAATTTAGGTTATTAAGGTTTTTTTAGGTACATATTTATATACAAGTTAATCGCAAAATATGTTGCTCAAAGACCGCTGGAATTTTTCTATGAATTTAAAAAAATATTCCTCTCAGAACTCTGAGGTAGATTTTTATGAAGAGAAGTTGGAGAAATATAAAAAAAAATTGCAAATTTTAGATTCATTTAGGTTTTTATTCTAGAAAAGCAAACAGTCTCTACAAGATAACTACTAGGTAAAAGGTAGGCTAAGTAAAAAACTTATTAGGCCAAAACTAAGTTCGCGCGGACAGCTTGAATTCAATAAAAATATATTAGACTCAATGATATAATAATGAATTATGTAGATACTTACGTCCTTTGCAGGCTATTGAACATTTATCTGAAACAGAAATTGTATTTGTATAGTTGTCACCGTAAAATTGTAAACACCGTTAGATTGTAATCAATCTCGCGAGATTATAAGCTGTCAAAAGATTGTGAACCTCAACGAACTGCTTACAATTTAACGTATTACGAGTATTATTCGGTAGTTATATGAAATTGTTGGAAAGTAAAATTAATCTGTAATTGACCAAAGAAGTTTGAATGATAACTAAGTTAGTGTAGTACAATCTACCGAATAATAATACGTTAAATTGTAAGCAGTAAGCTGAGGTTCACAATCTTTCGACAGTTTATAATCTCGCGAGATAGATTACAATCTAACGGTGTTTACAATTTTACGTTAACATATTCTTAGAAATCACAAACGATAAATAATAAATGTAACAAAACACTCAACCTAGGAAGTTTTATTCCTTACAAAACAATTTTTAATTAACTAAAATACCACAATGAAAATTATACGCATCTAGAAGAACATATTTTACACAACGCAATAAAAAAAAACAAAACACTCCCGCGTCTGGTACGTCCGCGCGCCAATCGCCGCATTTCCGGTGTTCCCAGTTCCACTCCTCTCTGTTACCCCTCACTCGTTCCGACTTGCTCTGTGGAGATTGTTTTCTAAGACGGCCGTTCTTGACAGTGCGGCGTCCTCGACCGCAGCATCACTTGCAACCTGCTCATCATTGTCTAGCGCAGTCTCTGTTAGGGAACTTGTAGTAATCTACCTAGTTTCGTGTCATAGCCTGAAGCATATATCCTGAATTAGAGGGATGAAAAATGACATTTATCTCTATTTCTCCATTACCAGTACTATGTGCGCAAGCGTGCACTCAAGCGCACAAAGATAAGGTCTATCAAAAAGCAAATACTACAGAATTAGATAGCTTCAGACTTAACACGAATAAAAAAAAATTAACTCAGTATCTTGCAATACACTGTCGTAACGACAGCGGCTTCTAGTGCTCTCATAAGCGACAATTTGGTAAAACAGAGACCCATACATTTTGCATGTTCTCTAAGTGGCCTAAAGACATTAGCACCACAAAAACTTGAAACAGAGACCCATACATTTGCATGTTCTCTATGTGGCCTAAACACATTAGCACCACAAAAATTTGAAACAGAGACCCATACCTTTGCATGTTCTCTATGTGGCCTAAACACATTAGCACCACAAAAATTTGAAACAGAGACCCATACCTTAGTATGTTCTCAAAGTGGTCTAAACACATTAGCACCACAAAAATTTAAAACAGAGACCCATACCTTAGTATGTTCTCGAAGTGGTCTAAACACATTAGCACCACAAAAATTTAAAACAGAGACCCATACCTTAGTATGTTCTCGAAGTGGTCTAAACACATTAGCACCACAAAAATTTAAAACAGAGACCCATACGCTTGTATGTTCTCAAAGTGGTCTAAACACATTAGCACCACAAAGTCCAGTCTCGAAGGAAACTGTGCACGCATCCGGCGTCCACTCGCCTTGCCACAACACCAGGAACCAGCTTGTAGCTCCAACTCGTAGCAGTGGCACGGTAGCGCGCGAATAACCTTGTAAGGCCCACGCATGCCGGAGTCCAGTTTGTCGGTGATTTGTGCAATCTTGCTCACAAACACAAAATCTCCGACAGCAAAGGCGTGTGGCCGTCGTCAACCAGTTGCAAGCAGTTCGGAAGCTCGTTGTCTGCAAAGAGTTAAGAGAGCCTCCCGATTGGGATTAGAGTTGTTAATTGCTACATCTCACACTAACGATCATCAGATCGTTACTACAATCATCAGACTGCGACTGCGTCGATACCGACCAGTAACTGCAGTGGTGAAGTCTGCGTGGTACTTTGCTTGAAGATGTTCATCCAAAGTGAGCTGTAGGTATCCTCCACAGCACATCGGACCTTTTGGAACCTTTGTTGCCTACTTCAACACGTAGCATGTTGCATTAAAGCCCCTTTTCTATAAACTTAAGTAAAATTAAAATCTCGTAAATAAACCCAAATATACCCACCAGCGGGCAACTCGAGGCAACAAATCCTTTTTACGCTCCGACAATGAGCTCTGGTCTGGTCTGGAAACTTGGACGCTTTCAAAGGCTTGCTTTGTCCACTGCTAGCGGTTGCATGAAAACAACGCCAACTGCAGCATTAGCCCTGCAAGTTGTACCCCTGGACCTACACATACAGCAGGAGGCAGCACTGGCTCTAATAGCCGCGCCATGTGATAGGATTGCAAACCAACACATGCTCAATAGGAAATACCATGTGCAAATCAGAGAAGAAGGATGTGACCGATCAACCCTAGATGAGCTACGCATATATACTGATGCCTCAAAAACAGGGTATGGCTCCGGCACTGGCATATTTTCTCTGGATCTCAACATCAACATACACCCGTCTTTGGGCACACACAGCTCGATCTTTCATTGCGAGTGTGTCGCTCCAATCGCCCATGTCCGCTTCTTCCCTTGCCTTTCTCGCAGGTTCGAACCTGAGTTCGCCAAAGATCTAAGGAACTTCAACATCAACGATAGTCGCGAAGTGCGCAACTGACAAAGCAACTTCTAAACTTAAACAGAACCAATCTCAAAACAATGATAGGGACAATTACGGGCCATTGTCTCCTTAACAAACATATTTTTGTCCTAGGCGTGACTGACAGCTATCGTCTCCAACACATAGCTGTGGTGTACTGCGACTCTGTGGACCTACTAAAATAACCGACAACCCTCTTTCTCCTACCGGCGTGTTCTTATTATAAAATAGCACCAAGACCAATAACAATTGCATCGGTGTGAAGTTCCGTAGGCAACTGGGGATTGAATATCGCTAAAACCGGTTCATTTGTTAAACAGTGAATTATATAATCGCGAGCAGTATCCTGCTCAGCACCCCACAAAAATGGTAACCCTTTTCTTAAAAACTTTGCTATACATATCGTCTTAGAAGCATAACCTGATATATAGCGACGGAAATATCCCGCTAAGCCTAGAAACTGGCGAACCTCCTTGACATTTGTGGGTTTTGGAGATCTAATAAGTGCATCGACCTTCCCCAGACTCGGCCTAACCTGGCCATGACCAATCAATCGCCCCAAGTATTCAATTTCTGAGTCTAAAAAGGTACATTTTTTTAAATTAATAGAAAAACCGCTGTTTTTAATGTATGTAAAACTTCTTTCAACGTGTCAAGGCCTTTCTCTACTGAATTCAACAGTAATAAAATGTCGTCTATATACGTAAGGGCTTTGCCAGCATCTATTAATAATTTTAAAGTTTTGAAAATGATTCTCTGATAAACAATTAAAATGAACAATTAAAAATAAATATTCATAATGTCCTTCAGGTGTCACGAAGGCAATCTTGCTGATTGAGTCATCATCCCTCATTGGCACGGTTGAGATGTGGTTCCTCCAACAGTGAACACTAATAAACACTGAATTTAGATTTAAAACGGTCTATAACGCGTGGCGATCCCACTTCTGATCTTAGAAATCACAAACGATAAATAATAAAAGTAACAAAACACTCAACCTAGGAAGTTTTATTCCTTACAAAACAATTTTTAATTAACTAAAATAGCACAATGAAAATTATACGCATCTAGAAGAACATATTTTACACAACGCAATAAAAAAAAACAAAACACTCCCGCGTCTGGTACGTCCGCGCGCCAATCGCCGCATTTCCGGTGTTCCCAGTTCCACTCCTCTCTGTTACCCCTCACTCGTTCCGACTTGCTCTGTGGAGATTGTTTTCTAAGAATATATATATAGATATCAGTAACCTATTAAATGATTTATTTAATGATTGAAAGCCCGACTTCAGGGTTTGAGAGTCGAGCGTGTAATAATTAATATTGTCATTTGTAATTTATCCAGGGTCTCCGTGGGAAGTCGACGTGATGGCAGGACCGGTGGGGGGCGGGGGCGAGCCCACCCGGCTGATCCCCGCACGGGTACCGGCCGTTTTTGAAATATCTACCGCGCATGGGGACAACACATTTACTAAGAATGAGGTATGTTTCTAAATCAATAATAAACTTACCATGGTTTTCCTATCAACATATTACCACCTTATTTGAGGGCGTTGCACAAAGTTACAAATAAATCAAGAATAAAACGACTCATTGGTCTAGTGGTTAGTACCCCTGACTGCGAATCCATGGGTCCTGGGTTCGATCCCCGGCTGAGACGAACATCGATGTGATGAGCATTTGGTGTTGTGCTTAGGTCTTGGGTGTTTAAATATGTATTTATATGTCTATCTATCTACAATATGTATGTATATCCGCTGCCTAGTACCCATAACACAAGCTTCACCAGCTTAGCATGGGACTAGGTGAATTGGTGTGAATTATCCAATCATAAATAATCTTAAATATAAAGCATAAAATTCCAAACAATAACTATAACTTATATAGGTACTACAAATATTTATTTTTATATTTATAATTAAAACATTTACATTCGTCTCACAGTCTTCCCAAACCTGTCGCATAAGATTAATTAATTATCTTTTGGAACTCGATAATTTGACATATCAATCATCCACAACGGTCCACAGACGAAGGAGCGCGAACATAAAAAGTTTTGTCAAATCGTCGAATCTTCTTTGGTTTTTTGAAGTCGTTAATATAATATGTCATGGTATTTGATTCATATCTGCGTTATAAAATTCTATACACCGCAATTTTAATTAGCTATACATATTTTATATCGTTGTATTTATTTGCATTACATATAGTTTTTGTGATAATTCACGAAATAACAAATAAAATTGATAAACATGCTAAAGAGTATGATATAATGTTAATAATAGCGAAACACTACTAGTTATAGGAAAATTCTTAAGCTTTCGTAATGTACAAAAAACCCTAATATGTCAAAGGGACAATAAAAAAAATTTTAAAAATTAATATATTGCAATATCGTAAAGTTTTAGCTAGAACACAAGTTGGAATGAATTGCCGTTAACAAAGAGGTTAATTTTATGCCTTTTTATAACAGAAACCAAAATAAAAGAAGGCAATACTATTGTTCGAGTTTATCTATTGTTCACTAGTTTTTTTCGACTTTGATTATAGGTATTTTTATGCAATTTTATAGAAAATTACTTTAATTATTAAAAGTTTAAAAAAATATTTATATAAGCAATGTTACACAATCATTAGGATATTTTAAACGAAGTTGTAAGCATGTACCACCGTGTATTTTCAAAATTTTATATATTATTTATACTTTTATATATTACAAGACTTCACAATTTAAAAAAAAAAACATAAACGCTTTACAGATACTCAAATAAAATGTATTTATACTTTTTCAAAAATAATATAGCATTTGTATAATCTGTAGGTGTAGTCTATCGTTCTATTTCATTTTAACATATCGACTAAGAAGTTACTGTCACCAGGAGAGTTCGCTTAATTATTTGCAAGCATATGCCAATTACGGTTTTGGCGCCATTTGTGAGTTTAGTTTGCAGAGTTTGCGCTGTGATGAAAAGAGACTGAATAATGTTGAAATAGAAACATCAAACAAGACGAAATTAAAAGTTAGTTGGGAGGTAAGTTAATTATATTTATATTAACGAATATGATATTCATTTTAGGTATCAATTGGTGATGAAAAACTAGCCGCCGGTCCACTGATTGCCAAAGTATACGATGCCAGCCTCATCAAAGTGACCGACGTGGGAAACGCACTCGTTGGACAACAAAGCCAATTTAGAGGTGACCTTATTTAATACAATACAAATATACAGAATTTAAATGCTATTAATTTTAATGCAAATACGTAAATTCGCGAGCCTAAAGAACCGGGCGAGTGCTTAAACCGTACATGGAGGACACGGTCGAATTTCTAAAGACAAGCACGAATTATAAAAAATCCTATACTTGACGCTGGCTTATGCACAAATCATGCCAGAGCCATTAAAAAAAAGATTAATCCAACTTATGTGTCATGTAGTTGTGGTTATTAGGAAAAAACTCAAAAGTTTAGCTCAAGTTACGGCAGTTAATTAAAATTTCTTTGACTTTTTATAGTCGATGCAAGCGCTGCGGGTGAAGCGCAATTAGAAATTTCAATCAACGAAGGGGAAGTTCCTAATCATGTACAAGTAAGTATATTTACATAATGTTAATAGGTTACGTATTATATATAGGCTTTAAGCTTAAGAAATAAAAAACATATTTTTAAATAATTTTAATTTTGTTATATTTTTCGCAAACCTAGTTCAATATGCATACAATTTAAAATTGTCTGAAATATATTTTGATTTAATCTTTTTATCGTCTGACACAGATATTATTTTATTTAAATATTCATTAATTCCCCAGACTACCAAAAAATTCGTTTTAATGACAGTTTATTTTTGTAATTATTAATGTTTGGGACACACGTAATGTAGAAAAATTATTCATTAATTTCTTTATTTCGACTTTTATATCTAATTTCTTATACATGTTTAATTAATTAGTTTTGGTATCGCAAACGATGTTTGCTTTACAATTTACATTAATTTTTTTTTTTTTTTATAAAATAGGGGGGCAAACGAGCTGCGGGACGACCAAAAAGGGCAGTCTACGCAGCCCATAGACACCCATTTTTAGTGGGTGCGTTGCCGGCCTTTGAGGGAGGAGTAGGCTCTCTTTTTAAACATTTGGAGGTCGTATCTCTGAGGGAAGACCCCCCCCGGGAGCCGATTCCACAGTTCGCTAGTTCGCAAAAGAAAATGCCTTGTGAAGCGGACCGTGGAAGACCTCCAACCATCAAGATGATGCTGGTGAAATTTGGAGGTCGTTCGGCTCGTACGGTGTTGAAAAGAGGCAGGAGGGATCAACCCAAACAATTCTTCCGAACACTCTCCGTAATAAATTTTGTAAAAAACGCAAAGAGACGCAATGTCTCTGCGTAGCGATAGAGAATCAAGCCGATCAGTAAGACATTGGAGATTGACAATTCGACAAGCCCTTCGCTGAATTTGGTCAAAAGGAAGAAGCTGGTATTTGGGAGCACCGGCCCAGAGATGCGAGCAGTATTCCATATGAGGTCGTACTTGAGCTTTGTAGAGCTGCATACGTTGCACCCCAGTGAAATACTGCTTAGCCCTACCCAAAACACCCAGCTTTTTGGAAGCCAGTTTGGCTTTTTCTTCCAGATGACTGCGAAATTGGACTTCTTTCGAGATGCCAACCCCAAGGATACTGAGGCTGTGTGACGAACTAAGGAGAGCGCCTTCAAATTGAGGAGACACGACAAAAGGATCTTTCTTGGCAGAAAAAGAACAAACCTGAGTCTTTGTAGGATTAAACCTAACAAGGTTGTTACTACCCCACACAGAAACCTTCTCCAGAATCGACTCAATTTCGAGAACAAGTAAGTTACGGCTCTCATCAACCTCAGATCGAGACATGTTCGGATGGCCGGAATATAATGTGTCGATGGTGCTGTCGTCTGCATAGCAAAGAATGTTGTCGATATTCAACAGGTCATTGATATGCAGAACGAAAAGGGTCGGCGAAAGGACACAACCTTGCGGAACGCCTGCATTGATGGGTCTAGGATTGGAGCACGCTCCGTCAACTAGGACTTTAATGCTACGTCCTACAAGAAAATTTGCCAGCCATCGGCATAAGCCATCGGGAAAACCGTATGACGGTAGTTTCGAAAGAAGCGCCCTATGCCAAACCCTATCAAAGGCCTTAGCTATATCCAAGCTAGCGGCCAAAGCCTCACCCTTACTTTCCACAACTTCGGCCCATCTATGAGTTAGATAGGCAAGAAGATCACCAGCCGAGCGGCCACGGCGAAAGCCATACTGACGATCACTAATTAGCTGGTGCTCCTCCAGATATCGCAAGAGCTGCCTATTGATGATAGACTCCATTACCTTTGAAAATAAAGAAGTGATTGCGATAGGTCGGTAGCTGGATGGTTCAGAGCGGTCACCTTTTTTGGGAATGGGATGACATTAATTAATCTCAATCACTTTTGAATGGTAATCAACATTTCATAACTGACTTGAAACGCTTTAAGTGTGTATAATGTACGCCAAAATTAATTAAAATAGACAGTGAAGGGACTCATGGCGGATATTTAATTTAATGCGAAGGTTAAATTATTATAATTATTTGTAGGTGGTGGGTGGAGGTCGTTGCCTTGTTTTTTGGAGGCCTGAAACACCGACGCCTCATCGTGTTGACATTAAATTTAATGTAGAGCCTGTGCCCTCCTCGCCTTTTGTATTCCACGTGGCGACTGCGCAAAGAGTCACTATTGATACCACGCAAATAGGTTAGTACTATCTAATTAAGTACCCAAAATTATATCGTAAAGTTACTTATTTATTATTCTAGGGTTGCATTTATAATAATATGATTTTTACATTGTTAGCTGCTTTTGGATATCTAATGGTATGTAGTATAGAATTTAAAGTAGATAGGTAGACGATACTAAAATATTTAACACAAATCATATATTGTAGCATTTTTCAATCTTAGTTAAATTTTAATTTGCAGTTCAATAAAAGATAAAAAATTACTTTGACATTTGACATTTGAGTAATTAACCTGTACAATTGACAGCTGACAGTTCGATTTTTTACAATGAGTAACTTTAACGCGACATTGGCGGAATTGTGATTTACACTGTACACAGAAGTCGCCATTTTAAATTAAGTGAAGTAAAGTGAACTAATTAGTAAATATTGTGTTCAATCATTTATGTTATGTCGCGATTAGTTTCCTTCGCTTTTTTTACTATTCATAAACGGTAAATATAATTCATAAACCGTGCCAGAGCCATAAAGAAAAAAAAAGAAGTAAATATTGTCAATTTATTAAGTTTAAACTTTAAACAAAACTATGAAAACAGACTTCCGTCGCAGTAAATTCCAATTATTTTGAAACAATAAAGTTTAAATGCAAATAACAAGATTCTGTTTCTTAACGCCTACCGAATATTGGCTATTTTTATCTTTTAAATATAATTCTCATAGTTATAATTAAAAGGGAAACATTTCTTCCTTAGAACTAATACCTGTTGGAGAACTGGTATCATGTTCTGTACGAGTGGAAGGCTCTGGAGGTGGAGAGCTAAATGTTACGGTCAAAGGACCAAGAGGCGAAGTCCCCGTTCGTCTAACTGGAGACGTAGTCTCTGGTCTGGTGGCTAGTTTTACCGCCAAAAACGTCGGTCCACATACCCTTACTGCACATTATAACAATCAAGCAGTTCCAGTAAGTTATTTAGTATATGTTATATTTAATTGCCTGTTATTAAAGTTCCTCAGAACAATAACCACTAGTTTTGCAAGATCTTAGCCATAATAATCTATTTGTTAATAGCTAAAATAGAGCTTGTTATGAATCAAAAAATTTACGATATACTTATTAATACAACATAGTTTAAGATATACTGTCAGTATAACTCAAGAAATTTGTTTAACTTCACTCTTAGGGGTTGGTGGACTCAGTTTCTGCAATTATACACTTAATTAGTCCATTGTGCGTTAAGTCCTGGCTAATTTAGCCAGCCCAGCTCCTTCCAGAAGCACTGAAGTCTCCTGGGCACTTCACAGGCTTCCCGGAGCGACCTCACTGTTCCAAAGATTTCTGCACATTGATTAGCCACAGCCTCGCATTCCAGGACTACGTGAACTTCACTCTTTATTTAACATATTTGTTTATATATACTTGTTTTATTTCAGGGCACCCCATTTATATGTAAAGCATATGATAGCAAACTAGTAAGTGCAAACTGTACAGTTAGCAGTAGATGCAGCCCAGGCTGGGGAAGGGAACCTAGAAATTACTGTGGCTGATAGAGGTCTTAACATTCCAACTCAGGTGCATCCACAGGTATGAATAATTGATACTATATCTTGTATATTATGTATTTTGCAATAAATATGTTTTTAAAAGTCTGGAATCAAGTTACAACCCAAGTTAAATAAACTATTTAGACCTAATTTGAGCAGTGTTAGCTGAGTGGCTTCAGCATGCGACTTTCTATGTGCAATTAACATTAACCGGCTTGCCTTAGATCTAAAAAGTCGACGGCATGCATCAGGCACAGAAGGCTGAATGATCATGAAACAGATACAGAAATCTGAGGCCCTGACCTAAAAAGGTTTTTTTTAGACTTAATAATAAACTAAAAACATAGATTAGCAGTTTTATAAGGATTTGTTTACATAACATGAATTAGACTTTACGACTAGTCTACAATTTCAATAATCTGTTTAATATATGTTTGATGAATTACACTTTTATGTTTTCTTTTTCAGGGCAATGCAAGATTCACTGTCTCTTTTACACCTACTGAAGCGTGTGAACATGTTGTCAATGTGTCATTTAATAAAGTGAGTAATAATATTAGAATAAATTTTTTATTTTGGTTCCAAACTCTTGAGTGTGTAAAGTGTTGTTCTGACTTTGAACCTTTTCTAAATTTTCTGATTATTCTTCAATTTTTTTTTCTATAATATAAATATATAATTAAAAGGAAGTAAAGTATTCTCAAAAATATGATGGACATCTCAGAAATATGGTGGAAAATAATTTAGTTATGTTTACACACATTTTTTATTGTTTTTGATATCTCTAATTTTATTTTTTCTTTGATTATTGGTGTGTTTTTGTTTGTAATAAATGTTATGTCTTAAAGCACTGAAGTCCGCATTATCTTTTGTGATGTTCTTAATTTTAACATGTAACTAGATTAGATAGCAACCAACTATGTTGTGATATATAGTTTTTATATAAAGATGAAAAATCCTAAGATAATTTTTAAATGAACATTAACATTGGTATTTGTATGACCAATAAAGTAAAAAATTATCACGTTGAAGTCTAATTTAAAAAAAAAAAGTGTGCGTGTACAAAGTACACATGTCAGAAGTGAAACTTCAGTGCCAAACTAATCTTGAAGTGTTCTATAAATAATAAATAATGTGACGGTAAATTTTTTAAACATTTTTTGAACATGGCGCGTAACCGAAAAATGTGACGCGTAACGAAAAAATGTTACACTACATTTTTTTCCAACCCCAATAAAGAAGTTTAACTTCAATAAATTTAAGATTCAAATAATAAATAGTATTATAATTTCTTTTCAGATGAGAGTGCCAGGTTGTCCTCTAGTCATTGATGTGTCTGAAGGTGGTGTGAGTGGTGCCAGAGTGACGATACCGGGTCCAGTGCCACTTCATCAGCCAACGTTCCTAATAGTATTAACAGACGATCGAACTTGGTACGGGCCCGACTCGCCGCGACCCGCTCCATACCATATCCGTTCGTCTGGAGAGTTGTCTGCCGAACATTATTATTATTATTTCGTGTTCGCTCGGTCCGATGGTTTGCACATCGAATTTGGTCCGCTCCGTACCAAATCCGTGAGTCTGTACGCTCGGACCGGACAAACGCACGGCAGTCACGTTTGAAACATTCGGGAGGTAGCACGTACGTCAACGCATGTTCGCACTATGGCGGAGATTTTAACAGAACGCGAGGTCCTTGTCGATGTTTTGGCATTGTACAAAGACTTTCCGTGCTTGTGGGATACATCACATGATTTGTATTGCAACAGAGATGCCCGTAATCAAGCTCTACAGATTCTTCGGGATTGTCATTCAAGGTTTGATAGAAGTGTCACTGTAAATGATGTGAAAAAGAAAATAGAAAATATGAGAGCCGCGTACAGACGAGAGAGGAAAAAGGTTAGTTAAAATCAGTCTTTCATTTGAGTATTTTTCATTTATTATATTGATGACAGTAGGTACAAAAATTAAGATTTGTGTTTTTTTAATTGCAGGTAGAGAAAACAACGGCGAATCAATTACAAAAGGGAATTTTGCATGTGTTCTGGAACTAGCATTACAAAAGTCAATAAAACCAGATACTCTCATTAATGGGTTTCGTTGTTGTGGTTTAGTACCATTCGATCCTAACGCAGTAGACTATTCGAAGTGCCTCGGTGGAATAAACAATAATAATTCAGGTACAGATGTTCTGTCTGTTCAGCAACAACCTGAAACTAATTCTTCAAATGTTATTACTTTGGCGAAATTTAAAGAATTGGTTGGACCTTCTATTATGTCAAAATTGTATGCTTATGATAATAACCCTGTAGGTGACGAAAACGTGAATATTTTGTACCGTCTCTACTCAGTATTTGACGTTTACTGCTCTCAGTCATCATCCGCACAAAATAATTTAACCAGCCGTGCAGAAAATATACCTTTGAAGAATATAGATTCGCCTTTGACCATTCAGCCCATTGAAGAAATAGAAATGAATAACGAAAGTCGATGTGATAAAGATATGACACAGAAGCAAATATTTGGTGCACCTGGAAATAACGAAGTAAATGTCTTACAGTGTATATTTTCTAAGAATGATGATTTGAATGAAGATCTTCTTATATCCGATGTTTTTCCTGAAACTTCAGAAAACATGACTCCAGCCAAACAAATTATTAATTCTAATAATATTTCTGTAAGCTCAGGACAAGTGAATGTTCACCAACTAGAGACTAGTCCTGCTTTTAAAGTTATTTCAAACAGCCTTTTGGGAAATTTTTTGACTTTGCCAAAAACACCCGAAAGGAAAGGTAAAAGAAACACCGTGAGAATGCCATTTGCAATAACGTCTGCCAAATATAGAGCAATGTTTAAAGAACAAATGTCAAAAAAAGAATTAGAAACAAAAGCAAAGGAGGAAAAAAAGAAGAAAAAGGAAGAAACTAAACTACAAAAAGAAAAGGAAAAGATAGAGAAAACAAAAAGGAATGTTAACAAAAACTCTCAAGCTGTTTCAACAAATGCGTGCAAGGTATGCTGTAAGTCGACTAAGACATCAAATCGGGTGGTATGTGATATGTGTTCGGCGATATTCCACGTAAAATGTATACCATCTAAGCATCAACAGCACGTCCCCGAAGATTTAAGAATTGATCTTTTTATATGCCATGTTTGCTATAAAGAAGATAATAATGACGACACTCTTGATCTCAGCTCTGAAAGGAATAGCGAAGATAATGGTGATGATGCACAAAAATTATATGATATGATTGTCGAACATAAGAAAAAAAAATATTATTAAGTCTGCTCGAGAAGGTATTGTTCTATTTTGAAGTAAATTTTATAATTTCATTTTATTTTATGTTTAAAGCTTTAAATACACATATAGAAGTATACCTAAGATTTGGTAAGACTGAATAACATAGTTTTGTTACCAAATGTGATTAAAAAATTAATTCTAAGATATAAAAATGTATGTTCTAATTGATTATTTTCTAATAAATGTAATTACGAACAGTTTATACTTTATTTATTTCCTTTAAGAACAGATATCATTGACTATTTTGGTATTTAAAAAGTTTATTACAACAACAATCGCAATTTTAGCGCGCTTGGATAACGTCGGAGGCATGACGTCTGAACTGTGTACACGCCACGCGGGGAATGCGAGATCCGGCCGTGTGTTGTGAGTAGCGGATTTGGTACGCCATACTAATCCGTTATCCGGCCCGTACCAAGTTCGATCGTCTGTTAATACTATTACCTTACATCATTCCACCGCTACATTAGAACAAATTGAAGTCAATGTTGAAGGTCAGTTTCAATATAACATTTAATTTCATGCCAAAAACATTTTAGACTTTCAATATAAAGTAGGTTTTCAATTATTAGTTCTCCATTAATTTCAGTACATAATAGAAGAGTTGTTCAGATTAATTCCAGCCGTATAGGGACCATTGAAGTATTACATAAGCAGATTTACTGCAATTAATCCCCCCCTGTCAGCAAAAGTAATGTACTACATAAACATATTAATTTTTTGTAGGAATCCTCGACAGCAAGCATAGACAATATGTGTAAAAAAGTAAATAATTACTGTTGACGTAATCACCAAATAAGAAAGGTCCTTCAAGAAAAGAGCGTACCATTTCTTAACAGGCCGGTAACGCACTCGCGAGCCCTCTGGCATTGAGAGTTTCCATGGGCGGCGGTATCACTTAACATCAGGTGAGCCTCCTGCCCGTTTGTCCCCCGTTCTATAACAAAAAAAAAATCAAAGACCCCCTCTATAATACTTGAACGACCCCATACATATTCTAAATACATATTACAAATACATAAACAATGTTAATTGCTTTGTGTTCAGGTACTTTGACCCCGTATAAACCAATTGAACCTTATTAGAAGCATTGCATATTTCATTACAGGCTGGAAATGAAAAAAAAAACACATTAAGGGGGCTAGAGGAAAATATTTAGCTTTAGCTTTATGACACGGTGAATATATAGTACAAGTATTCTTTGGCTGAAGCAATTTATCAATTAGCTGTATGTACATTGTTTAACGAATGTAAAAAAAGAGGGTGCGTACACGCGTAAGAAGTTATACTTCTTTGGCATTATTAAAAATAGTTTTTGATTGCATGCAAATAATTAATTACAATTAAATAATCAAAGACTGGAATAGGAGTCATTATAGTCAATAAAGTTCAGTTTAATATATTATAAATAAATATTTATTATTATTCTCTTATTGTTTAATTATGTCCAATGCCGTAGCATCTTCCGTGGGCAACTTCATTCTGTTAATTTTGTGTCACGGTGCGCGCGCATCGTAAAATTTCACTCTCATAAATTTTTCATAACGCGCCTAAAGAAGTATAACTTCAATTTTTAATTTCTAATGTCAAGAAACAAACATTATATTATTAGTTTCATGACTAGTATAAAAACAGTTTCCGTTCAAATAAAACAAGGTGTACAATTAATCACACAAGGATCGTTTTTATGTTCGGTTTAATAACTGGTTTCTTTTAAACGTAATATATTTTAGTACAAATTTATGAAGACTTTTTAATTGTTACACGGCATTTCAGGAATAACGAATAGCCTTTTATGTCAGTTTTATTACACTAAAACATAGTTCACTTTCATAGTTAGTAGAAGGCATATACTTTTATAAGATATTCATTAAGAATTAAAATTCGTTAGGTTTAAAAGTTTTTATTAAAGCACATACCTAAGAACTTGTTTATTTGTAGTAACTCCTTTATATATATTTTAGTTATTATATTTTAAGGTTATTTATTGTTTTTATTGTTCTTTTTTTGTGTTGTTCCTTCTGTTATAATAATAAATATAGTTTATTTATCTAGATTTATATCTAAATCTGTCAAATATTACACCAAAGCTTAACTTTTAAATACTTATCTCAAACTTATATTTTAAATACTTTACATCTTTTTATTTATTTTTAACGGGGCTGATTATATGTTTGTCATACAGCATACTCGATCGCTGCTCTCTGATTCACTAATAGCAAAAGGTGACCCGGTAGTCCGAGGGTGCGTTGGTGGAATGGATATGTTTAGGGCCTTGAAGTCTTCGGTGTTCGATATCAGATGCAAGAAGCTTGCCAAAGGTTGCGTTGGAAAAATATACTTATGGAGGCTAAGGCACACGAAGGTCCTATCAAGTCATTAATGAACCAAAACGCCGCAGTTTGACGACTCATCTGAAATGCTTTCATATAAAAGATCAAGAAACGCCATTGGCTAAACAGGTTGTTCCGTCCAGTCGCGTGCCCGAACACATACAAACATTGCCGAAGTTCATTATTTACTGTTTAATATAGCAGTCTCGGAATAGCTTAAACAGAACTTTCTATCTAAAACTGTTGAAATATGTATCAAATTGTTCATGGGAGGACTTTATTGTATACGTTTAAACAACTCAAAAAAAATTTATTCAGCTAAAAGGCTAACATTTTACAGTAAAAACTAGTAGAGAAATAAAAAGGAAAAAATAAGATAAAATTCCATGTGAAGCTCGTTAAATGTCTTTTATACAATCTTTTAATCAATACAACTCGTATAATGTAAGATATTAATAATCGATATTTCTGTAAATATTTTCTTTATATACAGTAACTAATGTTTTTAAATGTGTTATTTGTAAAGATCAAATTGGTGCCGTTCTATAATTTTCAAAAGGCGGAACCGCACTCGTTGTCTATCGTCGTATATTTTAATGTAATACCGCATTTACCATCGAAAGTGTTCAGAGTTGTTCGGACCAATACCTGCAGCTGAATTTCATCACCGGTCGTCAAGGCAGGATACAAAATACCATCCGTATCACCTCGACGTCCGTCGTTCCACAACTGAGCGTTTCTTAAGGCAGTTTTTGCCGCCCACCACTACTATGTGGAAGCAGCTGCCCACTATATTTAGTATTTCCAAACCAAGTCGACATAGGGTCCTTCAAGAAAAGAGCGTACCAATTCCTAAAAGGCTGGCAACGCACTTGCGAGCCTACTGTCAACGTGGGCGGCAGTGATACCATCTCCTATTACAAAAAAAAATAGCTTAGTTTGCTCCTGACATATAAAATAGGAATAGCCTCCATACGATACCGCGTCGTAAAGATAGTCACAAAATAAAATCAGTAGTTTTCTTAGTCTTTATCAGAATTTAAATCAATGTAGTTTTGTTTTAACCGTGGTTCAATATTGCATAACGGATATCGAAGCCTTAAAATTATTGCATCCGCTTATAGGAAACAATTTTTGCATCGTGTTTGCATTAAAGTATAGGTCGGAGCTTAAGTGCAGTCAATGAAATGCAAAGTAATTATATAGCTAGCTTCCGTCCACGGTTTTCTCTAGCCCATAGACAATACAGAGTAAGCATAGGCTATACCTCTTTCTTTCTCTTGATGAAGTTATATGCATATAAGTCTCTATGTAATCAATTAATACAGCGGTAAATCAAAACATGTGAGAAAGCCGCTGTCTTATAAAGCTGATGAGAAATTCAGTTGCGGATTTACCAGCAGGCTGAGTGGGCTGGATCCTAGGGCAATTTGGCGATTACTTTAAACTCTCATTTGTATTTATACATTCAGAGTAGCAAACTTCTATATTCTAGAGTAAAACAGCTAATGTGCCCCTCAACCCCTAATCGATGTCTGCCCCTGCAGCTCATACTTTGTATGAGTAAAAGGACCGAAATTGCAGATAAAGTATTTCAGTCAGTCCTACTACTAGTTGAATACTGTGAACTGGATGGTTTGTGTATAATCTTCCCCTCACAGCCTATACCTTGAAAATGTCGCCACTGGAGAAACCGCCCTATATCCTATTTGACGAGACTATTGTAGATAAATATACCAAAAATTAAATCAAAGTATAAATAATATATCATGTATTTTCTGACGTACATGAAAGATATTTTGATTAGATTTCACAAATAAAAATTTGTTTATTATACAGATATTTAAATAACCTTTTCACGTGTCTTTCTAGAAGTTATTAAAGATAAACAAAATATCTACGAATATCATAATTTCTAAGAATAACAGACCACCCAAATTGTTTATTATTAATGATGTCTGCGTATCATCTACATACACCTGTTTTTTATTACTTACAAAACATCCCTGAGGTCGTAGGTTTGATCCCCAGCTGTGCACCAATGGACTTTCTTTCTACGTGGGCATTTAACATTCGCTCGGACGGTGAAGGAAATCATCGTGAGGAAACCGACACGTCTTAGGCACAAAAAGTTTATGGCGTGTGTCAGGCACAGGCACCTACTTGCCTATTAGACTTAAAATCATGAAACCGATTCAGAAATCTGAGGCCCAGACCTAAAGAGGTTGTAGCGCCACTAATTTATTTATTTTAAAGAAGTTAAATTATCTGATAGATTTATAATTTTGAATTCGTGTTAGTAGTAGATCTGTTTCTTATAAACTACGATTTTTAATAACACTTTATATATTTAATTTAGTAAGACGGTTCGCAGGTTGCAAAATGCTTAATTATATTATAACATGAGCTTAGGCGTTAGTAATAAATAAAAAAATATTGGTATTAACTGAATTTGTAAAGTAGGTTTACGATCGAGATGTTTACGTGATAACGTCTTATTGGTGATATAAGTTTTTGGGAAGTAAGGAATTAATGAAGATAACAATTTTTTCAAATTTTAAATTACATCTATCGTTTTATACACACTTTTGATGATAAATTTCGGGTGTAAAATGACAAGTTTACTTATTCGACTATGATATACATTTTTCTTACAAAACTTAACCGCACGAGAAAATCTCCATTCGTTTGTATGCCGCTAGAGTGAGATGAGACGGGAGATCGGTCCGTCTCTCTCTCGTTATACCTGCGATCGCGCTCGTGAGGTTTTGGTGTGACACAAGTTTCTGAACATGTCACCCGACTATGTAATATGTATGCCGCTAGAGTGAGATGAGACGGGAGATCGGTCCGTCTCTCTCTCGTTATAACTGCGATCGCGCTCGTGAGGTTTTGGTGTGACACAAGTTTCTGAACATGTCACCCGACTAAAACGATTTTAAAGACGTTATCACGTCAAAATGAAGGCTTATCTCAATATCCGCGCCGTTACCACATAACTGTTTATAGCGAGTAGGCTGCACGTGGCTGACACAGACAAGTTCACCTAATTATTACTATATTCATATTAGACAAGCAATACAGGTGATTATTTTAAATATACATTCATCTAAAAGTAACTATATGAAGAATGATAACACAATATTCTAATATTCCGATTAATGATTGTATTATTACATCGTTCGCTATGGATCGTGAAAAGCTTGAGGAAATGATATGGGTTCCACAATTTTATAATGCCTAATTAATATGCTAAAAGATGCAACATATAGCTGGTGATTCGTAGTTTTCACATGATTATATTGTTTATCTTCTGATTAAGTTAAAGTTAAGTTTGGTAACAATTATAAATAACTCAAGTTATTATTATGACATTATGTTAATGTTCTTATTATAGACATTACGATAATTAATTTGACATTTGCATGCCTACTTTCAAGTGGCTGGTTGTACAGGTTTTTATAATTAATCGATCTACATGTACCACTTTCTTTGCAAATAAACTATTTATTGAATGAAATTTTACGAACAGTGCACACATAACATAAACGTAGATTGAGCAGAAATTTGATTCCCTTTTGTAAAAATGCGTTTTTGATATATGAGATACATATTTAGTCAAAATTCAATTCTTGAATTTTGATAAGTAAGTGCACCTCCATGAACGCGAATGGAATCCTATGTGGACACCCTCAGCTCCATGTTCCTGGTTGGGAGACATTAAGTCAGTCAAGAGTTTCCTCAAGTTCTTCCCTTGGCGTTGCGTAGAGGCACATCTTCTACCATCATCATCGGACGTCGACGCACAATGCCAAATTCTACCTCGATGTCCGTCGTTCCACAACTTAGCATTTCTCATGACAGTTTCTGCCGCGTACCACCACTATTTAGAACCAGCTGCTCACCGATGTGTTTCCAAACCAATTCGAATAGGGTCTTCAAGAAAAAAGCGTACCCATTCTTAAAAGGCCGGCAACACATCACACACCAGATGAACCTGCTGACCGCTTGCACCCTATTACATAAAAAAATAAACTGCATGTGTGTCTGTCAGTAGTTTATCCACTGACGATATATTTAATCAAAAAATGAAACATACTATGTAACCCAGTTCGGCCGCAGTCAGCCGAAATGCCTGAACATATTTTCATTTATTCCTTGCGATCACGTTAGCGAACAAAAAAATATCATATCATAATCGGTTCATTTAGAAGCTACGATCACGTTACACGTCAACCTTATATACACCCCACTTTTTCTGAACACAATGCAGTGAGATTACGGCTGTCATTAACTGTAAATATATTATTATCTTAAAAGTTTTATAAAATAATTATTGAATTATTCACGTCAAAGGTCAGAATTGCATTAACAAAAAGCCAATACTGCATAATCAAGATGAAAGCTAAGTGTGGGAAGTTTAAAATTAGCCACTGTCTGCAGTTTCCTTTTGGCCAAAACTGGACATACTTTTGAACACCTTTTTTTTTTTTTTTTTTAAGACAATTCACACCAATTGACCGAGTCCCATGCTAAGCTGGTGAAGCTTACCTAAGCACAACACCAAATGCTAATCACATCGATGTTCGTCTCAGCCGGGGATCGAACCCGGGACCCATGGATTCGCAGTCAGGGGTACTAACCACTAGACCAATGAGTCGTCACACCTACAATACCTTGTTTGCTCCAAAACATACATGGCAGCGTTCTGGGTTTCGTTGGTTTTAACCTTAAAAGTATTTAATCTTTTATGACAGCCTCAGACTTTGAAGTTTGAAGGATAAACGTGAGAAATGATCACTGCTGAAGAGCACTCGAAACAACCAGCCATGTAACTAATGTAACTAGATCTCTGCTCGCAAAGAACGCGCGTGAACCTCCAATATTAGCGTTACTAAATGAACTAGGTTTTATTTATACTTTTACAACTAAAGCTTCTTTAGTTCAGGCTTTATCCAAATACATACTATAAAATGTTTAAAAGGAGAGCCTACTCCTCCCTCAAGGGCCGGCAACGCACCTACTAAAAATGGGTGTCTATGGGCTGCGTAGACTGCCCTTTTTGGTCGTCCCGCAGCTCGTTTGCCCCCCTATTTTATAAAAAAAAAAAAAACACAAATGTTTTATGCAATAGGAGGCAGTGTGAGCAGTGTTGGCCTAGTGTCTTCAGCGTGCGACTTTCATCCCTGAGTAGTTTCGATCCGGCCTAGTTGCGTTGCCGGCCTTTGAGGGAGGAGTAGGCTCTCTCTAGATTGTGACAAAAAAAGGTATATGGTTATCCGCTTCACTTATGCCTTGTACTCCAAAAGTGATTAAATGACCAGAAACCCAGCGCCTACGCATGTAAACACTAAACAATGAATCGTATGACAGCTTACTTTTAAGAAAAATTGATAAATCATTATTTCAATATGTTTACGAAATTCTATACAAATTTGCGGGTTCTTAAAGAAATTTTTATACAATAATAAATGCCAAGATTGATAACGAAATATATTTTTAGATTAGTTCATTGACTGGGTAATTGGATCTAAGCTGTACGGCCCGGGTTCGAAGGCATGATGAAGGATTAGCAATCAACTAAGCCACTAACTAACACAGCTTTCATCTGTATTGTTTTGTTTCGGTTTATGATACTTGTTTATTTAATAGATAAGAACATTACTAAATAAAATAGCACATCTTTGTGCAAAAATAATACAACAAAATTTCAATTTCCTGAATAGATTTCTACGTTTTATACGAGGAAACCAAAAATTTTTTTATCTAAATATATTTCATATGAATTCTAAAATAAGGCTTTCTAGAGGTCGTTTTTTAGGGATATGTATCTGTGACAAACCCGTATAATTTCAAAGGGATAAGGTGTCCCATGTAACAAGATCAGAAGCAACTAACCCTATAATGCTATAATAAAAGGTTAGTGGAAAACCGAAATTAAATTTCATGGAAACTTAACCGAAATGGGACGATCACCCCACATTGCTCTAAGTGTACATTGATCTTCGAAAACAAGATGTTTCTATTAAACAATTGTTTAACTCTTTCTGTATAGGGCAGACGAATGTTGGTGTCTTTTATACGGATTAAAAGTATTTATTGTAATAAAGTTTTAAAAAAGGATGTTTCAATTGTTGGATCTATTTATTTGATGAAACATGACGGGACTTATTGTTGGCCTACTATCAACTAAAAGTGTTGCTGGTGAGCAACCCAAGTTATTTTCAAGAACTCGGTTTTCTTGAACCAAGGTGATATTTGCGACGGCAAAGGACAAGGTTGTTTGCGATTCCAAGGGCCAGACAAGTCTGTTGCACAAATCCCCGTTAACGTCGTTGCGTCTACTGAATGCTGTCCGACACTATCAACAGGTTTATATCGCGATATTGTTGACGGTTATATAGCTTAGTATAAGGAGTATGTAATATTAGAAAAGACTACAAAAGGCTGTAAAGATGTAGAATGTGTCTATGGTTCAAGAAATAGGCTAACCAAAGATATGAAAAGGATTATTTAATTAAATTGTTTTCTAATCTGCCGTAATATTAAAGTTATTTTATGGTACATCTATCACTTTATATTTGCGTAGTTTTGTAGCTGTGAGAGCTCCGTGGTCGACATTCGGTTTGCGGTTCTAAAGCTAGACTTATATAAAAACTACTATTTAATGACTACTCTTTCTAATTTATTATATTCATACCTTTGAATAGAAATTAAACATTAACGAACGATTGCATTGATTTTCAGGCGAGAGTCAAATTAAATTCACGAAATATTGACACAAGATAATTAAAAATAGTTTTATACAAAACGATTTTAAGTAACTCACAGGACTATTGACAGACAAACAAGATTAAATACAGTCGTTCCATACATTTCCGTTTAAATAAGTTTTTTTGTTGAGCTATTCTCCGCAGGTACTAACAACACAATACCACCGACGCGACACCATGGCCAAGTCGAGAACACCCCTTGGCCCCTTATCAACGGATTTGACACCTCCGGACATCGGCTACGTGCTGCGAGTTTGTACTGTCTGCTCGCGCGCTGCCGCCCTCATCAAGGTCCGCCCCCGTAATGCCCTGTATTGGTATATTATCTTCTCCCGCATGGGGATAAAAGAATAATTAAATAACCGATCAATTTTAATTAAGCAATAACCGTTATAACCTTCTTCCTCCTCGGAAATCAATTTTTTTTATTTTTTTTTATTTTTATGTAATAGGAGCCAACGGGCAGGAGGCTCACCTGATGTTAAGTGATACCGCCGCCCATGGACACTCACAATGCCAGAAGGCTCGCAAGTGCGTTGCCGGCCTTTCAGGAATTGGTACGCTCTTTTCTTGAAGGACCCCAAGTCGAATTGGTTCGGAAATACTTCTGTGGGCAGCTGGTTCCACATAGTGGTGGTGCGCGGCAAAAACTGCCTTGGAAAACGCTCTGTTGTGGAACGACGGACGTCGAGGTGATACGGATGGTATTTTGTATTTTGCCTTGACGTCCGATGATGAAACTCAGCTGCAGGTATTAGACCGAACAACTCCTCTGAACACTCTCCATGGTAAATGCGGTAGAAGATGCAGAGAGATCCCACATCTCTACGCAACGCCAAGGGATCAAGCCGCACTGAAAGTGACTGGTCGTCGACGATTCGAACCGCTCTTCGTTGAATACGGTCAAGTGGAAGGAGCTGGTACTGGGGAGCTCCCGCCCAGAGGTGAGAGCAGTACTCCATATGGGGCCGAATTTGCGTAAGTAATATATACAATAATAATATAAGTAATATAATACAATAAAGTAATACATAATATCTATTGTCGATATCTAATAAAAATTATAAGTTCGAGGAACTTAGTTTTGTAATATGTAAGATCCCCCTTAGTCGTTAGGGTTCATGTGTTCCTTTTTTGTACATTCACAAAGTCACAATGCAACCTAAACATATGGTGTCTTTGGGCTGCGCAGACTGGCCTTTTTGGTCGTCCCATAAAGCTCGTTTCCCCTCCTATCATATAAAAAAAATTGCAGAAAGACAAAAGGAAGATTACAGCATTGGAAACGACAAGAGATTGACAAAGATAAATGTCATTATAGATAAAGATTGTACTGTTTGTATCAAACGATGTCATATATATATTAAACTTAGACAAATATATAGTATTTACAATTTTCTTAACCAACATAGTAATGAATAGAAAATTTGTTAATTTGAAAAGTTTGGTCCCTGTGGCAGCATTTTCTCGCTGTATTGCGATATTTATTCGTTAAGGAAAGCACAAAAAATATTATATTTTATTTACATTTTTATCGCGCTGATAAGGTTTATTATGAAAGTCCTAAAAGCCACTAACAGAAACTAGATAGTCAATAAATTAACGTACAAACCAACTATTTATACACGTAGATTACGTGCAAATTTTCACAATGGAACAATGCAATGGGAGCATAACTTTAGTTATCCCTTATCGTCATTTTGTATAGTATACCATACATCCAACTTTATAAAAATATATGATCACTATAAAATCATTTTTAACTTAGTTTTATTAAACACATGACATTTCTAGACGTCTGTTTATACTTCAAAAATAAAAATAGTAGTTTATCTGTCATAATTTTAAATCAATTGTGAAAAATAAACGTCAAAATGCGCCGCACAGGTTTATCTATAGTAAGTTTTATTTTATTTTTATGTTTGTACTCCTAAATATGCATGTTTTTTACAAAATACACATGCCTAAATGTTTGTTTTAACACATTTTTATATATATGCTGTTGTCGCTATGAGAATTAGTATGTTTTTGTCGTGTTTTTTACTAACGTATATTATACTATACAATGCCGCAGTTGCAGTAATTTACCTTTCGTTGATGGTGTATAGAATAATATACATTGCTAACTGCACGGAATGAATATTTTAATGGACTTTACTATAAAAATTAAATTGCAAGTATGTCTGTCTTATATATTAAACCAATTTTATTACAATTTAAAAGACAGTTGGTTTGACTGCCTCGTTGATATAGTGGTTGTAGAAAGCTACACACAAAGTTGGGGTTCGATTCCCACAAAAAATACACATATTATTATTACTGAAATACTACATAACTGATATATAAATATATATGTATAATACAATATGGTTTGGCTTTACTATATCGATGGGTTTTTTGCACGTTACTTTTACTTTGGGTTTAGACTGCTATAAATTATGTTGAGGGAAAATTATGGTATATTTAGTTTAGGAACAATCATACAAAATACAAAATAGACTCAAAGATGCTGCTACTAACCTGCTAACTGAAAAGGCTTTGAAAAAGAAAGAATTATTATATACTTAGTATTGTCAAGTGGGTTGATAATAAACAGGTCACATTGGTGAGTTCTTATGATGATGCATACCCTGTCGAATATATAAAACGTTTCGGCAAAGAAGCAAAATCTCGTGTTGATGTAAAATGTCCGAAAATTGTTAAAGACTATAATCGTCACATTAGAGGTGTCGATTTGGCAGACATGCTGATTGCATTATATCGCACTGGAATAAGATGGCACAGGTGGTGTATGAAAATTTTCTCACAGCTTTTGGATATACTCGTAGGCATCAACAACGCTTGGCTTTACGTCACAGACATAACAAAATGATAAACACCACTAGAAAGCAGGATCGTCTAGAAGATTTTAGGTATGAAATCTACAGTGGCCTACCGAAACGAGGTCGAAACGTTTCAGTGAAAAATCATGCGATGATGTCCGGTGTGACAAATATGATCATTGGCCGCAAATAACCGGATATGAGAGGTGCAAGTACTGCAAAGTTGGCCAGGCAAGTACGATGTGAACAAAATGTAAGGTTCATCTTTGTTACGTGAAGAATCGAAAATGTTTTTTGGAGTACCACTGCAAGCAATAGGGTCTCTGAATTATTAAATTACGATTATTTTGTTGTTCAAGAAAGATTAATTTTATTAAACATTTTATTTCCACCAAGACAGTTATTTTTATTTAAAATCATATTATTTACAATAATCTTTTGGTATATATTAAAAACTACTAGTAACATTTCAACTCTCCCTAAACATACCAATGTATAGCATAATATACATTCCTGAAAATGCGATAATCACTGTACGTGTAGCAATGTATAGAATAGTTGTCTGTCATCTTGTTTTTCCAAAATTTTTATGCCCCAAAGAAGCTACCTATATAATTTTTTTTTGCTTTTCTTCTAAAAAAGAATCTTGCCACGATAAGGGTTATTATAAACTTTGTGCAAGATAAACGTCTGTTCCTTGTAAAGATAGGAAAACTTCTGTTGTTTAATACTAGATAGAGAATTAATTCCAATTGATTTGGAATAAATTTATTGTAGACTAGCTGGCCTGCCGAACATCGTACCGCCTAACAGTCGATTCTTTTTTTTTTTAATACTTATTCTGCTATTCGGGACACCGGTCTAGCTAGTAAGATAAAAAAAATGTTCATAAGACAATAAATACATTATGTCAAAAAATAAAAAATTACCTTCCCAGAACCCCTCCACTAACACTTGAACTTTATGATATGGTATTAAAGTTCAAATTGACTTTTAAGTATTATAACGAATATTTTGTATGGGAATATTGAAAAGTGTTGTTTTTAGACATTTTCACTCAATTTTTTTAAATTTTTTTCTCCGTAAAAACCATCCTCGTACTTCAACTTATTATTAAAAAAAAATCTGAAAAATCGGTCAAGCCGCTTTCATGTTATGTCGTGACAACGGAAAACGGGTTTCATTTTTATATATAGGGTAATTCCGGGGGAGATGACCCTAGTAACTATAAAACTGTATTATGAAGGAATTATGATGAATAAAACAGTGAATTCGTATAGAACATAAACTTTAATTATTATTCTTATCAAATATTAACGATACATCACTTTAGGCAACTCTAACAATATAATTTTAAACTTTAAAAAAAAAATAGGACTGGCCATCTCTCACCGAGTGCCCGGGGGAGATGGCCATAGTGTTCGGGGCGAGATGGCCAGTACTTTTTTTACCTTTAGAACACATGTAATCAAACTCGGTGCAATTTTCGTGCACCCAGAGCATACAAATATTGCATTGTATCCAATCTTCAAATCTTCGTTTTAGAAATATGTCAGAGGTTATATAGGCGGATTTTTGTGACGTATAAACCACTGAACCTGGAGGCAGCCCATCTTCTTTCATGTATTTTATTAAATATTAAAAATAAATTTAAATTTGGACATACAATTTCATGGCTATCACTCCCGAAAATACTATGGCCATCTATCTCAGTGGAGAAGCGTAATCCGGCCTTCCGATATTTTTCTCATGACTCATTCCGGTATCCGACGCCGGACCGGAGCAGTGGAGAAAGGGCCTAAGTGAATGGCTATAATACTTACATAGATAACGCATAGGCCTGTGAAGTCGTACATAATAACAAGTTATCTCTAGTAAGTCGTGGTCCTTTACTTCTATTATGTAGTGAGAAAACGTAGATAAGTCTATTAAGAAGCCAGCTAAAAGAATCAGTGTTAGACAAATTAATGTGTACATTCATGTATGTGTGTGCGTAACAGTTATTTTAATAAAATTTATCGAGTTTGCCAGATTTGAACGAAGAACAAAGAAGTCGTAGAATAAAATAACCAATTGGAATGGAGATGAATTTGACGCTTTGTGGCCTGCTCATATCGAATTCGGATGCAATTTTATTTCGATAACGTTAAAGCACACTTTATGGCAATTCTTTATTATAATATATTAAGGTTATTATTGTGTATAATCATTCATTTATCATTTGTAAAACATCTTAATAAGTCTTCAGGTAAGATACCCGTAAGTTCCGAATGTCAAAATTGGCTTACCCGCTGTACAATAATCAATGTAGGAATACTGCAGCCGTCTAACCACCTGGCACATCAATGCAGCCACGTGAATAATATACACCGCATTGAAAAATGCTTGTATATTAATTTCATACTCCCTGGTGATAGCAATAAGTACAACAGCAGTCAGCGTTGTGGCGCAAACGAAGCAGTTCCACATAGTTTTATTTGGGAGGTGAAAAAATGTGCGCACGAGACAATCTTGTGACCACCACATATAATACGGACGCTAGAAGTAAACTGTTTATAAGACTTTATATTACTTGGCTATGAAATAGTTTTGGATTTTTTAATAAGTCAGAAACGTTAATTTTCCAAGGGAAACCAGTTACCCTGCAGTGGTATTTCCGAATCAATACTATTTAGGATCCTTAAAGAAAAGAGCGGCAACGCATTCGCGAGCCCTCTGGCTCAGTGTTTTCCCTCTAGGTACTGTATAAAAATAAGCAATATAATATTTTGAATATTTTATAATCGACATTTACGATAATAATAATAATGTATAATAAACTTCTTATGCACTACTCTAGTACGAGAATTTAAATAATACACATATGTATATAAATCTCATGCAAGCGATATTGATATTGCGATATTGTTGATAGATAGTTATGATATTGTCAAATGTGTTGAATGTGATAATGTCAAGTTAAATGTCATTCTGTGGTCTTTTTACCTATACGCAATATAGCTGCCTCCTCTATAGAATGTTTGATATTATGAGGGGATTCAAAACGGTATTAAGTCCCTAGCTTACATATTATGTAGAAGATATTTGTAAGTTGTAAGTGTAAGTAGGCGACATATTTTTGTAGCAATGTAGCAAACCTACCAACGCCAAATTATAAGCCAAACCTTTATCAGAATACTAGAAGAGTAGGGTTTAGAATTCACTACTAATAAATACCTCCTGTCTTTCCAGAAAAGCTAACTTCTCCAAATCTCTTGGACTGGCTTGCCTGAATAAGTCTTGTTTTTCATTTCTCATTGTCTTTTTAAGTTCTTCAACTATTTAGGTGGTAAATTTTCGAATAAAAAAAGACAATAAAGTCGAATTTATTATATTTTCCCAATATAGTTCGTTTGCATAAAAATGAAGCAACGATTTTTTCTTCAATGACTGTGGTATAATTTATAGTTAACTTAGAGAAATAATTTCTGTGTATTTATAATAATAATAATAATAATAAAGCCTTTTTATTTCCTGTTTTACAATAGTTGGTAGTTGTTATATTAAAGTAACCAAAAATATTGATTTTGTTAGTAGATTAGCTTAAATTATGTTAGTAATATATATTTATAGGATTTATTTAACAGGAACCCCGGTTTGGGTAAAGGCCTCCTCCAAAGATGCCCATTGTTGTCGGTCCTGTGCTATGGAGTGCCAGTTTTTGCCAGCTGATCTTTTCAGATCATCTTCCCAGCGGTCTAAGGGTCTCCCCTTCCGCCTCTTGCCTGGTGGTCCTTTCCATTGGGTAACTCGTTTGGTCCACTTTCTGCTAGACATTCTTGCCACATGGCCAGCCCAATTCCATTTCAGTTTTCGGGCAAAAGTTAAAGTTAAAGTTAAAGTTAACTTTAGTGACGGCTCTTATCTTTGTGTGTCTTATTTTGTCCATTCTCTTTATATTCAACATGCTTCGCTCTAAACCTCTTTGACATACATTGATTTTATTCACAGCTTGTGTAGAGAATTTCCAGGTCTGGCTTCCATAAGTTAAGCTGGGTAGTAGACATGAGTTCATAACTTTAGCTTTGAGAGTTATTGGTAAGTTACTCTTAAATATTTCTTTTAGGCTCCAATATTTATTCCAGGTTTGTTGGACCCTTCTCTCTATTTCTATAATGTTACCGTTTTCCTCGAAACTTATTCTTTTTCCCAGGTAGGTATAATTTTCTACATACTCTAAAGGGTTACCATTGATAGTTATAGGTCTTTTTCGTGTATTACTCATTATCTTTGTCTTCGTTAGATTCATCTCCAAACCAACTTCCGCACTCACCTGTTGTAGAGATTCTATCATGAATTGCATCTCGTTGACTGTCTCTGACAGAAGGATCAGGTCGTCAGCGAACCTCAGGTGACTTAGGTAGGTGCCTTTTATACAGAGTCCTGTTTTACTCCAATCTAATTTGTTCATGATGTTTTCGAGTATTGCTATGAAAATAGTGGGTGAGAGCGGGTCCCCTTGTCTTACCCCTCTTTCTATATGGAAGGCGGGGCCTAAAGTTTCTAGCTTTATTCTTCCTTTGTTGTTATTGTATATGCTTTTAATCACCTTTATGTATTTATCTGGCACCTCTTGTTCTTTTAAGCTTTCCCATATACTTTTGTGTATGACTGAATCAAAAGCTTTTTGATAATCAACAAAAGTTATGTAAAGAGGTCTCTGAAATTCTTGATATTTCTCCATAACTAACTCTATGGTGTGTATGTGGTCGATAGTAGAGTACCCTTTTCTGAAACCTGCCTGTTCTACAGATTGTTTTGCCTCTATTATCGGGCTTAGTCTATTATTTATAATGGATGCGAAAAGTTTGTATATATTTGGTAACAAACTGATTGGTCTGTAGTTGCTGATATTTTTTGGATCGCCTTTTTTATATATAAGAACGATATCTGCTTCAGACCATTCTATGGGCGTTTCAGAACTTAGAAGTATAGAATTAAACAGTTCAGTTAATGGTTCTGCCAAAATTTGGTGACCATATTTTAGCGATTCATTTGTGATATTGTCAGATCCGGGACTTTTTTCGAATTTCAGCTTTTTTATTGAGTTTATTACTTCGGTTTTGTGAATTGGTTTTATAGAGTGGCAGTCTACAGTTTCTGTTACGATTTTGTAAGTTGTTCGTGTTTTGTCTCTGTAAAGTTTCTTGTAGAAATCAGTTGCTGTATTCACAATATCCGTTCGATTGTATAGGTCTTTATTAAGGGTTTTCAGTCCTTCTATCCAGGATTGGTTTGTTCTGAGTTCTTTGTATGCTCTCTTTGAGCTGCCGTGAAGCTCAAGGTGTTTCTCTATTATTTCTTGCCTATATTTTGCATAGTCTCTCTTGATATATCTATTAACCAGTTTGTACAGTGCGGAGAGTTCATTTTTCAATGAGCGTGTTTTATTTTTTGTTTGTTGTAGTTCTTGTCTTCTTTTTAATAATTTTAGAGTACGGTCTTGTAATATTTTATGTTTTTTATTATCTTCTGTATTATGTTTCGCAAGGATTAAACTTTGTTGGATGGCCGTCTTTATTTTTACGTAGGAGGTCTGTACCGTTTTGTTCTCAAGGCTGATGGGTTGACCTGATGGCTCCAAGAGAAAGCTTGATAGGTTTTCTTTGTACTTTGTTATTTCATCCTTGTTTCTAAGTTGACTTGTTTTATTATTTGTAAAGTTGGTCCTATTTTTCTTCGGCGTTGTTAGCCTAATTTTACACCTTAGAGGACGGTGGTTTGATGCGTAGTTTAGGTTCAGAACTTCTATATTTTGAAACAATTTTGGGTGATTTGACAGTATATAGTCAATTTCGTTTTTATATTGACCGGCCGGAGAGCGCCATGTCCATCTTCTTTTGGCTTTTTTCTTGTAGAAGGTGTTTATAATTGCTAGTTTATTTTCCATCGCAAAGTCTATAAGTTTTTGCCCTCTATTGTTTCTTACTCCGTATCCGTAGTTCCTCATTATTGTGTGTTCGTCCATTTGTGGCTGTCCTATTTTGGCGTTAAAATCTCCCATTAGAATAAATTCTTCGTGTGCCATTTCCATGGCAGTATATATAGTTTTATAAAAACTGTCTATTTCCTCTTCATTAGCTTTTGTTGTTGGGGCGTAGACTTGTATTATAGTCAAATTTTTACCTGGTAGCTTCAAGTTCAGTAGAGCAGCACGTTCCGAAATTCCAATTTAGCTTTCTATATATATATTCTGTGTATTTATCACTAGTATATTATTATTCTTTTACAGCGTTTATGACAATTGTGGATGTCAAATGACAGCCAAGAATTTAAAATATAGTATCGTATTATATAAACTATAGAGTTATACTTATAGATACCAATTTTTTTTTTTGAAGTTATACTTCTTTAGGCGCGTTATAAAAATTTAAAAGAGTGAAATTTTACGATGCGTGCGCACCGTGACACAAAATTATCAGTATGGGCGCCGAGCGTGCGCGAGCGAGATGGGAATAAGACAATCTACAAGTAAAAAGAAATGGAATATACGTGACGTTAGCTATGCCAAGTATTTTGAATGACCATAATGACATTTGTGTAACTTTTAAACAAATAAAGGAGTTTCAATTATTTTTTCAAAGAAATTTAGCAATGCTTTTTCACAAAGACCTATTGTTACTTAGTTTAAAGGTTATGAAACATACCTAGTTATTAAATTGAATTAATAAAATAATAAATAATTATTATTATTAATAATTGAATAATATACTAATAATATTGTTAAATTATTAACGCTAAATATATATTATTAACTATTTAATATTTAAAAAAAAAGCCAAAGAAGTATAAAAGGGTAGTATTATTCAAGTATGTAGTATATTTTACTAAGGCTTGAATAGGTAGGACTGTACCACTGAAAAAGCTTTACCACTATTTTCTAAATTCTCCGACCACACTCAGATTATCACTAAAAAGAAACAAGATTGTCAAAAAATTAATTAATTAATTTAATTATAAGTAGGTACATATTCATATGAATTAATAATGCTAAACAATACAGTGTTATTTTACATAATAGCACTTGATTAACAAGTTAAATATCCAAATGTACAAACCCAAAGGACTGTACTTTAATATAAGAAAAAATAACGTCGGTTATGAATTGCTTTTATTAAACTATAACTTTAAAACTTATATAAAACTGAACTCAGTACCGTGGGGTATACTAAACGATAATTTATATCACTCATATAGTATTTGTGGGTACCAAATGTGTTGAAAATGTATGCGTTCGAACTGTCAAAACCATCGACTAAACGTACTTGTATGTGCTAAAGGTACTGGTTCTTGAGAGAAAATTACGACAGGTGTGACCAGCTTACGCAAAAATATTTGTATGGAAATAGTCACGTGACAAAGCGTGAGTTAATGTTATTCACATACAAATTATTTTGGCGGTATTGGTTGACGCCTATTTCAAAATGATTTTTTCTCAAGCCAATCTTAAACCGCGAACTTCACGCTTGTCAGAATATACAAATTAAGAGTAGCCAAAAAATAGTTATTGCCATTAACAAACAATATTACTTAGTACTAAAACAAACAAAACATTAAGGTTATATTAAAAAGTGCGATAACATTCGTACACATTTAACGAATTTGCCTAGTGTCATTGATGTGCAGTGTTATAGCACATTTGACTTCATTTGTCACTACAGCTATATATTAAGGACGTTTAATAATCGACTAACAGTTGATTATTAAAAAAAATATATTATAAATAGATAATTAACATTTACAAAGTAGTCTAACCGTAAAATATCTCCGCATCACCTTCGAAGTTTACTGAAAAAAAAAAAGAAATATCTTATAAGCGACTGATATAAAAACACTTGCAAACCATTAAAAAACGTTTCAATTTCCGTCAAATCTTTGCAAGTATTGTGCAGTTTTGTATTCATTATTTACACCTTAATTGGACATAACTATATATAGTATTTACATAGGTACGTACTATGACAGGCAACGATTACTATAAAAATACTTTAAGTCAAATATTGGGTTGTATTACGAAATAATCCGGCTCGAAGGACCAGAACGGTTTTATGTTCCTTGCCTGTATATATTTATTTTGATAAAAACTATTGTTGCTAAAAATACTTCATTTTCCATACCCGCAAGTTCGCATCCATACTTGCGATACCAAAGTTTTAGAATGCACAAACCAATTTAAATTATTTTCAATATAAAACGTGTTGTAAACGCTTACAAATCGCAACAGAAACAACAACGGTTGTTTACAAAATTAAGAATGTAAAAATAATAATATTGCCAACTGGCATTGGGAAGAAGAGATAAGAGGGGTAGAATAGTATAGAATAGCGAAGATTAACATGACGACATTTGGAAAAGACGTTTATCGAGAGACTAGCTAATTAGTGGTAATAATAAATAAGGAAAAACATACCAGATACTAAGTACATCAATAAAAGCTTATCTTATATATATTTTTATATAAATATAAATTATATCTATAATATATTATTATATGAATTTTATAGCTCTGCATAATGCTGAATTTTACCACAAAATGTAGACTTAGACGATTACAATGATTAAATCCCGTAATATTACCGTATAGACATAATACTTTATTAAAATATTTAAATTCTATATATAAAGAGAGAAAAATATTTTGTGTTCAAAATACAAATATAAAATATAGTAATTTTGTTATTTATTGTTATACTAGCAGACCCGACAGACGTTGTCATGTACACACGTCTTTAATAAAAAAATAATCTAGTTGTAAATCTAAACCGTTCCCGAATCCACTTGAACACACAAACATTTTAATAAAAATTGGATTTTTAGGCCTAGTATCTATGGTAAAAAAATCTAACCTTTTTATATTCTCCTTATAGACAAAAGGTTTACGCGCCCGCCTTGTTCTTGTCTTCGGTACATCTTCACTAGAGTCATTGACACTATCCATAGTATTACTTCGCTCGGCAGTGCGGCTTTCCAGGTCCATTTTTACTTGAGCTTCTCTGTAAACGTAATTTTTATGTATTAAACCATTGACTTTTACTAGCAACCTCTCGGTTGTGAATAAAAATACTTATTTTAATACAGTTGCTCAAAAAGTGACGTATTGCAGGGACGTATAGCGTTCGGGATGTGGGCTATTACACACTCGTGCTTTTTCTTTACCTTTTCCGAACTAGTGCGTTTTCTTTCCCAACTGTCAAATTAATGTCTATTAAAAAGAAAAAACCAACCACGAAGTTTTTACTAATAAAAATCATAGAAGTTTTTATGATTCATGCAAATATTTTAAAAAAGTAGCTAATAATTTGTTTCAATATCAGATTTAATGATTTGATTCAATGAGTTAGGTTAGGTTTCATTTCATTTCATCTTATTAAATTGCATATCAAAAAAAAAATTCTACTGAAGACTTGGCTGTATGGGCAGCCCCTTTTCCCTTTGCCTACCCAGAACGGGTGAAGAAAAAAAAATCTCTGCTTATATTATTTTACAGTTGGCGCCATTTTCCAAAATAGTATATTTCATTACAAGTGCGGAAAGCCTGTCATTGCAAAGAGTTCCGACAAATGTCTACCCGAGCCGAGGCGTAGCCGAAGGTGAGGGTTGACAGTCGGAACAAGTTGCAATGATGGTTCCGCACGTGTACTGAACGACTATTTTTAATACAGTTGCGAAAAAATTATGCAATTTAATAAAATAATAAAAAAACAATAAACTCAACTCACTAATCATTTATTTCTTATACAAATTATTGTTCACATATACATTGGTACAGTTTTGTATACTAACTGGAGAAGTTTTAGGTTGCATATTTATTTACTGTTTGAGACAAACTATTATTTCGTATGATTTTTCATGTATATTTAATATATAATATAACAAACAACTAAACGCGCAAAGAACATTTTTGGAAAATGGCGCCAACCGTAAAAGAATATAAGCAGATATTTTTTTTTCTTCACCCATTCTGGGTAGGCAAAGGGAACTATGCCCATACAGCCAAGTCTTCAGTACAATTTTTTATTGATATGAAATGAAATTTAAGGAGATGAAATGAAATCTAGCCTAACTCATTGAATCAAATCATTAAATCTTATATTGAAACAAAGCAGTAGCTTCTTTTTAGAAATATGTGCATGAATCATAAAAATTTCTATGATTTTTTTTAGTAAAAACTTCGTGGTTGGTTTTTTCTTTTTAATAGACATTATTTTGACAGTTGGGAAAGAAAACGCACTAGTTCGGAAAAGGTAAAGAAAAAGCACGAGTGTGTAATAGCCCACATCCCGAACGCTATACGTCCCTGCAATACGCCACTTTTTGAGCAACTGTATTAAAAATGTTCTTTGCGAGTTTAGTTGTTTGTTATATTATATATTAAATATACATGAATAATCATACGAAATTAATAATAGTTTGTCTCAAACAGTAAATATACAACCTAAAACTTCCCCAGTTCGTAAAAAAACTGTACCAATTTAAATGTATATGTGAATTATAACTTTTTTAAGAAATAAAATGATGATGACTAATGATTAGTTAGTTGAGTTTATTGTGTTTTTAATATTTTATTAAATTGTTAAATTTTTTCGGAACTGTATTAAAAATAGTCGTTCAGTACACGTGCGGAACCGTCATTGCAACTTGTTCCGACTGTCAACCCTCACCTTCGGCTGCGCCTCGGCTCGGGTAGACATTTGTCGGAACTCTTTGCAATGACAGGCTTTCCGCACTCGTAATGAAATATACTATTTGCGAACTGTTATATCGTATAACACGTACAGATTCACGCGTCACGGTCACGTCGTGCTCCGCAATAAAAAATCATTAAAAATATAATTAACTAGCTGGCCTGGCGAACATCGTACCGCCTAACAGTCGGTTCTTTATTTTTTTTCATACTTATTCTGCTATTCGGGACACCGGTCTAGCTAGTAAGATAAAAAAAGAAAGTTGATAATACAACAAATACATTATGTCAAAAAATAAAAATTTACCTTCCCGGAACCCCTCCACTAACACTTGAACTTTATGATATGGTATTAAAGTTCAAATTGACTTTAAATATTATTAGGAATATTTTGTATGGGAATATAGAAAAGTGTTGTTTTTAGACTTTTCACTCAATATTTTTTAATATTTCGTAAGAACCATCCACGTACTTCAAGGAATATTATAAAAAAAGAATCAGACAAATCGGTCAAGCCGTTTTCATGTTATATCGTGACAACGGAAAACGGGTTTCATTTTTATATATATAGATGAATATTCGCGAATTTGGAGTGCAGTAAACTATATAGTAGTGCAGTGCAAGTGCGTGTGATGGATCATTAGTATAGTTTTCGTAAATAAAATAAACTACCTATTTTATATGGCGAGTGCCGTATAAAATAGATAGTTTACACGGCACTCGCCAAACCAGTTCGACAAATACTATACTGGATCATATAAGCACAAACATACGTAGGCACACAGAATCAGTTATCGTAGATTAAGAAAAACTTATTAATGTATTTTGTATTTCTGATATACTCTAATATTTAGCTATAAATAAATAAATATCGTATAACATCCGTAATGTAGGCCAGATTCAATAGTCCAGTCAGTCAAGACAATTAATTCATTATAATTCCAAAAGTTTTCAAATTTTGATGTAAGGTCGGGAGTGGTATTAAAACAAACTATAAAATTTTGTAACCTGCTCTGCGGTCCGGAACATTGTTAAAAATGCAATAAATGATAATTTGCAAATAAAATAAATAATAATAATTTTTAAATATATTATTTTACATCACGTGTCAAATTTGCAACCAATTTAAGTGTACGGAACATTATTTAATTAATGTTGTTCTTTATTAAACTGAAGGAAAATGTTCCAAAAGTTCTGCAAATTTGACAGATATATCGAAAATAAAATAAATAACAAAAAATGTTCCGTACACTTAGGTTGGTTGCAAATTTTATACGTGATATGAAATATTATATCGAAAACTTCTCCAAGTTTGCAGAACTTTTGGAATTTTTTTCACAACCATACAGACATAAAATTAATTTAATTGCAATTTTAACAATGTTCCGGACTGCGGACAAGGTTGCAAAATGAGATTTATTGTCGTCCCAATGTACCATTCACTTGACCGAAGTTTGAAAACTTTTGGAATTATTATCAAATTTTCGATTTCGAATGTCTATAATGACTGGTCTACAACGTGAACGTAACATGACAAGTTTAAAGAATGACAAACTCTGAGCTATGAAGGCTTATACTTACTGCACGATGACTCTAGTGTTCGTGGACCCATTGGGGCTCAGCGCATCAAACTCTTCACTGTTTTGAGAATCAGTAGAAAACCTATAAATATCATTTTTCTGGCTATCTCGCATAACCCTCAAGGGGATTCTTAAGTTCGATGAGCTACTTTCGCCAAAACTTGTATTATCTCGGGACACGGTCCTTTTCTGACATCTATATTTCAATAGTGGTTTATGTGAATTTTCTTCACTTTCCTGCGATGGCAAGTGAGGTGAAACTTCATTTACGCAATCATTTTCTAGCGATGTGTTTCCTTTTTCTAAAGCTGAACCGGCTTTGTCGAAAGGGGAGTTGCTTTCATTTCGAGATGGACCAGGTTTTTCCCAGGGCGAAACGTGTTTATCTTTAGATGAGCCAGGTCGTTCCCAAGGTGGGACACTTTTATCTTGCGGTGAATTGGTATTTTGCCACGGAGAGAGCGGTTTATCTGGAGATGAGCTGGGTTTTTCGCACGTCTCTATGTCCTGCGAGGATCCGTTTTTATCTGACTTTCTTGCCTCCATCTTCTCTTTTCTCGGAGGGAACACCCCTGCATTGTCGTCATCGAACCTCATTTTTTCAACTACAACCTTCAGAATGCGACCATGCGTCTTATACCTGGAAATAAAACATCAATATGGAAATTACTATAAAATTGCAACAATAAGGGTGGGTTGTTTCAAACCATTTGCTATCGTAACTTACGTTCGTTAAAATTTGACAGACACGTATGAACTTTAACGTCTGTTAACTTGTTAGCGTTGCTTCATTGTCAAAAAATGAGTTCGTCATTGTTAATGGGGTTGCCTGTTTGCGTAACGCTATTTTGACCTAATGTTTTATGGGAATTTTTTTTAGTAATAACAACATTGATAAAAACAATGTCATTTGAAACATTCTGTCAAGTTTGACATCGATGTTTATTGTTTTGTACGAAAGGATAATTAAAAAGTGTTTAATTTTAATATAAATAATGGAAACCTTTTCGCCAAAGTAAGTATAAAGCTATTATTATATTGCATGAATTGTATATGCGCAAAGTATATATATTATATTGAGAGATATAGTTAGAAGTGTATTTATTTACGTGACTCATTGACTTTCAGAGAACGTTCGGTAAATTTTGGAAAAGAAGAGGACAGATTTAAAAATTTAATAGTAAAACATAAACACATATTATTTCATAAAAAGACAGACAGTACTAACAATTTGCAAAAAAAAGAGGGCATGGAGTGCGATTCATGCAGAATTTAATGCCCTTTCAGATAATAAATATGAAAAAGAAATTTTTGAGGTGCGTGTTCGACATCTAAATGAGAAGAGGAAGAACGATGAAATCATTTTTAAACTACAAGAAAAAAATTACTTACTATTAATTATACTAAAGGGATGTAAGATTATATGAAACTGCCATTTCTAATGTAAAATGTATGAAAAGTGGTACTTATTTACCTTTACAATAAAAAATAAACTTACTATAACTTGTTTATGATCAGAATTGCTTGAAACTTAGTATAAATGCTCTTAAAAATAATTTAAGTTGTGTGTATCAATGTTATAAAATTAGTGTAAAAAATAATAAAAACTGTAAAAAAATAGATTTTTAAGATGAATTAATTCTTATGTGCATAACTATGTAATGTTATAATTCGGTAATAAAAAGGCATATTATTTTTGTCAAACATTTTATTTCTCCACCAAAAGCATGCAATAGCTATATATTATACAGTATATAATATGTAAATCCTTCACCATATTTCACATCCATACCATAAAATAGTTATAATCTGAAAATAAGACAGCTTTAAAATTATAATTTGAGATTTGTTTTCTTTGAAGTTAAAAATAATCTAAATATTAACATACCTTGCAAAATAATATGACGGTTTTACATAACAATAAAACCGATATTATGTGCCGAGAAGGAAAACATACAGCATTGTATAATGAAGAAGCAATGTATACTTAGCCATGAAGTGCGATACATACCGAGTGAAATAGTTCCGCTTAGATAGAATAGATGGCGCTGTAATCGCCTCAACTTCATACTTATCTTAACCAGCTAGGACGTTGTCATTTCCGCAGTCATAGAGTCTTCACCAGGAAGAGCTTCCTACAATGCTGTATGTTTTCCTTCTCGGCACATAATATCGGTTTTATTGTTATGTAAAACCGTCATATTGATGTGCCTCCGGAAAACATACAGCATTGTATAATGAAGACGTGTTTGTTATCTGCTGGTGGATGTATAAAGTACAGTATAAAACACAACGCTATGATGATTATGAAGAATTAAAGGCTTTAGCTAAAGCCGTTATTGTTTATATAACTATTTTATTTACTTGCCAATATTCTTAATCAAAGCATAAGTATTTAGCAATAATTATTATTCTTAGTTACGGTATAAATATAACTATATTCATTGAGATGTACAATTAACATAATAACATAATAAACTTCCTATCATCACAAGAAGGTATTTCTATAATTACGATGGTGCAAATGTATTAAAGAAAGAGTGATGAGTTTTCTCTACGAGAGTCTACCTCGCGGCAGTAATGATTAAAGAATGTATGTACTCGTATTTGAAGATTTCCAATTACCCCGTGTAATAAAAAATTTCATGTAGTGGTTGAATTTTGACCCAATTATTTTGCTGTTGATGGATATAAAAATATTGTTTAAATTTTTTACTTGAGATCTTCTTGTACCTATTACTCAAAGCTATTTTTTTTTAAAGACAGTTCACACCAATTGACCTAGTCCCATGCTAAGCTGGTGAAGCTTGTGTTATGGGTACTAGGCAACAGATATACATACATATTATAGAAAGATAGACATATAATTACATATTTAAACACCCAAGACCCAAGCACAACACCAAATGCTCATCACATCAATGTTCGTCCCAGCCGGGAATCGAACCTGGGACCCATGGATTCGCAGTCAGGGGTACTAACCACTAGACCAATGAGTCGTCAGGACTAACTGAAGTCTCACTAAAGCGATAGGGCACATGTTTTATCGTGGTGTTCAGAAAGTTTCCATGTTGACTGGCGTCTTGAGTGTCTGTCTTAGATTCGAATACCGGTGTTAAATAAATGTTACCACCATCATCCACGAATTGCTCGTCAGTAATTTCTAATAAAGTGAACCCTGCGGCCCAATGCTAAATGCAATACTGTGCCTGTTCTGCGAGCCGTATCGAATAAAGTGTCCCTAGGGGGGTTGGAAGAAAGCCAGTCTAGTACTATTCGCGGGTCCCACGTGACGGATGATTTCACGACTTTTGGTTTAGCTACTCCTAATACCCTGAGGGTGTGTTTAGTAATAAAATTTGAAAATGTTTGTTGTTCTACATGGGGACCGCAAAAAGTTAAAATTGCCGATTTGCGAACAAGGATGGTTGATACTGATAGGATAAATTTCTGTTTTGGCTTTCTGTACTGACTAAGTGTTTGTTTTGTAATATTATGTATGTTAGCTGTGAGATTACTTATAAATAAAAAATAAATAAATTTTCTTTTAGAAAAAGTGATATTATTATTATTTTTTTTTTTTTTGCAATATTGGCTGTTTGAGGGGATTTTGGGTTCACTTGAGAGTTGTCACACCATGACAGCCCTCTTTTAATTGCGGGTAAATATGTGGACAGGTGGAGTGACCGACTCTTCAAAAGTAGATCTTTTTCCAGTGTGGACCAGTCTTTTATTTGGGCACCCCACCCCCAATTTCCCAAACTTTTAGGGTCAATGCTTGTATTTGTGGAGGAGACAGTGCAATTGTCGTATCAAGGAGTGTCTGCGATAGGTGTTGAATTTCGTGGGGGTGATCTAGAGACCTGGATTTCAGGTCCTACAGCCAGAAACCTCGCGGCCAATCTGAAGCAACTATCAGATAGGTTCCCGTCACCCGGTTTATGTGTGCTAAAACTCAGGGATTTGGAGGGGGAAACACCCATGCTAGAGGAAGAAGGTGCCACTACGCAGCCTTTTTTCCCCTTTATAATCTGTCTGCTATGATCACCCTGGTAGGTAATGTACCGACAGAGTTATGTTGAATTTGTCCGTCAGGTGCAATAGTTTGAAGGTTAGTGTAAGTAACCCTATCGATTTCGTTCCACCTTCTGTTTGAATGTATGCAATCAGAGTTTCATTTGTCCGATTGTAATTGTAAAAATATTACAAAACACACACGTGTTTACATTTATTTTTATTGCGGCTATCACTGCATATAAGTCCTTTTTGTTGCAGTGCCACGTTTTCTGTTGGTATGACCATTTTCCTGACAAGGTTCTCGTCAAGGAGATGTGGCCCCCCCAACCCCAATCCGAGGCGTCCGTCGCTAGCAAGTGGGTTGCAGGTTCTTTGTGTATAGGCGTCGTCTGATGAGCAGCTCCGAGCCACCACATCAGTTCCTGTCCTACAATCTGAGGCAGCAGTTGACCTTGACGGGGTCGGATTTTGTTGAATTGACGCAGAAAGATTTGTACCTGGCGACCGTGAAGCCTCCCACGGGGCACGACAAAGTTTGCGAAGTTTACTTGCCCTAGCAAAGCTTTGTAATTCGCGAATACAACGCACAACTATAGTTTTTTCGCTGTATTTGTCCTTGGGTAGCGACATCACATTGACCATAGTATTCCAGCGAATTCCAAGGTATTCTAAATTTTGGGTTGGTACCAATACGGATTTTTTGGTAATTGATTTTCCAACCTAGGTGTTCCAAGTGTCTCGTGGCCTCCGCGGCCTGAGAATCTAACTTGGAAGGTGTTCCAAGTGTCACTCGGCCTCCGCGGCCTGATAATTTAACTCTGAGGGTGTTCCAAGTGTCTCACGGCCTCCGCGGCCTGAGATTTAACTTGGAGTGGTCTTGGTTGACCAGAAGGTAGTCGTCTAGGAAGACTAGCACTCGACATCCCTTCGCACGTAAGGTCTCCGCGACCCAACATGATACTGCAGAGAAAAGGTGTGGTACTGACGCTAGCCCAAAAGGAAGGCAAGTCATATTTTCGTATAACTGCCCTTTTAGCCGTGCCTTAAGAAAGGTCGGTGTAATCTCGCTGCCGGTACATGAGATAGGCTTGTGATAAATCTATTTATCATCCAGTCCCCTGGTTGAAGAAAGTCTGGGACTAAGCCGTGGGAGATCAACCGAAAATGTTTTGTCTTCACGAATCGGTTTAGTTCTCCCAAATCTACAATAGGACGCATCGTGCCGTCGCTTTTCCTTGCCTGATTCAGGAGTTCTTTGATTATCTGCGATATCGCAGGTGACGGTTCGGTTGCGTATTCACTTACAATTTGATTTGTTGGCATTAACAAAGGCGGTTTCTTGTACAGAGATATGCGGAATCCTTGAATTGTGTTGGATAGTAATTTTTTTTCCGTCGTTGTTAGACAACGGGTAGTTTGATTTTCGTGTTAAACGTTCGCATCGTTTCTTGTTTTATGTAGGTATTACAAAAATAATTTTTTCCATTTTGTGCCTGGACTGGCTGACGATTCTTTGTATCTAGGTTTAAAAAGCTCTCTTACTCTTGAAGGTTGCGGCGGAGATAACCAGAATTGCGGCCCACCAAGGGATTGTATGAGGGACGCGAGCTTATTTTTGTCAAATAAAAATTCCTCGCTATAGGAGGTATATTACTAAGCGCAGTTTGAATACTTTTGTCCGAAATCTCACTTATTAATTTTTTACGCGTAGTTTCTATACATTCCGCTCGTTTTCCGCATACAATTTGCAGGGTTTGTTCATTCAATTTGTGAGAAGGTGATTCATTACCAAAAATATAGGATATTTTTGTGAAAAGATTTGCAGGTTTTCATTCCGTTGGGTTATTACGAGTCCAGTTTATGATTTTTTTGTAACCCAGATTGTAGTAATTCCCTTTGACATAAGACAACGTATTTCGTCTTTAATTTTAAGGTTACAAAAGCCTGGAGACGTCAGTATGTCTATCAGGGTTTTTTTGGATCGAATGTGTTACCACGTGAGGGTATTAAAATGTTGCGAGTTTTATAAGCTCAATATATTATTATATTTTAATAATTTTTATATATTTATTTTGTAATCGTTTTCCCAGTCGACGGATTAATAAAAAATCGTTATAGTAGTTGGTCGGGCGGTGGGTAACCTCGTCATTGGACGCACTGGCGTTGACATTTGGTACATATTGTTGATGCATTATAAAATTTGAGAGGAAACTCACCTGATTATATAACGCGTCGATCGTGGGATCGACCGTTACCTGTGCTACTCGTTTCCTTTTCTTTTGTGGCGGTCCCTCGCGCTCCGAGTCGCTATCAGACGCGCTGCTGGTGCACGTGGAGTCCTCTTTGTCTTGTTCGTGACCTTGCTCGACACTTTTTTAGACTACCTGCCTGATCGGCCCCGGCGCCGGCCTTATCGGCATCGTGAGTCTATTACGCACTTGTAATGTATAAATAATACATTTTGCTAATAATTAACACTAAGAAAGACTATAAGGTTTTAAGTCGTTATTGAGTCGTTTCGGTTTCGACCGCACGCGGCGAAAGTACACAACGCTATGCCTGCGGAAATGACAACGTCCTAGCTGGTTAAGATAAGTATGAAGTTGAGGCGATTACAGCGCCATCTATTCTATCTAAGCGGAACTATTTCACTCGGTATGTATCGCACTTCATGGCTAAGTATACATTGCTTCTTCATTATACAATGCTGTATGTTTTCCGGAGGCACATCAATAATAATTAAACTATGTATCCCACATATTAGAATAAAATTAAATTTAGAGAAAACTAGTTTTCTGTTTGTTGTCAATGAAGTTAACTTTGGTCTAAATTAATAAAATCTGTAGGCTGTAATTCAGTTAGTAAAGGCATATTATTTTTGTCAAATATTTTATTTCTTTACCAAAGGCATGCAATAAGCAATATAAACATATAAACAGTATAGAATATGTTAGTCCTTCACCATACCACCCATACACCCATGCCATAAAAAAGTTATAATCTGAAATATAAGACATCTTTAATATTAAATTTGCAATTTAATTTTTGAAGTCAAAAATAATCGTAATATTAACATACCTTGCAAAATAATTATTAATCAAACCATCTCTTATATTAAATTCAGAGGAAACAGAGTTTAGAAAGTACGAACTACGAAGTTACAAACCAAAATTTGACGATTACCAATGGTTCGAGCACTGGTTAACGTAAGCGTAACTTTTTAACGAACGTAAGCTGTCATAGATGGTGAATCAACACTTTTTTTGTTTAACGTTCGTTAGCGCCATATTTAACGGTTACGTGTCCGTCAAAATTTGTTGATGCAACCCACCCTAAGTGTGTTTGCATTGAAAAGAGAATTGATGTATGTAGATTTTTGTCATTAGAACTTAAAAACACTAAAAAACGTACCTCGGTATAACATCACGGGGTATGAGTATAGGCGACGCTTCCACAGTACTCGGTGATGAAATGCGTTTGCGCCGGCGCATTGTTGGCGTAAATTCACGCGTAGGCTGATCACTAGGGCCCTGAGGTGTAAAATACATAGTTATTAAGGTAAAACCACATAAAGAATTCAGAAGTTTGTCTGCTTAATTATATTATATCATAGATGTGCTTTAGATATAATTTTTGTTTTTTCTAGAATTGACGCGGTGATTATATAAAATTAAAAATCAAGTGAAATAAAAGAGATTTATTGTGACACATTAAGAACGTTACTTGTAGACATCAGTAAATCTCGCAATGTTTTTAAAATAACAACAATGTATAATAATGTCAGTTATCGAATTAATGTAATTAATAATTTTATTTATTGCGGAATAAAATACTCACATTAAAATTGGGAGAGTCAAGTAATCGGCTAGGGCCTTCCAATGGATCAGCTCTGAAACATTTCATTGGCAAATATTAAAGAAAATTATAGTTACCTTATTCACTAACCTTTACAAATTAAAACAATTTTCATGAATTATCTCATGTGTCGTGTGTTCGTTTCTAAGACCGAAAGAGTGTTTCTTTCGGAGTGGGCTTACTCAATAACGAAGCTATGACAGGCTGCAATTAGCATTTCATAATGAAGCCCCATCTCTTGCCACTATTTGCAATTGGTTTAACGAGTTTAAGCCTGGACGTAGCAATCTCAATGATGATCCGCGTGAGCGACGTCCTTTAACAGCAACTACTGAAGATAACATCAGTGCTGTGCGACGCATGATAGAGGGAGATAAGAGAGTGACCTATCAGCAGATACGGGCCAGCCTAGGCTTTCTACATTAAGCCGTTCATTTTCTAAACATTTTTAGAGTTACCTACGTAATATAAGCTTTGACAGATAAAATTAATACATAGAAACGAAGAATAAAACTCTATGTATCAGTTTTGTTAGACCAGTAGTCAAACGCTCCTCTGTTCATACTCGACTTCAAGATTGCGCGTTTAAACACTGGCTGAGTGACTGGCTGGCTGGGTGAACCAATGGATTTTCTTTCTGTAAAAGAATATCGTGAGAAAAGTGGCATGTCCGACGTGTCTTAGGCACAGGATACACAGCGTGTTTACCGAATAGATGATAAAAGAATTACGACACAGAAATTTGACGCATATAATGCCACAGTGGATTATTATTTTTTGTTATTAAAACCAATCTTTTGTCTGATACATAAAAAGTAAAGAAAAAATTATAGAAACCTTCAGCTTGGCGTCTTCAAATAACCTGTCATCTACGTAGCATGTATAAATTGGAGCAATAGATGCTCTATTGCTCCAATTTAAAGCGATATAAAAATTGTAATCGATCGCGTAACTCGCTTTTTGAAGTTGTACTTCTTTAGGCGCGTTATGAAAAATTTATGAGGGTGAAATTTTACGATGCGCGCGCACCTATGACACAAAAGTGGCTGTGTGATATAGCGTGCGCGAGCGAGATGGGAATAATACAATCTAAAAGTAAAAAGAAATAGAATATGCGTGAAGCTAACTTCACGAATATTCTATTTCTGTGCGTCTGAATTATAATCAGAAGTGATTTAAGTTGAATATCTAAATCAATACTAATTAATATGATAAAATATTTGTGAAAAAACTGTGCCAACCTTCCTGAGTGCTTCAATACAATTGAGGTTAACTATCCGTATGTATTATCGAGTATTATTGTTGATTAAAACTGAAACATGAACCATTATTCATTGCTTTTGTTTATTGCGTTTGTTACAGCAACTTTTTAGAAATATTCTACGACCCTATATATCAATAATTGAGAACAAAGATTTAAGCACGAATACTAATAAGGAGAAAATGAAGGCTTGGAGCGATATTACAGAGAAGTAAACATTTTAATAAGTACCTGCATCTCAAAAAAATGATTACATTATTTAATCAAAACATGTAATTTTTCAGATTTAATCTAGCAAATATAAGGACAAGAGACAAAAAACAATTGATGAATCAGTGGAAGTGCACTAAATTGAATACAAAAAAAGAGTTGTCATCTTATCGCCGTGAAACATCAAAAACTGGAGGTGGAACAAAGCCACCATCACCTTCTCCAGACACACAATGGATATGGCAGAGATGATACCGCAACGGTTTGAAGTAGATTTCAATGAATTTGATTGTGATGGTGTCGAGGTAGGAATGTTAATTATAAATATGATGGTGATGTTCAAGGTTCAACCTCTCAAGCATAGGCACATACTTTATTCCCCTACAGGGTAGTTAGAGATATTGTAATACCTCAAAACATCCATGTTGCTCTTGTAGTACCGAAACTCTGTCCAGCCAGATGTGAGCCCATTCCCACTTATAATGGACAGTGGGTATAATACACCTTAATACCTGAGTGCGAACCACTCACCATGATACTTAAATTAATAGATGTTATTTATATATTTCAGGATATTACAAATAAAATCATTTTGAAAACAATTGATATCCCAAAAGCAAATAAAGCCAACAATGACAAGGTAATAAATCAGTTTTGACATAACTTGAATACTAAAAAGCCAAACAAAGGTGTGCACAACAGTGACAACATAACTTAACAATTTCATTATTTTGTAGGATTAAAGAAAGGTTAAAGAAAATCATGTCGAACTGAACAACAAGAATCCCCAAACAACTCCAAAGAAACATACAAGGAAGACACCGCTATTATATTTAAATTATCTCTATCTCTAAATAGAATAAAAGAAAGTTGCTATCCAGGTCTGTAGCATGTGCTACAAATTATATTATTAACACATTTATATAATTATATTAATATAAATGTGTTAAAAATTTTATAATATGAATTATAAAAAATTTTAAGTTTTGCATGGACAGAGCTTAAATTAATATTCTCTTATTTGTTGCAGAAAGCAAGTAGTAGTTTTAGTTTTGGAGAAGCCTCGTAGATGCACAACCAAGTAATGATTAATTTAAAATTACAAACCGAAATTCTGATGAAGACATTAGAGTCACATAAAAATAAATAGTATAATGAAATAAAAATGTTTTAAAGATAAATAGTGTTTTATTTGTTTAATGTAAGAATAATAATAAATATTTATTTATTTAATTTTTCAAATGTAAACTGAACTTTATTGACTTTAATGACTCCTTTTCCAGTCTTTGATTATTTAATTGTAATTAATTATTTGCATGCAATCAAAAACTATTTTTAATAATGCCAAAGAAGTATAACTTCTGACGCGCGTACATAAGTACACGCACCCTTTTTTTTTCAATGGGCCACAAGTATTGTACTCACGTCCCATTTTACGTATTCTCTGATATATAACAGCTTAATAAGCTACTAGTTATTAAGTTGTTATGTCTGTTATGTGTTTATATACATAAAACTATGCATTCTATGCATAGAGATGGTGCACTGACTATACTTTCCGGAATAATTTAAAATTAAAATTAAATTAAAAATTATTCCAGTCGGCTACTACTCGGTTTGGGAGACAGTTCTGTTTTGGGAGGGAGTTTGTGTTATATTGAAAGTTGTAAAGTTTTAAAGAACTACGAGGGCGGCACTGAAATTTTCGGAAACCAAGGAAGTGACACAACATTACAATTTAAAAATTTCAAAGTGTTCTCCGCGAATTTTGACGCATTTTTCATACGATGGAACCAATCATTGAAGCAACCATTCCATTCGGAAGTTGGGGTCTCCAAAATGGCCGTTTTGTAGGCGTCCACAGCTTCTTCAGGTGATGAAAATCTCTGACCACGCAATTTATTCTTTATTTTAGGGAAAGTATAGAAATCATCAGGGCTTAGGTTGGGGCTGTACGGCGGATGGTCTAATAATTCTATGTTTTCTTGCTCTAAAAACTCTTTTGTTCTGTGCGTGGTGTGAGAACTCGCATTCAAAGTCAAAGTCAAATCGTTTATTTCAATTAGACCATCTAAAATGGCACTTTTGAACGTCAAAAAAAAATATATAAAGATGATTCTAGTTGCCCCTTCCAAAAGGTAGTTTCGTGTGGAGAAGAATGGGCAAGAAACTCCACACTTACTCTTTTAAAATAGGTTTACAATATTTTGTTACATTTGTTAAATAATTATATGTGAAGACAATGTACTCTTAGAATAAACTACTATACTAAAAAAGTTAGTATACATGTTCCTCACATATTTACAAATATCGAAACCGTAGAATATTAACATTAAAGAGTAATAAAAATATTAAAAAAAAACACAACAAAACAGTGTGTGAGATACAAAAAAATAATAATAATAATAATTACATTTGTAGCATTATATAGATTAAAAAATAATAATAATAATAAGCAAAAAATCAGCAACCAATTTGATTTTGTCCAGGCTCTATGATTGTCCTATGGAGCAGGACCAGCATGTTTCCAAGCATTCTTATCTTGAATATAATCATCTAATTTGTAATATGCTTGTTTACAATATTATCAATATTATCTTGTATACATTGTCGTGATGGAGGATGATGCGGCGGTTGCAGTTCTCTTTACGGAGTTCAGAAACGACCTTTGGCAAATAAATGTTAGCATACCATTCTGCATTAACCGTTCTTTGTCCCTCATGAGGAGTAGTCGCAACATGGCCGGTTTTGGAGACAAACGTGGCCACCATTTTTTTGCAACACTCCGAACGAACAATTTTCGTTGGCTTTAACTTATTTTCGAACAGCTCGTGACTGGTTTTATGTTTCGGGTTCGTACGCGTATATCCAGGATTCGTCACCTGATACGATGTTGTATACAGCATTTGAGGATCCTGCGTCTTTCGAGAGTTCTGACGCACCGAGTAACGCGAGCCGCTTTTTGCTCTTCACAGAGCGAATGCGGTATCCATCGGGAAAACAACTTTTTTACACCTAATTGTTCATGCAAGATTATTTGTATTTGACTCATGCCAATGTCTAAAGTTGCCTGAACTTCGCGGTAAGTCACATGTCGATCTTCCTCAATCAGCACACGCACAGCATCAACGTTTTCTTGGGTAACTGCAGTTTTTGGACGACCTTGATGGGGATCATCACTGAGCTTGACACGTCCACGTTGAAATTCAGCAAACCAGCGATAAGTTGTGGTTTTGGATGTTGATTGATTGATTGATTGTGGTTGGCTTCATCACCAAATGCAGAAATCATCCGGTCAACACACTGTTTTTTGTGATAAATCACTTCGAAAGTCATAATAAATCATCGCTCTTGAATTTTCTCGAGTAAATTCCATTTTCTCAACGACTAAACAAGTTTGACAAAACTTTGTGAAAAGACCGACAATCTTTTTAAAAAAAAATAAATGATATTCGATTAAAAAAAAAAAGGAGTTTTCAATTAAAAAGATTTAAATATGACAGGAACAGTGGTATTATTCCATTCCTGATACTTTTTGTACTTTGTGTAAAATAAAGAGCTTCTCAATTCTTGGGACATTATAGCGACCAGTGAGGATTTTTTAGGTTTCAATAAAATTTCCTCTTAATCTCCTACTTTCTAAATCAGTAAGGTCAAGGGCTTTCAGACGCTCATTATAAGATTTCTTCCTGAGTGACCTGATAATTTTCGTGGCTTTCCTTTGGACCCTATCAAGCATACTAATATCCTTATTACGAAATAAGGAAGTATTTATCATTTTATTGTTTAATAAACTCATATATTTTTTTTAATTTATATATAATTTATAATTAAGTTCGTATTAAGCTGTTTGTGAACTTCGCTAAACATAGAATCAAAAAATAGGTTTAATTAAATCAATAGTTATAAAAGGGTTTTACATTACGTTCCCATTCTAATATATTGTTGAATTAGCATTATTATTATTACTATATGAAATATAAGATTAGTACCTTAACACGTTAAAAACTAAATTTATAATAATTACAGTTAAAGAATGGGATTATCTAAACCATATTTTTAGGTTTAAATTAGTAATAATTAACTTTCTTCGATAGGACTTTTAGTTTTGCCGGAAATCGAGATTTTTACCCTTAAAACTCCAAGAATCGTGAATTTTGATTTGCGTGAATTGATTGAATTTTGAATAGAAAAATAAGTGTGTTTGCATTGAAAAGAGAATTGAACTTTCGTACATATTTTAGGTACTGACATTAAAACATAAAAAAAAACTAAAAAACATACCTCGCTATACGGGGCATGAGTATAGGCGACGCTTCCACAGTACTCGGTGATGAAATGCGTTTGCGCCGGCGCATTGTTGGCGTAAATTCACGCGTAGGCTGATCACTAGAGCCCTGAGGTGTAAAATACATAGTTATTAAGGAAAGAATTTAGAAGTTTGTCTGTTAAATTATATTATATCATAGATGTGCTTTAGATATAATTTTTGTTTTTTCTAGAATTGACGCGGTGATTATATAAAATTAAAAATCAAGTAAAATTAAAAAGATTATTTGTGACACATTAAGAAAACGTTACTTGTAGACATCAGTAAATCTCGCAATGTTTTTATATGTAAATAACAGCAATGTATAATAATGTCAGTTATCGAATTAATGTATTAAATACATTTATTTAATTGCGGTATAAAATACTAACATTATAATTGGGAGAGTCAAGTAATCGGCTAGGGCCTTCCAATGGATCAGCTCTGAAACATTTCATTGGCAAATATTAAAGAAAATTATATGTAGTTTAAACTAGCTGATCCGGCAAACGTCGTTTCGCCATGTATATCATTTATAATAAAAAAATAGGGGTTGATCGTAGAGGGGTGAAAGTTAGGGATTGTATGTATTTTTTAATGCTGTATCATAAAAAAATAGAAATTAAAAATTTTGTCTAAAAAATAAAAATAAAAATTTAGGGGTGGACTACCCCTAACATTTAGGGGGATGAAAAATAGATGTTGTCCGATTCTCAGGCATACCCAATAAGCACACAAAATTTCATGAGAATCGGTCGAGCCGTTTCGGAGGAGTTCGATTACGCACCCCGTGACAGAAGAATTTTATATATTAGATTTTCATGAATTATCTTATTTATCGAATGTTCGGAGAGTTTGAATGCGGTGTGTAATTAAGCGAAAGAGTGTAGTTTCTATTGGATGTTTAGAGATCAAAAAGTTATAGCGTGTCAAAATCTAAAGGTTGTGTCTTGTTCTATTTATTCAAGTTGGGGGCCAAAATATACGATCAACCAGTGAATTGTTCCGGTTCCCTGTCTTGTCTACGGCATTAGAGTCGCCATACAATTGTCTCCGTATCCGCCATTTAATTATATTCTTCGCTCCAGGAATAAAACCAGTTTCCCCTATAGAAACACTTATAACGCCTGAGTTATTTAGAGTTATAAATAGAAGAGGATGCTTATAACAACTTGTTTAAATATTAATTAAATGAAGTATTATGAAAAATAAACCTACATTGACGGTGTTCTGCTTTCTTCAGATTCTTCTTTGACAGTGCTTAATTTTTCTCTGAAATCACACACAATAAAGGCATATTTAATCCAGCTTCATTAGAAGTTTCAGCTATAATTATAACAAATAATATCAACTATGTTGGGAATCTAACCCCAGAAAAAATTCATTAATATAAAATTTTTACAATGTATTCCGATTTTAAATCTCACCTTCTATCATCTCTTGGTGTGTTTGTTTCTCCTCCATCCTCTTCTTCAGATTCATCACTTTCTTCTAAAAAAATTAAATATTTTCAAAAGTGAACTCTTTATTTCTTTCCAAAGAGACTTAAAATGAAACAAGTTACATTCTAGTTCAATCATTTTTAATAGAGAACTGACATACATTATTTACTTATTTTATAACAAAGTTATAGACATGGAAACCATGTTCTTATAAGAATGGAAGACATAATTTTTTTGAAGTTATACTTCTTTAGGCGCGTTATGAAAAATTTATGAGAGTGAAATTTTACGATGCGCGCGCACCGTGACACAAAATTCAGTATGGGCGCCGAGCGTGCGCGTATTAAACAAATAAAGCAGTTTTAATTATTTTGTCAAAGAAATTGAGCAATGCTTTTTCACAAAGACCTATTGTTACTTAGTTAAAAGGTTATGAACCATACCTAGTTATTAAATTGAATGAATAATATAATAAAATAATAAATAATAATAATTATTAATATTAATTGATTATTTAATTATTTATTAACGTTAAATATTTATTATTATTTATTTAATATTTAAAAAAAATAAAGAAAGCCAAAGAAGTACAACTTCTTACGCGCGTACATAAGTACACGCACCCTTTTTTTTTAAGTTTTCTAAATATTTGTTACTTTCTATTTTGTAGTAAATACATTTGAGACTATTGAGTTAATTTGTTTAGAATAACATATTTTTATTTGTTTAAAACTTGAAGTTGTTATATATTAAATAGATAATAACTTAAATTTTATTACCGTCTAATTCCATGTCTTCCTCACTAGTGCCATTATTATTGACGATGTCAGGAGGAGTCATATCGGCATCTATCCTTGTAAGCGGTATGTACATATCTGGAAATATTGAGGAATGAAGTAGTTTTTGAGCTATAAATATTTAAATAACACAAACATCGATGAGTTTAAATATTTGTGTTATATTCATCCTTGCTTTAACATTAATAGTTTTCAATCAGAAAGCACAGCCGACTCAGTAGCGAGCTAAAGCCAGTTAATTAAAAATTATCCATGATATACAGTGTAAACACTTAATAACGAAAATATATATTTTTATAACGAATTTCAATTTAAGGTTTCGTTATAGTGAGAGAAGTGAAAAAAAAAACTAAATTTAACCAATTATCTACAATAATTTTAAATTTTATACCTATCAATAGGCAAACTTTTCTAAACACATATATAACCATAATGCTTTTCTTTTACTGGCCATCTTGACAGTTTCAAAGTTTGTTTACCATTGATAATACACAATAGGTGGCGGTGGTGCGCTTAGTAACTGAGACCAAAAATATCCTACAGGCAGTGTACTCTAAGAATAATGGCACACATGTTAATGCAATAAACAATAACAAAGGCCAGATATGTCTATTACCTCAGGTGTCTTTTTTAGAAATTTCGGCACGTCAAAAGGTTAGTTTCTTCAGCTAATTATAAAAAACAATTACACTTAAGTATGTTGTTCATGTCTAAATGTAACAATATTTCTGCGATAAAGAGAGTTACTGTTGCATTATATAGAGGGAATTAATGTATGGTGTTTATGTTAAACGAAACAACAAAACTTCACTTTTAACTAGCTTAAAAAGGTCTACTTGGCAAGACCCTGCAAAAATCTCCACAGTTACTTATTTATCATTCCACCATTGCTGTTGAGCAGTGCCATTGAATATAGACTAGTATTGTAAACATTGTAGGTAATTAGCTGTGTAATTATCAATTATTACGATGAAGGAAGAGATATGTTTCCTGATTAAAAAATTTTTGTTTACTACAGTAAATACAGTAATTAAATGCTTTACCTTGTAATACCTGCCGCATTGGCAAGGGTCTAACTTGTCCACTGTGATTTTCATTTGATCCTTGACTTCCTGTCACTAAAATTTTAGGTAATATATTAAACACTAATGAATATACAACACAGGACATCCTATTACTTAGATATTTACTTTGATACAAACAAGAGGCTACATGGTTATTATAATTCTGTATCAATACTATATTCTTTGTTGTTCTAACTTAACTCAAAAATTTTAAACTCTTACAAAAAACTTCAATCATATACTGTTGGGATACCATATTCGATATAGACCTGATATCTTGATAGCTGTAGATTTATAGATATCTGGATTTTTTTGTTTAAATGACTTTCCTCTCAGAATCTTTTTATTAGACATAATACTTACAACTATTATTAGGTAACATGACACGACTTAATAATACTACAGGCTGGATAGATTTTCCTCCCAGCATTAAAGGAGGAACTCTTTGCACTCTCTCAGTATTTGGAGTGGTGTCTGTTAGAGACTGGCGTGAAGAGATTTCTATTTCTTCTCTCTCTATCATATAGTTTTTCATAAGCTCCATTATACTTGCAACAGCATTCGATCCTTGCACTAGATGCGTTAATGCTGTTTCGCTAATTATTTGCAAAGCAGTTTCTAGTTTTCGTGCACAGGCACTACCTTTATTCCTTAGAATCTATAAAAGTGATGGTAAATAGACAAAAATAATTTATAAAAAAAATATAAATGGGCTCTTTATATTAGTTTCAGTAGTCTAAATAGTGTTCCCAAAGTAATTATCATTTTCGTGTGGAGTAATTTATTAAAAGAAAAAAAATAATATTCACGCTTATTTGAATCCTTAAGTCATTAGTCTCTTTTGTTAGCTTTAATATATGCTTTTCTTTAATTTCAGCAACCATCTTCCATTTCTGCACTGCCTGGACCAAATCATGGTTCTGCTCACGTAAATCTCGAACTTCCTTTTCTAAGTTTGCCATTCTTAAAACTATTATCCAATATAGGTAGATTTGAAGAACTCAAATATGTGAAACTATGTTATTTAAAACTATAAAATCCCAGCTCAGTTACAAAATGCAATTTGAATTCGTTATTCGTGAACCGAAAATAGTTGTTAATTTTCTATTTGAGTTTTGACAAGAATTTATGACATCCGGTATGTCAAAAACCAAATTATTATTAATATTAATTAATAATTGAATAATATACTAAATATTAAATATTGTTAAATTATTAACGCTTAATATTGATTATTAATTATTTAATATTTAAAAAAATAAAGAAAGCCAAAGAAGTATAACTTCTTACGTGCGTACATAAGTACACGCACCATTATTTTTTTTCAGAGAATTATACCTATATTGATATTTTTAAATGATTTTTCGAAACATGTTGACCAAGTAATAATAAAGCAAAATAGTTATACTAAATAATTGAAAATTAGATATGGACTTCCTAGGAATTATTAACAAATTAAAAATTATATATTTTACTAAAATACGCGACTATTTATAAAACACATAAGAATAATATTACAGCAATAAAATGTGTGTGATAGATTAGTCTAATGCGTATAGTAATGATCGTAATAAATGTTTTTATTGCAGTGTTTGTTTTATTTCCCTTATCCATGTTAGTCTGGCTAAAATATTTACCCTAAATGAAGTCAGACAGAGATCTCATAAATATTTTTTCATTTATTATTTGAGTCAAATTTAACAAGTCCTAAAACTACTGCTTGATATTTTATATTTTTCGATATCGTTAAATACCTATTAATCCATAGCGCTATCGCGTTGCTAAACTATTGCCAACTACGTAAAATAACTTTTACTTTTACCCGAATTAATTATCTTTACTTGCTTATATGCCTTTTTAGATTATAATAAATACATTACTATACTCTCTAGTTAGTAATACAGCTTATGCTTATTATTATACTCTATGACCTGAATTCTGAATTCAAAACGAGATTCTGGCGGGAACCTTGAAAAAGCGCGGTTGACTTCAAACTTTAATTTTATTTTTTTCTATAAATAGTGATTTTTTTATAGTTAAAGTGAATTTAAATATTGCTATTAGCTGCTGAAAAGCACAATAGCAATGGAGGTAAACGAGGGGGGCGGGAATAAAACGGCCAAGGCCTACGGATGAAGGAGGAGGCGTAGGCGCTGGGCGATCGGACTTATACATTACACAGAGCAAATCATAGATAGCAGATATAACATAGACAATAAGTAATATATTCTATAATTGCTGAAGGCGCCAAATTTACATTTCATAGACTAACAGCGTTCATACCGGCAGCGCAAATTGAAAAAACCGGCATAATTAGATTTGTTCCAGCGAACATCTCTAACAAAGAACTATATACTAGACTTTCTTCAATATATGAAATAGTGGCAAGGACAAGAGCGCATTGCATTGCAAACTGTAAGCATCACTTTCTTATCTAATGTACTGCCTCATAATGTACAATACGATCTATTCTCGTACAGAGTTTTCGAATACATTCCACCTTTACTACAGTGCTATAGGTGTTTTAAATTCAATCATTCAGCTAAGATTTGTAATGGGAAACAAAGATGTAGTATTTACGGAGGTGAACACTTGTATAAGCAATGTGATAAACCAACTGAGATCAGCTGCATAAATTGCAGTGGGCCTCATCTTGCGATTTCTAGATTATGTCCTATCAAAATAAAGAAGATTAGTGAAAAGAAAAGCAACATATCTTATGCAAGTGTTGCCTTAACAAAACAAGTTACCATCAATGAAACAGATTTCCCTCCACTCCCACCACCAAAACCACAACTTGTAAATAGTAATGTTATTGTAAATAAGTCTGTAAATATCTCTGCGAATAAGTCGGATGTAAATAAAGTTAAAATAGTCCCTTCTAAGGACCTTAAAGATCAAATAATTTCCAACAACAATGTACTTATGGCCCTAGTGCAGACGTTGGTGGAATTAGCCATAAAAGATGCATTATTAAAAAATTTAACATAATTGATTGTGTAGGGCCTAGTTCTACACAATCCAAGCTACGTATTGTTCAGTTTAATATTCAAAGTGCAAATAGTAAAAAACCTTTATTAATACAATTTTTAAAACAACAAAATATTGATATTTGCCTTCTAAATGAGACATGGTTTAAAGATAATAATTTTAAAATACCAGGATATAATATTTACAACAAAAATTCAAACAATGCACATAATGGAGTTGCAATACTAATAAAACCATATCTTAAGTATAATATATTAAATACTAGATTTTATGAAGATATACAAACAGTTGCTGTATCTGTATCAACTAGACATAGTAGTCTAACAATTCTCTGTATATACTGTCCACCTTCAAGTGGGCGTATACGATTTAATAGACTCCGTTACATTATTAATGATCTACCAAAACCCATATTTATGAGTGGTGACTTTAATTTAATTGATGACTTAGATTTATTAGATCAACTGAACATTGTTTTTGAAATCAACAATAATAACCCAAATTCAAAATTTTTACTGGATCCATTTTCATGGTCTGAATTTTTAACAAGTTTGCACTCTAGACGAAATACAACTCCTGGCTTAGATGATTATCCTTACATTGTAATTAAAAACTTAGATGTTTCTGCCCAAAAGTTGTTTCTTAACATCCTCAATTTGCTTTGGAGTAATAAATCTATTCCACAGTCATGGAAAACACAATGTGTTGTCCCAATACTTAAGCCCGACAAATATCCTGAGTTTGCTAGTTCTTATAGACCAATTTCCTTGTCATCCTGTCTTGGTAAAATATTCGAAAATATGGTGAAAGTCCATCTCGATTGGTATGTTGAATCTAAGTGTTTCATTCCATTGCTTTTTGCTTTTGCTTGCTTTATGTCAGGTATTCAATTTTGATTCCCTTTGAAATTTATAGAGCAAACTTAGACAATGCTATAGTTAGAGAACAACCAAATTATCTAAAGCAAAAAAAAATTACTGACTTTTATTAATGCCATATTTTTTATTTTAAAGTGATTTGAAATAATGTTGATTTATAATAAATAAAAATATGTTTGTCACCTCTGCAAGTTGGATTTTTATTTATTTTACCTCTCTAACTCAAAATTTATAAGAATAAACCTCAAACTCTTTATGTCGAATCAAAATCCACCTAAGTCGAAATCCTCCATAAGTTGAAAACTCTATAACTCTAATTTTTTGGCGTCTCCCTTGATGTTCGACTTATAGAGGTTCTACTGTATATCACAATAACAATATTCAAATTTTCTTTCTATGGGTTCCTTCCCACAAAGGTATCTCTGGCAATGAAATGGCTGATAAAACTGCATATGAAGGAGTTATTGCTGTTGACGTTAGAAATACAATGAATGTTCCTATGTCCGATTACTTGCAATGTATTGACCAGAATATTCAAAATTTGTGGTTAGAAATGTGGAAGAAAGATCAAGATACGAAAGGAAAATGGTATGGAAGCATACAAGTAGACTTACCTGCAAGACCTTGGTATCATCGTATGCAAGATGCTCCTCGAGACTTTATTACTATCATAAATAGACTGCGTTTTGGTCGTAATACTGCACCGTCACACCTTGCTCGACTCGGCATTATTGCGAATAAAACATGTTCACATTGTAATTCAAGTGATGGAACTGTGGAACACATTGACATTATCTTCGATTGTCAAATTTTTTTTTTTTTTTGGAGTTTATGGCCTGGTATCTAGACCTTTAGGCCAAGTCAAAAATTTTTGATCGACAGACTAGTGTTAGCCAGTGAACTTAGTGATGTTGAAAATAAGTGTGATTTATTGTCCCGCCCGCCGCCTTTAAAACAATTGTTACAAGACGAACTTACTTATAAGCACATCTACAATTACATAAAAAATACAATAAAAACAATTTAATGGAATATGCTCATAGACGTAACATTATGCGTTTTCCAATTTCAGGGCATTTTGCGACTCAGTGCCGCACAATGCCGCATAATGCTGAAGCTTAATTGGAACGTGAATTAGTTTTCAAATGCATCTGCAGAGTGCGCTAAGTCAGTGTTGACAAAAAAATGGTCTGAATAGAGCTAGCAACCTCTTTAATGTATAAATAATGTGGTAAACAATAATAATTGGTTGAAAACTTGTTACGCTTAATTTAATAATCAAATTATTTCATTAACATTTTTTTACTGAAATAAGAGAAAACCTTTAAAGAATATAAGGTTTTAACAAGCTAAATTAACAGTAAAATATTTAGTATCATGTAAGAAGTTTACATCATTTACGTTTTGAGTAATATTTTTTAATGATTTCTAAAAAAATTATATACTTTTTCAAAACCATTGCAATTTTTTCTAAAGTATAATCCTGTAAAGTAAATTTGTTTACAAATCCGAATTTTAAAATAAATCTGTATTCATATTTTAAATGTGGAATATAAAAAAAGTAACTATTTATACCTTCATCCATACTAATATTTTTTTTTTTAGCAGTTTGAAATAACTTTAATTATTTTCAAAATCTACGACGAAACGAAAGCCTTACAAATTTTTCAACAATAAATAATATTTACAAACGAAAATTTCGATAAATGCCAACTTAAAGAAAAATACTGGTCAATTTTCTGTCACTGTGTTTGCAAGAAGCTCGCGAGAGCATTCGTTTTGAGAGTGCTCAATTGTGCGAAGCGTTGCTGTAGTTGGAACACTCGACGTTGAGCATTATGCCGCAAAATGCGCTCTAGTGCTGTTATTGGAAAACGCACATTACGTCTATGAAAATTAAGAGTTGACCTAAAGGTTGTAAATGGCAGGTCATAAAATCCCAAAAAAAAAAAAGTAATTTAAATGTCAATTTCAAATTTTGTTTCGGTTTTCAAAGCTTTCAGAATTCAGAATAAGTTTTGAGTCGTCAGTGAATATCTAAATTGTTTTTATTTAGCTTTACAATATGACCGATGTAGAGGAAATAATTGACTTTATTAAATCATTGAAGAAACGTTTTGACAAAGAGTTATTTGAGTGTAAATTAGAAGAACTCGCCTTTGTTGCACAAAACACTGGGTTGGACGATGCCAATTTTCATATTCTATTTAAGCTTTGGCTGAACTTAAATATACGTATGTTATATTTAAATATAGCAATAGCCAATGTATTGCAATAATCAGAAACTGTTGATTTTTTCCTGAAAAATGAAACAATCCTTCTATATTGCAGCAATAAGAAAATGGATGAACCTTGGTTGCTGTATTATTCCACAGGAAAAAGTAGGACAGAACTCTGTAGAATATGCTTTAAGATGGTTGCTAGCGAATAATAGGAATCCAACATTTCATTCCAGAATTTGTTTTGTTTTGGACTGGTTAACAGGTATGTAAATTCATTAGTAGTAACAAAGTACAATCTAACTCATAATAACTATAGAAATATCTGTGCCTTTACCTTTTTGTGTGAGATATAGCTTTATGTATTAGGAGAAGATTTCAGCATTCTCTCATTTATAGGGAACATAATTATTTGTTTTGTTTTAGTTGCTATGGATGCTGACTCAATTGATAGCACTGCACTTGACATGGGTTATGTGATATTTTATAGTTTTTTATTCTCTGAGAAATTGGTAAGATTTTTTCTATTTATATTATATAATATACTCCTATAATCCTAATTTTTCCTAGGTTTAAGTGATGTTAAAATTACCTTAGTTGAGTGCGAGTGTCTAAATTATGAAACATTTATTTTCACTGTAACTTTTTAAAGGAACGTTGGGAATCAACAATTATATTTTTGCTAGAAGTGAAAGTTTAATGCTGGCTTCAATGAATAGAACCAAGAGCTTGGCCACTTAGCCACCAAGATATTTTGGCTAAGTGGTCAAGCTTAGTCAAGGTCAAGAAACATAGGAATGTAAATAATAATACCTTTTTTTAGAAACCAATGGTGACTAGAGATTTTAAAATACTTGTTAAATATTCTTTTCAGACATCGCATGTAATAAAACTGATATATGTTTTGACTAAAAGTTTTGATGTTACTAGAAAAAATGTATTGGAAATTCTTAATGAGGTTAAAAAGAGAGAAGGCAAGAAAGTAAGTGGAACTTTCATTTAATATTGATGTACCTAATGTAATTAGTGTATAAATATTAAATTCACATTTAACAAAAACCATTGTATTTTGTTTAAAATAATTGTATACTTAAAATATGTTCCTTCCTTACCTATGTTATCAATATAAATGTAAAAAACTTAGTCAATTGTTTAAGACAAGTAAAAGTACAAAAATATAATTAAATAGACTGTAAGATCAATTATTTATGTTGGACAATAGTGGTATTATTATATCAACAAATAAATCAATTTTTTCTTCAGAGTTTAGTTAGACAGCTGCAAGTTCTCCTTGGTTTGTTTAAAACATACAAGCCAGAATGTGTTCCAGAACAAATTCCTTCAGTTTCCGTTCATACAGCATTTAAAAAACTTAATGTTCAACTTGTTAAAAGATTCAAGATGTGTCAGGTATGTTATATATTTAATTAAAAAAATTATATACTATTCATTCCTTTATAGACAAAACATTTATTACAAACAAAAACATACACACAAAGTAACAATAATCAAAGAAAAAATAAAGTAAGAGATATCATAAACAATAAAAAAAATTGGTAATTGGCCTTGGCTCAGCATTATGCACAGCGCTGGTCATTCTCCCAGAGACCTGCAGCTAGTTTGCGCTTCAGTCGCAAAAAAAGAAAGAAAAGGAAAATAAATACTTAGTAGAAAAAATGAATAATAAAATATACCAGTCAACGTAATGAAGTCTTGTGTAAGTTAAAAATAGGAATAATTGTTATGAAGTAGATTAATATTTGGTTTTTATTTAAACACTTAAATAGAGACAATATCTAAATTTGCTGCAGGTTCTTGCCAAAGCTTGATGGGCCGTTGCGGCTTGATGATAATGAAATATCTGTTGAGTTCTCCCATTTTACAGTTCATCCTATTGCATTAGTCTGTTTCAATAAATCACAAAAATTTTAGAATTTAAAACTGGAAAGCAGATCTTGATTGTGATAGGTGAATTATGGTCTTCTCCAGACTAACATTCTTGTGTGGGCCAGTCGGTCAAGCTTTTAAATTTGTTTTTAAGCTATTGCATAGATTTTATCGCGGGCTTTGAGCGCGGCGACCGAATCAAGAAATTCCGTAACGAAATAAACCTAACACACGATGACGTAATATAGGTGCGGCCAATATCAAAGAAAAAAAAATCTGCAAAAGTAAATAAATAATTATATTGCATAAGTTTATAAAAAATGCAATAGCTTTACCGCGGCAGTCCCCGAGTGCCACACGTATTTTTTAGTGCCATAGCGGACAAACAACGTGACACGAAATATATATATATATTAAGAAGATAAAAAAATTCAGTCAGTCATATTTATTACAGATTAGACAAAATAACAGCAGCCAGGTGAAACCAAAGCTGGTATGGGGTGATTTGGGAATGGTGAGTTTATAAATTATTATATATAAGAATAGAAAAATAAAATTATGTAAAATATAATATTGTATCATAATACATATTTTGATTCTGTATGAAACATATAAAAAAGGTATTTGTGAACATATTTGTGAACTAATGCTATGATATTTTTTAGGGAAAGACAAACAAAAAACATGGTCAACTGGTACCTAGTTTGGAGTTTGTGCAAATGGGGTCGACACAATACAATCAAAATATATCACAGAAAACATACTTGGATTTTTCCGAGTAAGTAAAATATCTATTAAAAAACTTTACGTCACGTGACGTCGTCACATTTTTCCGTTACGCGCCATCTTTTTCTTGTCCTGCGATTTCGGATCCAGTTTATTGATTAGTTGCAAGATTTGTTGCTTGTGAAGTTAGCCTACCTCGGAAAACTAACTTCAGGCTTATCGCAACGTAATGTTATTTATATTGGATAATTTTTTTCACATTATTATTAAATAGAAATTATGCTTTTTAATCATTATTATTTATGTCAAAAGCCGTGTAGTGCGTTCATAAAATTTATATTAAAAAAATATACTAATAACGATAACAATGACAGTAATAATTATATTACAATTGATGAAATTCTGTAATAATAATCTTAGTAGTAATAAGGTAGAATGAAATAATTGTATTATTTGTATTTTTTTTAAGTTCGTACTTTACTAATCTTTATTAGAAAAATCACCCTTACGAAAATTATGTAATTTTTGTGTCCGTTTTGTTATCTTTTGTTATTTCTCAGGGGCCTTTCAAGTATTACGTAAGTACTATACGGAAGCATGCCGTCGTTTTTATCGTATGAGCCAGTTTATTGCATATGTGCAATACTTTTCTTTCCAGGGTACAAGAAGTGCATTGGTGCAACCGTCTTTCGAACAATTACCACAATTAGCCACTTGGCTAACACTGCTGTTTTAATAAAAAAAAATAAAAATAAAATTATTTCAGGCCACAAGCATTACTGCAGTACAGTCTGAACAATAAATTGTCGCGACCAGCTAGATTACGTGCGTTGCTTAGCAACGCGACAGGCCACACCCTGTTATCTCTGACCGATCAACATGAGTTTACATTTCTAATACACGATTTGCATCATGTACTTTCATATTGTTAGTATTTTTATTTGTTTATTTTTTATTATATTATTTTTTTTTTTCTTTTTTGTTGTACATCTGCAATCGGCCATCAGCCATAATCAGATATTTTCTTGGGTGGGATAATTTGGTTGGGTGCGATTCCATTGAAAGGCACCGTATGCGTTGGTAGAAGCTGTTTTTTTTTTTTTTTTTTTAAAAAGTCAGTTTCTCTGGTCTAGGTCTAGTATTTGCCATCTTTTTAAGCGAGTTACATCATCTCCTGGGGTTAACAGATTATTAGCCAGTTCATTTGTATGTTTGGTTAGCCTTTCCCTGTATCTACTACTGTTTTTGCGGATTACTTCCTTTACGGTTGGCATATCCAGATATTCGTGTATTTCCTTGTTTCTCACAAACCAGTGTGCACTTGAAATAGTTCTCAATAAAATACTCCAAAAAATATGTAATTTTTTTCAAAATGACAAATTTAAAAATTGCAACAAAAAATTAATATTGATTTGATATATCGATGTTGATTTTTTTAACATTTTGATGAAGCAATAATCCAATTACAAATTATTTGAATGATTCAAACTTAAATATTACATCTCTATTAGATAATATAATATTAAATGGTTTTTTAAAATGATAATAAATTTTGAAGTCATTGTTTTTTTCGTACAAATAAAAGATTCTCTAAAATGGAGTTAGATAATTTACTAATTAGAACGTCGATATTTAATATTAATTTAAAAAATAAAAAAAATAAAACCTAGGTGTATTTTAGTATTTTAGAGAATCTTTTATTTGAGCGCACCAATCCTGCAGCGGGATTTTAGACCATAACTAAGAACTGAAATGAAATTTGTGTCTTTTCTTCTTCCCAGTCTTCCTTGCATCATCAGGACATAGTGTTGCCGAGAAAGAGAATTTCCTTGCCCAGTTGGCCATCTTCCAAACTACGCTTATGGAGGGCTTGCCTGTTGTCACTAAGTTTTTGGCGCAATTGTTGCCTTTTTGGAATGAAAAGGATTACTATGCCGAAGTAAGTGATTGTTATTGTCGTTGGATTCCAAAGACACAGAATTTTCTCAATTACACGTTGTATATGTCCCACTAATGGCCATTGTCTGTAGTCCCCACGCTAGCCCAATGCTTATTGGAGACTTCAACATTTATCCATAGAACAGAATATCTCTATCTTGCCAGCCCTAGGCCACCATAATGAAAACGTTCATGGTAAAACGAAGTAATTTCTGATTGACTAAGAGTTAAACAAAAACCTTTTATTATCCATTATCAGGTGTTAATTGTATTTTCAGATAATGTCCCTCCTCGAATGGATAAGTATTGACAGTCCAGAATTAGTTTTGGATATATTAAGTGTGGTCACACAAATGTGCTGCCGAGCTCAACCAATACACCAATGCCTTATAATCAAAACTGTGACTGCAATGTATACGAATTTGGTAAGTAAATATACTCTATAGTATAGAGTATAGTAATACCTCGACTTACGCGAATTCGGAGTTACGCGATTTTATCTTCTCGTCTATTCGTTTTTTTTTGTTCGTGTTTTTTTTTCCTCCACTGAGACGGAATCACTCAGGCGGAATCAGTGCCAGGGCCTGATGAAATTTGCAATGTGACCAAAGACGTTGTCGAACTTGGTAGACAAATAAATTTAGATGTGCATGATATTGGATTCACACAATGAGGAGCTTACAATTGATGAGCTCTTAACAATGCGTGAACAGGAGGAAGAAATTGATAATCATGGATCCAGTTCAATTAGAAGATCAAGTGACAGCTGGAAACTTGACACAAGCCCCCAGTTCGATTGAAAAAGGGTTAACAATTTTGGAAAGCATAGACTCCAATGAAGAGCGCATTTTTGTTACAAAACATGGAATAAAAAAAATACTAGGATGCTACGAGGAGATGTTACGGGAGAAAAAAAAAATCATTGTCTTGTCAGACGACTTTGTTACAACTTATGAAACCTTCTACATCAAAATAACTTCGGATTGTGTTTATACACTCTATTTATATAGTTTATCGTATTATCTAGAATAAGATACTAATTATTTCCTAAATTATTGTTTTATTAAGTCTCCAGTCCCAATTAAACATACTTTGTATGTCTTTATATGCAAAATTGTACGCGAATTCGACTTACGCGGATGGCGCTCAGTCCCACCTATCGCGTAAGTCCGGGGTATTACTGTACTTTCTCTTGAGTCGGTACCTCATGTCTCAGCGTCATGATCACTGGTTTCTGTACATTCGGATTTTGGTATTTAGAGTGTCGTAACCCAAATGGGGCGTACTAGAACCGGTAAATATTTTTCTATTTTAGTCATATTTCTTTCGGTTAGGTTAGTTAGTGTCTTAGTAAAGTTCTTTGTCTATTTGCAATTATAAATCGCTCGTAGCTTCCATTCTGACAAATACAAATGGTTGTCATAGGCTTCGATCTATGGTCTTTCAAGAAAAAAGCGTACTAAAACTTATTCCTACACAATATACAAGAATAATTAAATTTCATAAAAAAATTCGGGATTAATTTTATTGTTGTTTTTTTTCTAATATAAATTATTCGTCTTCAACTTTTGAAGCATTTTCTTAGGTTTACACAAGTACGCGACCAAAGAAATATTTTGTGCTCGAGAAACCCACAGATGAACAGTTTAGAGAGGGAATGAACATCGTAGCAAATTCTCTCACTGATATGTGTAACAAATGCTTGCAAATCAATCCTGGTGAGTTTTTTTAACTTGAATTTTTAGCTACACTTAAAAAAAAATATATTTGTGTTCATACAAAAACAAAATGTTATTTCATATATACAGGGTGGCCAAAAAGTCGTGGATCAAACGCAAATAGGGGGTAGATGAGGTCATCAGCGGCAAAAAATTGTTCCACGGGAGGTCTCTAAGGTCAACCCCTGCAGAGTTATGATTTATTTTGGTTTTTATATGAAAATTGACTTTTTTTTACTAATTCTTCTAAAAATTCGAAAAAATCTACACCTGTATCTTTTTCATAATATCCATTAGATTGGTACTGATGAGTTCTTGCGTTAGACATACTATTTATAGTTGTTTATTGAGTGTATTGCAGATAATATTAAGTTATACGATATAATTTTTTTTCAAATTAAAACTTTTTGTTTATTTCGGACCCCACTGTAAAAAAATTACTCTACCGAAAAGTCACCCTGTATTACAAGTTTTGGCGCATTTCATAGGGATTCTGAAAAGGTATTACACGTGGCCATGCGTCGCTCTAATATCTTTCTAGGACGAAAAAACAGCAACGATTCGGACTTATGATAGATTATTTACCTACATGGGACCAGTACTGTGTGAATCGGTCTAGATTCAAAAAATTGGACAGATGGCTGGAGGGTTACGTAGGAATTTGATTAGACGGTGCAGATTAAGTATTATGGTCAGAGTCAGGAATTTGGAGCATATTTTATTGTAAAATATTTTGTTTCCTACAAACAACCATTGAGAAATAATTGTTTTAATACAATTATTATTTCACAATCGTTGTTTGTAGTTCTTCCTAGAAAGATATTAGAGCGACTTATGGCCACGTGTAATACCTTTTCAGAATCCATATTAAATGCGACAAAACTTGTAATACAGGGTCACTTTTCGGTAGAGTAATTTTTTTTCACAGTGGGGTCCGAAATAAATAAAAAGTTTTAATTTGAGAAATTTTTATATCGTATAACTTAATATTATCTGCAATACACTCAATAAACAACTATAAATAGTATGTCTAACGCAAGAACTCATCATTACCAATCTAGTGGATATTATGAAAAAGATACAGGATGTAGATATTTTCAAAATTTAAGAAGAATTAGTAAAAAAAAGGCTATTTTTATATAAAAACCAAAATAAATCATAACTCTGCAGGGGTTGACCTTAGAGACCTCCCGTGGAACAATTTTTTGCCGCTGATGACCTCATCTATCCCCTATTTGCGTTTGATCCACGACTTTTTGGCCACCCTGTATATCGCTTAATTTTAACAGTTTACTCATCACATGGAAGACTGTTCTCAGGATAAATTTATTTTCCATTTTTAATCGACTTAAAAATCGATGCAGCCGTGTTGGCCTAGTGGCTTCAGCGTGCGACTCATACCTGAGGTCGTAGGTTCGAACCCCGGCTGTGCACCAATGGACTTTCTTGCTATGTGCGCATTTATTATTCGCTCGAACGGTGAAGGAAAACATCGTGAGGAAACGGACATGTTTTAGACCCAAAAAGTTGAGTATTAACATTGATATATAAAAAACCCAAGATGCACAATCAACGTCTAAAAAACGTCCTCAAAAAATGAGCGCAACATTCTAAATTGTGCGCTCATTTCAAATAGTCTCGCGTCTAATAAGTGGAGTCGATGTTATTTATTTGTGTTTTTTTTTATAAATAAATTTATGTACTTTTGAACTTTTTTGTGTGTAGTTTTTGACAAATATATTTACTAACAAATTATTTTTTAATTTAAAGAAAAAACTTTTTAATCGGATTAAAGTTATGTATTATTATAAATTTCCAACTATTTAACATCCAACACCTTTTGTCTTTAGACACCGTTACCACGCACGCTGTAAAGCACTCGAAAAGTCGGATAAATTTAAAATTATGTTAAATAATTGTAAATAAAAAAGTAATGTTCGACTCCACTCAATACCTTGTCCTACCGATCACGGTCGGTCGTAAAATTTTATTGCTTTAAGTACGTATACACTGCGTTGTAATAACAACTTTAAGCAATTCGCGTAAGGTTGATTTTGCAATAATATATGCTTGTAAAATATACTGTTATAGAAAGGGACAGAAATAGTGTTTCGGGACACTTTCGAGCGTTACTTTTATTCGAGACTGTGCATCTTGGGTTTTTTATATATCAATGAGTATTAGATTTAAAAATGATCATGAAACGGATCAAGAAATCTGAGGCCAAGACCTAAAGAGGTTGTAGCGCTATAAAATGTTTAATAAAATATTTTTTTTGTAGATGATATACGCTTAGTACTAAGCGGTGTTCAGGCGCTAGTGTCGTGTGCGTATACGTGCACGCAGATTGGGCGTGGCGAGAGCGTAGGCGCAGTTCCCGGAATGCTCGTACTGAGTATGCCTTTGTTAAACAATTGCGCTCTGATGATCGATATGCTCGCTGATTTAATAAAAATGTGAGTGATTTTTTTAAATATAATTACTCGTTTCTCCTTAATGCCTAGCCTACCTTTTTAGTACAAACATGGAACATTTTGCTATGCTACCTTAGAGACTGTTTGGTTTTCTGA
>CAVNZK010000301.1:0-226892 GCA_963693345.1 Pieris melete | reverse complement strand
ATAAGAATAGAAAAATAAAATTATGTAAAATATAATATTGTATCATAATACATATTTTGATTCTGTATGAAACATATAAAAAAGGTATTTGTGAACATATTTGTGAACTAATGCTATGATATTTTTTAGGGAAAGACAAACAAAAAACATGGTCAACTGGTACCTAGTTTGGAGTTTGTGCAAATGGGGTCGACACAATACAATCAAAATATATCACAGAAAACATACTTGGATTTTTCCGAGTAAGTAAAATATCTATTAAAAAACTTTACGTCACGTGACGTCGTCACATTTTTCCGTTACGCGCCATCTTTTTCTTGTCCTGCGATTTCGGATCCAGTTTATTGATTAGTTGCAAGATTTGTTGCTTGTGAAGTTAGCCTACCTCGGAAAACTAACTTCAGGCTTATCGCAACGTAATGTTATTTATATTGGATAATTTTTTTCACATTATTATTAAATAGAAATTATGCTTTTTAATCATTATTATTTATGTCAAAAGCCGTGTAGTGCGTTCATAAAATTTATATTAAAAAAATATACTAATAACGATAACAATGACAGTAATAATTATATTACAATTGATGAAATTCTGTAATAATAATCTTAGTAGTAATAAGGTAGAATGAAATAATTGTATTATTTGTATTTTTTTTAAGTTCGTACTTTACTAATCTTTATTAGAAAAATCACCCTTACGAAAATTATGTAATTTTTGTGTCCGTTTTGTTATCTTTTGTTATTTCTCAGGGGCCTTTCAAGTATTACGTAAGTACTATACGGAAGCATGCCGTCGTTTTTATCGTATGAGCCAGTTTATTGCATATGTGCAATACTTTTCTTTCCAGGGTACAAGAAGTGCATTGGTGCAACCGTCTTTCGAACAATTACTACAATTAGCCACTTGGCTAACACTGCTGTTTTAATAAAAAAAAATAAAAATAAAATTATTTCAGGCCACAAGCATTACTGCAGTACAGTCTGAACAATAAATTGTCGCGACCAGCTAGATTACGTGCGTTGCTTAGCAACGCGACAGGCCACACCCTGTTATCTCTGACCGATCAACATGAGTTTACATTTCTAATACACGATTTGCATCATGTACTTTCATATTGTTAGTATTTTTATTTGTTTATTTTTTATTATATTATTTTTTTTTTTCTTTTTTGTTGTACATCTGCAATCGGCTATCAGCCATAATCAGATATTTTCTTGGGTGGGATAATTTGGTTGGGTGCGATTCCATTGAAAGGCACCGTATGCGTTGGTAGAAGCTGTTTTTTTTTTTTTTTTTTTTTTTTAAAAGTCAGTTTCTGTGGTCTAGGTCTAGTATTTGCCATCTTTTTAAGCGAGTTACATCATCTCCTGGGGTTAACAGATTATTAGCCAGTTCATTTGTATGTTTGGTTAGCCTTTCCCTGTATCTACTACTGTTTTTGCGGATTACTTCCTTTACGGTTGGCATATCCAGATATTCGTGTATTTCCTTGTTTCTCACAAACCAGTGTGCACTTGAAATAGTTCTCAATAAAATACTCCAAAAAATATGTAATTTTTTTCAAAATGACAAATTTAAAAATTGCAACAAAAAATTAATATTGATTTGATATATCGATGTTGATTTTTTTAACATTTTGATGAAGCAATAATCCAATTACAAATTATTTGAATGATTCAAACTTAAATATTACATCTCTATTAGATAATATAATATTAAATGGTTTTTTAAAATGATAATAAATTTTGAAGTCATTGTTTTTTTCGTACAAATAAAAGATTCTCTAAAATGGAGTTAGATAATTTACTAATTAGAACGTCGATATTTAATATTAATTTAAAAAATAAAAAAAATAAAACCTAGGTGTATTTTAGTATTTTAGAGAATCTTTTATTTGAGCGCACCAATCCTGCAGCGGGATTTTAGACCATAACTAAGAACTGAAATGAAATTTGTGTCTTTTCTTCTTCCCAGTCTTCCTTGCATCATCAGGACATAGTGTTGCCGAGAAAGAGAATTTCCTTGCCCAGTTGGCCATCTTCCAAACTACGCTTATGGAGGGCTTGCCTGTTGTCACTAAGTTTTTGGCGCAATTGTTGCCTTTTTGGAATGAAAAGGATTACTATGCCGAAGTAAGTGATTGTTATTGTCGTTGGATTCCAAAGACACAGAATTTTCTCAATTACACGTTGTATATGTCCCACTAATGGCCATTGTCTGTAGTCCCCACGCTAGCCCAATGCTTATTGGAGACTTCAACATTTATCCATAGAACAGAATATCTCTATCTTGCCAGCCCTAGGCCACCATAATGAAAACGTTCATGGTAAAACGAAGTAATTTCTGATTGACTAAGAGTTAAACAAAAACCTTTTATTATCCATTATCAGGTGTGAATTGTATTTTCAGATAATGTCCCTCCTCGAATGGATAAGTATTGACAGTCCAGAATTAGTTTTGGATATATTAAGTGTGGTCACACAAATGTGCTGCCGAGCTCAACCAATACACCAATGCCTTATAATCAAAACTGTGACTGCAATGTATACGAATTTGGTAAGTAAATATACTCTATAGTATAGAGTATAGTAATACCTCGACTTACGCGAATTCGGAGTTACGCGATTTTATCTTCTCGTCTATTCGTTTTTTTTTGTTCGTGTTTTTTTTTCCTCCACTGAGACGGAATCACTCAGGCGGAATCAGTGCCAGGGCCTGATGAAATTTGCAATGTGACCAAAGACGTTGTCGAACTTGGTAGACAAATAAATTTAGATGTGCATAGTGATGATATTGGATTCACACAATGAGGAGCTTACAATTGATGAGCTCTTAACAATGCGTGAACAGGAGGAAGAAATTGATAATCATGGATCCAGTTCAATTAGAAGATCAAGTGACAGCTGGAAACTTGACACAAGCCCCCAGTTCGATTGAAAAAGGGTTAACAATTTTGGAAAGCATAGACTCCAATGAAGAGCGCATTTTTGTTACAAAACATGGAATAAAAAAAATACTAGGATGCTACGAGGAGATGTTACGGGAGAAAAAAAAAATCATTGTCTTGTCAGACGACTTTGTTACAACTTATGAAACCTTCTACATCAAAATAACTTCGGATTGTGTTTATACACTCTATTTATATAGTTTATCGTATTATCTAGAATAAGATACTAATTATTTCCTAAATTATTGTTTTATTAAGTCTCCAGTCCCAATTAAACATACTTTGTATGTCTTTATATGCAAAATTGTACCCCGACTTACGCGAATTCGACTTACGCGGATGGCGCTCAGTCCCACCTATCGCGTAAGTCCGGGGTATTACTGTACTTTCTCTTGAGTCGGTACCTCATGTCTCAGCGTCATGATCACTGGTTTCTGTACATTCGGATTTTGGTATTTAGAGTGTCGTAACCCAAATGGGGCGTACTAGAACCGGTAAATATTTTTCTATTTTAGTCATATTTCTTTCGGTTAGGTTAGTTAGTGTCTTAGTAAAGTTCTTTGTCTATTTGCAATTATAAATCGCTCGTAGCTTCCATTCTGACAAATACAAATGGTTGTCATAGGCTTCGATCTATGGTCTTTCAAGAAAAAAGCGTACTAAAACTTATTCCTACACAATATACAAGAATAATTAAATTTCATAAAAAAATTCGGGATTAATTTTATTGTTGTTTTTTTTCTAATATAAATTATTCGTCTTCAACTTTTGAAGCATTTTCTTAGGTTTACACAAGTACGCGACCAAAGAAATATTTTGTGCTCGAGAAACCCACAGATGAACAGTTTAGAGAGGGAATGAACATCGTAGCAAATTCTCTCACTGATATGTGTAACAAATGCTTGCAAATCAATCCTGGTGAGTTTTTTAACTTGAATTTTTAGCTACACTTAAAAAAAAATATATTTGTGTTCATACAAAAACAAAATGTTATTTCATATATACAGGGTGGCCAAAAAGTCGTGGATCAAACGCAAATAGGGGATAGATGAGGTCATCAGCGGCAAAAAATTGTTCTACGGGAGGTCTCTAAGGTCAACCCCTGCAGAGTTATGATTTATTTTGGTTTTTATATGAAAATTGACTTTTTTTTACTAATTCTTCTAAAAATTCGAAAAAATCTACACCTGTATCTTTTTCATAATATCCATTAGATTGGTACTGATGAGTTCTTGCGTTAGACATACTATTTATAGTTGTTTATTGAGTGTATTGCAGATAATATTAAGTTATACGATATAATTTTTTTTTCAAATTAAAACTTTTTGTTTATTTCGGACCCCACTGTGAAAAAAAATTACTCTACCGAAAAGTCACCCTGTATTACAAGTTTTGGCGCATTTCATAGGGATTCTGAAAAGGTATTACACGTGGCCATGCGTCGCTCTAATATCTTTCTAGGACGAAAAAACAGCAACGATTCGGACTTATGATAGATTATTTACCTACATGGGACCAGTACTGTGTGAATCGGTCTAGATTCAAAAAATTGGACAGATGGCTGGAGGGTTACGTAGGAATTTGATTAGACGGTGCAGATTAAGTATTATGGTCAGAGTCAGGAATTTTGAGCATATTTTATTGTAAAATATTTTGTTTCATACAAACAACCATTGAGAAATAATTGTTTTAATACAATTATTATTTCACAATCGTTGTTTGTAATTCTTCCTAGAAAGATATTAGAGCGACTTATGGCCACGTGTATACCTTTTCAGAATCCATATTAAATGCGCCAAAACTTGTAATACAGGGTCACTTTTCGGTAGAGTAATTTTTTTTCACAGTGGGGTCCGAAATAAATAAAAAGTTTTAATTTGAGAAATTTTTATATCGTATAACTTAATATTATCTGCAATACACTCAATAAACAACTATAAATAGTATGTCTAACGCAAGAACTCATCATTACCAATCTAGTGGATATTATGAAAAAGATACAGGATGTAGATATTTTCAAAATTTAAGAAGAATTAGTAAAAAAAAGTCAATTTTCATATAAAAACCAAAATAAATCATAACTCTGCAGGGGTTGACCTTAGAGACCTCCCGTGGAACAATTTTTTGCCGCTGATGACCTCATCTATCCCCTATTTGCGTTTGATCCACGACTTTTTGGCCACCCTGTATATCGCTTAATTTTAACAGTTTACTCATCACATGGAAGACTGTTCTCAGGATAAATTTATTTTCCATTTTTAATCGACTTAAAAATCGATGCAGCCGTGTTGGCCTAGTGGCTTCAGCGTGCGACTCATACCTGAGGTCGTAGGTTCGAACCCCGGCTGTGCACCAATGGACTTTCTTGCTATGTGCGCATTTATTATTCGCTCGAACGGTGAAGGAAAACATCGTGAGGAAACGGACATGTTTTAGACCCAAAAAGTTGAGTATTAACATTGATATATAAAAAACCCAAGATGCACAATCAACGTCTAAAAAACGTCCTCAAAAAATGAGCGCAACATTCTAAATTGTGCGCTCATTTCAAATAGTCTCGCGTCTAATAAGTGGAGTCGATGTTATTTATTTGTGTTTTTTTTATAAATAAATTTATGTACTTTTGAACTTTTTTGTGTGTAGTTTTTGACAAATATATTTACTAACAAATTATTTTTTAATTTAAAGAAAAAACTTTTTAATCGGATTAAAGTTATGTATTATTATAAATTTCCAACTATTTAACATCCAACACCTTTTGTCTTTAGACACCGTTACCACGCACGCTGTAAAGCACTCGAAAAGTCGGATAAATTTAAAATTATGTTAAATAATTGTAAATAAAAAAGTAATGTTCGACTCCACTCAATACCTTGTCCTACCGATCACGGTCGGTCGTAAAATTTTATTGCTTTAAGTACGTATACACTGCGTTGTAATAACAACTTTAAGCAATTCGCGTAAGGTTGATTTTGCAATAATATATGCTTGTAACATATACTGTTATAGAAAGGGACAGAAATAGTGTTTCGGGACACTTTCGAGCGTTACTTTTATTCGAGACTGTGCATCTTGGGTTTTTTATATATCAATGAGTATTAGATTTAAAAATGATCATGAAACGGATCAAGAAATCTGAGGCCAAGACCTAAAGAGGTTGTAGCGCTATAAAATGTTTAATAAAATATTTTTTTTGTAGATGATATACGCTTAGTACTAAGCGGTGTTCAGGCGCTAGTGTCGTGTGCGTATACGTGCACGCAGATTGGGCGTGGCGAGAGCGTAGGCGCAGTTCCCGGAATGCTCGTACTGAGTATGCCTTTGTTAAACAATTGCGCTCTGATGATCGATATGCTCGCTGATTTAATAAAAATGTGAGTGATTTTTTTAAATATAATTACTCGTTTCTCCTTAATGCCTAGCCTACCTTTTTAGTACAAACATGGAACATTTTGCTATGCTACCTTAGAGACTGTTTGGTTTTCTGAAAAGCGAAAACTTTTTAGCTTTTTCGTGAATTTGTTTTTCTCTATATAAATCTCAGAGTTCGAGTCGTAAGATTTTAATTAACAATTAAAAAAAAGGGGTTGATAGTAGAGGGTGAAAATTAAGTGTTGTAAGTATTTTTGTATGATGTATCATAAATAAAAAAAATGGTGCGTGTACTTATGTACGCGCGTATGAAGTTATACTTCTTCGGCTTTCTTTATTTTTTTATAAATATTAAATAATTAAAAACCAATATTAAGCGTTAATAATTTAACAATATTTAATATTTAGTATATTATTCAATTAGTAATTAATATTACATTAATAATTCAATTTAATAACTAGGTATGTTTCATAACCTTGTAAGTATAAATAGGTCTTTGTGAAAAAGCATTGCTAAATTTATTTGAAAAAATAATTAAAACTGCTTTATTTGTTTAAAAGGTACTACAAATGTCATTATGGTCAAACGTCACGCATATTCTATTTCTTTTTTCGGCGCCCATACTGAATTTTGTGTCACGGTGCGCGCGCATCGTAAAATTTCACTCTCATAAATTTTTCATAACGCGCCTAAAGAAGTATAACTACAAAAACTTTTTTGTGCTATGGACACCCCTTATCACTTAAGGGTTTGAAAGATAAATAGCAGCCGATTCTCAGACTTACTGAATATGCATAAAAAATTTATAAGATTTGGTCGAGCCGTTTTGGCGGAGTATGGGAACGAACATTGTGACACGAGAATTTTATATACATATTAGATTTTTACTCCATGTAATTTTTTTTTACTTATAGTAATTGTTTGCCTGACATTTTTATAAGTCCAGTTTATATTGAGTAATTAAAAAATTGTTAATGTTGCTTTCTAATCTACTGTATCCTGTGTTACCATCAAGTTAAAACCTGTTTTCTTTTCAGGTACAAACAACTTCTACTCGCATACAAAGCGAACTACGGAAAAGACCATTTATACAGTAGTTATATGAACATCCTCATACCATTCTCTTCTGATTTCGTTAGCTGTCTATCCGAAGACTTTATTAGAAATCGCGATAAAGGACTAGTTTTTCGTAATCTTAAACTAAAAGGCGTGAATGAACTCATCTATTCAATGCCCGATCTTAACAGCTCACTCAGTATCAGAAATCATTTGGCTTTCGCTCCATATACGTATATGAAAATTGGATCGACATTGAATGATGAATTCATACATGAATCTGTGTTGGAGAGATTGACACATCTAAAAGAGATTATAAATACAATTTCTAATTGTGTGTGTGAGTTTGCTTTTTAGTCATAAAGTTATAAAGTGCTTGAACATTGATACTAATTAGATTGATTGACAGAAGAGTGCGTCGGCCAAAAAGCCTACATTTATCCATTACAGTCAATAAGGCTTGTTGAAAAATCGTGTTAATAGGAGGTCTGAGGTCGTAGGTTCGATCCCCGGCTGTGCACCAATAGACCTTCTTCCTATGTGCGCATTTAACAATCGCTCGAACGATGAAGGAAAACATCTTTAGACCCAATAATTTGACGGCGTGTGTCAGGCACAGGAGGCTGATCACTACTTGCTAATAGGCGAGTAGGTTCAGTAGTTACAAATAATCATGAAACAGATACAAAAATCTGAGGCCCAGACATAAAAAGGTTTTAGTTAGCGCCACTGATTTCTGAACCCCGTAACTAAAAGCCTACCAATATATGGGACTTCATATATTTCATGACATATAAAGAATGCCGGAGTCCACTGAACAATACTATTTATTATTTACAAATGATTTCATATGTGTGTAATGGGTGCCAAAGAGGCGACTGGTAAAATTATAACAAACTTATTTTAAATATTTTCTTCTTTATTTCTCATTTTAAATTTTATTCCTAGCGCCATCTGTTAAGAAATACATTGTCAGTAAATGGTAGTTTATGAACTATTTTAAGCCTTAAAATTGTTAGATAATTCCAAATTGTATTTTTAAATTACATTTTAATAATAAATTGAATTAAATATTGAGTTTATTTTCTTTTATCAGTGTGTTGTCTTCCACCAAAGTAAGAAAAAGAATGTGGGATACCTAGAAAACAAAATGCTAACAAATTAAAATGTTGTAATACATAGTAATTAAAGGGAAATTAAACTTTATTGGTAAGATCAAAGAGTACCTATGCAGGATCCACGGTCCAAGTAGGAATATCGTTATTAAGAGCGAGCTATAACCAAAATCACTCATCAGTCATCGTGGATTGGATTTGTTCTAGGTTGTGATGTTTGCATTAAAAAAAAACATGTATTGATCCTTCACTATAATTAGAATGGTTGACTCTGATTGATTAAAAACAATACGATATAAACTCCTCGATACAAAATAAAACAAAGTCACTTTTGTCTAATTTTGTTTTTATTCAATCGTGGCGAGTATTATGGAGACAAAAATTAATTGAACTTAACACTTTCGCATTTATAATATTCGTAATAATTAAATTTAAAAAAAAAAGATTTCATAAAATTTCAAATCAAAATAAAAACAGATGCTACTTTGATTTTATTGAAAAGAATACCGATGTGATTGATTTATTTTCCTTGATACCTATGTAATTTTATTTGCCGCTGTTAGGTGTCATTAACAAATAAGGTTAGGTGCAGTGTGACCGTTTTAAAAAATGGCAATCTACCAAAACTACAAGGTGCCAGTACTAAATAATATCAAAACACATGCTGAATTATACTAAAAATATACTAAAAGAAAAAGAGGATTTTTTTTATTAAAACACTTATTATCAGATACTTTTTATTTTTACCAATTACACACCTTCATTGTACAGACATATTCAAATAATAATATATACAGTAGAACCTCGTTAAGTCGAACCTCGATAAGTCAAAAACCTCCAAATCTCGAAAAAATGTTTTGTTCCCTTCCCTTAAAACACCAAAACCTCCATTACTTGAAATCTTGACCCTCTGTTAATCGAAATAATCACCGAGTCCCTCCAAGCCATTTTCGTACATATTTTCACTCTATAAATTAAATTTGACCTCTGTATCTCGAACATAGGAACGTTTTATTTTACAACCTTACAACTTGATCATTTGGAATTTATTATCTCTATTGTTCGAACAAAAATAAGTTACCGACTTTAAGAACTTGCCGACAATGTGAGTACACTATTGTTTCTTAGAAAACATTTTAGGAGTATACAATAATAAATTTATGACTCATGGAAACACGTGTTTGCTTGCTTTGTGTCAGGTGTTCAATTTTGATTCCCTTTGAAATTTAGCTTAATTTACAAGAATAAACCTCAAACTCTATAAGTTGAAAACTCTATAACTCGAATTTTTTGGCGTCTCCCTTGATGTTCGACTAATAGAGGTTCTACTGTATTTACAATAAGTTTTATTACAAATACTAAGTCAGTATTCGCTGCACTGAGCTAACTGAGCAGATTTAGTGCGTTTGCAGGAAAAGCCCTTGTATACCAGTCATTATAGACATTCGAAATCGAAAATTTGATATTAATTCCAAAGTTTTCAAACTTCGGTCAAGTGAATGGTACATTGGGACGACAATAAATCTCATTTTGCAACCTTGTCCGCAGTCCGGAACATTGTTAAAATTGCAATTAAATTAATTTTATGTCTGTATGGTCGTGAAAAAAATTCCAAAAGTTCTGCAAACTTGGGGAAGTTTTCGATATAATATTTCATATCACGTATAAAATTTGCAACCAACCTAAGTGTACGGAACATTTTTTGTTATTTATTTTATTTTCGATATCTGTCAAATTTGCAGAACTTTTGGAACGTTTTCCTTCAGTTTAATAAAGAACAACATTAATTAAATAATGTTCCGTACACTTAAATTGGTTGCAAATTTGACACGTGATGTAAAATAATATATTTAAAAATTATTATTATTTATTTTATTTGCAAATTATCATTTATTGCATTTTTAACAATGTTCCGGACCGCAGAGTGGGTTGCAAAATTTTATAGTTTGTTTTAATACCACTCCCGACCTTACATCAAAATTTGAAAACTTTTGGAATTATTATGAATTAATTGTCTATAATGACTGGCCTATTGGCGATCATAAAACATTTTTCTGAATAAATCGCTGAGATGATCCATGGCCAGAGATGGTATGTTATGTTCTGCCAACGCTGCAAAAAATATAAGAATATAAATATAATAAAATTGATCCAGTAGTTTTACAGTTCACATAGACAAAAGATTTCTTCTAAATAATATCACTTACATGTGTCCGGGAGTAAATCTTTAAAGAGAGGCGAATCACCGTACGGTCTCGCTGCTAGCGTCAGTATTTGCTCGTGTACGTTGGAGCCCACGGACGAACCGAGACCACTGCTGGAATCAATATTGTCAGTATGTTAATAACGTTACTTCTTTTAAAACCAAGCTTCATATCTTAGGCCCTTCGGACCGTATTTTAAACTCAGATTTTTAATTCAGTACAATTCTGACATTCCATAAGTGTTGCTACTAAAAAAAATCTCCACCGAAAAAGCATAACACAAATTTGAAGTATTTTAGGGTATTAAAAAATAAATCAATATCACGAACAATATATCGAATTAACCTTAATTTTATTATTTAGCTGCCTAGCATCACCGCCTACGAATTCCAGGTTTAGTAAACCTTTTCAATAAAATAAAATATTATCTTAACTTGTGCATTTTTTAAGAAATTTTAAGTGGAGCATCGCACTTAATAAAATGGATGTATAAAGTGAGATGTTGAAATTAAAAATATAACTTACCCGGCATCAAACTAGTATTGGCATTGTTCTGTCCAAACCGAGGCCTTTTCCACCCAACGAAGAGTTATTGTTGAAGAGACCTCCACCCAAACCTGTGTTGAGACCTGAAATAAATAACAGCATGGGGGCCGTTCATAAAATACGTCACACTAAAATCTGCTTTTTTGAACCCCTTCCATCCTATTGTCATGCTGTATCACTTTGTGTGACCCCCCCTAGAGATATTTCGTCACAAAAACTAAGGAATGCTGAGTATGATAAATTCTAAATGATAGTACACAAATTCTGAAAATTAAAAATTATTTTAATAAGTTATAATAAAATTTAAATAAATTAATAACGAACATATAAATAATATTTCCATTATTCAGAAGTCCAAGGATTTTCTAATAATGATAAACGGCGAACGTCACGTTGCCGTATACCCCCCGACCCCCCTTGTCACACTCAGCCAGAAACTTGTATACGAACGTACTTTATGAACGGCACCATGAGTAAAAAATAAGTGTGCGGTTTTATAAAAAATATATTTAAAAAAAAATGTTTTCCTAGGCCTTAAGAAACGCCCAGTTACTTCAATAAAAAGACATAAATACCTGTTTGAAAAGTATTATTTTGCTGTGGGAATAGTGATGAGCCACCACCTAGTGTTGTTCCAAATGTATTCGGCTTCGTCTGGAATGACGTACCGAGTCCAGTACCTAGACCTGCACCTATAACATTTATATTAAATATTTACTAAACTAATAAAAACACAAGATTATTAAGCTATTGAACAGATTTTATCGCGGGCTTTGAGCGCGGCGACCGAATCAAGAAATTCCGTAACGAAAAAAACCTAACACACGATGACGTAATATAGGTGCGGCAAATACGCGTTAGAGTGGGACAGATTATATAGGCGTTTTAGTCTGGTAGAGTGGTAGATTGAAATAATCAGAGGAAAAACTTGAATTAATATCAAAGAAAAACAAATACTGCATAAATTAAAAATAAATAAATACATAATTACAATTGCATAAGTTGATAAAAAATGCTATGCAATAGCTTTACCGCGGCAGTGCCCGAGTGCCACACGTTTTTTATTCTTATTTTTTTTAAATTACTACATATATACTTTTACACAAGACTGTAATTTTTTACTATTATAATTATTTTCTACTAAGAAGAAAATAATAATAGTATTATTATATTCTTTTTGTTTTTTTGCGACTGAGGCGCAAACTAGCTGCCGTGGTCCAGAATGACCAGCGCTGTGGAACATTCTGCTCCTCAGCATAATGCTGAAAAGGGCCAATTACAACCACAGCACACACACATTACACATTTAAAACGTACCTTCTTTAAAAGATTTTTTTTTATTGATTATTATTATTTTGTGTGTTTCGTTAGTAATAAATGTTACATATATCTCTATGTCTAAAAAAATGTACCTGTTAAGAAAAAAATATGAAGGGTTCTTGAATCTAGGGCCTCAGCAAGTCGTGTTAGTTTAACCACTAAACAGTAACTAGAGATGTGAGTGTGTGTGTGTGTGTGTACAAAAACATTATTTCTATCCATTTGTTGAAATTTTTTTTAAATGCCATTCACGCACCAAGGTTAAAGCTCTTAGAGGATTTTTAGTAATAAATGCCATACCAAGGGTAGGTTGCGAGTTGAACCCAAACGTGGGTTGCGTGGTTGCCGGTTTTCCAAGTTGATGTGTTTGTACCGAAACCGCTAGATGTCGCACCAAATGCTGAAATGAAAACATAATAATTCAGAATAAATTTATCTTAATATGTAAAACATAAAGTACATTAAAAACTCAATTTTTTTAAAGAGTTAAAACACGACTAATTGTCAAACTTTATTGTAATTCTCTCTTATGTAAGATATTTAACTTTTAAATGTTACATAAATACTAGTTACCCGATACACATTTTAAATTCAAAAAGAAAATCAAAACACCTTGAATTGTAAATCCAAATGAAAAAATGTGTACAATTTTTTTTATCAAAATCTATCCAGCCGTTTAGTATACACATACAGAGAATCTCTAAACATATAAAATTCTCGTATCACAATGATCGTTCCCATACTCCCCGAAACAACTTAGAAATTTTTTATGCATATTCAGCATGTCTGAAAATCGGCAACTATCTATCTTTCAAACCCCTAAGTTTTGGGGTGTCCATCCCAATTTTTTTTTTTGTGATACAGCATACAAAAAACATATTACAACCCTTAATTTCCATTCCTCTACGATAAACCCCTATTTTTTATTAAAGTAGATAATTATTTTTATTGAACTAAAAAAATGTTTCCTAGAAATAATATACATGGCAAATCAACGCATATATATATATATGAAGATTATATAAATCTTTATTATCATTTAAAACCCACTACATATCTGTAATAAATATGAACTTACCGGGCGTTGCAGTGCCAAAAGTGGGTGCCGTGGTCTGCTGGGTCTTCGCCCCAAATAGGACTCCGCCACCGAAAGAGCCGAAGCCGCTCGTGGCCGTACTGCCAAAGGCTCCTGTCGTTGGCTTTGCTCCGAACAGACCGCCAGATTGCTGCAATTATATTATATATATGATTGGCTAGAATGTGCAATCATCTTCCAAACGATCTTTCTTCAAAGGCCGGCAACGCATTCAAGAGCTTTCTGGCATTGATTGTCTATGAGCAGCGGTATCACTTAACTTCCCGCCCGTTTGAATTTTTTTAAATACGCGCCATAGTGTACAGAAACATTTTTCCATCTCTTATACTTTCTTGTATATTCTCATACTAAAAGATAGTTGTACATAAAACAAAAACAAATTGTTGTCTTTTTTTCTTATTATTGTTCAGTTATAAATAAATAAATAGTACATAAGAACAGCGTCTTCCTATTAATTGAGACTGAGTCGAGCTATTCGAGCCAGCAATCTGTGTGGATTGTGGTGCCCACTTCCACGTGCTTTTTTATCAGGGGCACCAGGACCTCTGCAGGCCGCACATTGTCCGGGCACACCTCCAAGCGCAAGTCCTCGCTTCCATCTTCAATCATTCCTAGGACCCAGTGCCCTTCAACTCGTCTTCCTAAAAATAGAAAGAAGTAATTAATAATTTAAAAAATTATAATTTGATTAAAAAATTATAATTAATTATGACTTATTTATTACCTTTATTATATTTGCGCCGGCCGAATTTGCTTTCGTCAATTTGTACAATTTTTCCAGGGCCACCTTTTCCTTTTATTTGTTGAGTCTCTAAATAATAAATTACAATAACTTCTCGACAATAACTGCACCAGTCTGTGATGGTGGCCCTGGACAAGCATGTATTTGTTTCGTCACGAAGAGGATCATCGAATATGGCCTCTTCGTGGGACTTGCGATGTGCAAAACAGTATATTAAATAAAATATCCTTGGCAATGGCAACCCTGACTTCTCGAACCATGTTCCTGTGGCCCTTGATGTACGGGACTTGGCTCTACAGCTCCCTCTGCTACATACAAAGGCCCCAACTGTGGTGTTAGCCGTCAAATCCAGGCGCATCAGCTGGCGGTGTACACGGCACATTTCGTTGGCTAAAATGAGCCCATGCTCTTCAGCAAAAGCCAAACACTGCTCCCGGGTTCCCAGTTGCCTGTCAAGCCGAGGTAAATTGTACATAGGCAATATTTCGCCCTCATATAAATGCCGGCACACATCTTCAAAATTGGAGCCTGACTCCACAGAGTGAGAAGTGGATGGCCCAGCTAAAAATAAAGACATGATTAATGAACCAAAAATGATGAAAGGTCCCGCGAAACATAGATACATTGATAGACTGTAAGTATAAATTATCAATAAAATGTATTGAAAATTTGAAAAATTAAAATATCTCGAAAACGAGTAATTTCCGCAGAAAAACCTTTTAGTAGAGGTGTGTATAAATAAGTATCTTTACATTAAAGACATTTTTGTAGAGAAAAGCTAATTCTTTTACCTTCGTTTTCAATAGGAGCGGCGGCAGATTCGGCAGACGACGCCATTTTAACAAGTCAAGTCAAGACACGTATTGCAGACTTAAATCCAACAAACAAGCCAAGGTCGATAAATTGTGCAGATATCAGAATCCAAAAAACAAGCGAAGGTCGATAATTGTGCAGATATCGGAGTCCAGAAACAAGTAAAAGTCGTTAAAAAATATCAAAACTCGGGATTACAAAACTCGCGTACGCAGGATAGCAACGGAATGACGCATAACAAGACGCTCGCTATATGACGTTTCGTGAAATGTGACATTTCGTTCCGTTTCAAATATATATTACTAAAAATTCGTAATTATAAATAAATACTATGAACAACAAAACATTATATAACATTAAAAATATTGTATTTTGATAAAATACGAATTGGTTTTACAACAATATTTCGCTACAATAAATATGTTATACAAAAAATCACGTTCCTTTATACGCACTTTAAAATGCATTTTTAAAAAAAAATAAGCGTCTCCGCGGGGCAAGGGGGGTGTCATTTAAAAGGGTAAACCAACCCCAACATAATCCAATATTAATCATCCCCAAATTCTTGCGGCTAGCTTGTAAGTCCGACCCCTGTGGAACATATTATCTTCGATTGTCAAAAATTTAAAACAATTGTTACAAGACGAACTTACTTCTAAGCACATCTACAATTACATAAAAAATACAATAAAAACAATTTAATGGAATATGCTCATAGGCGTAACATTACGTCTATGAAAATTAAGAGTTGACAATTGACATAAAGGTTGTAAATGCCAGGTCATAAAATCCCAAAAAAAAAAAAAGATGGACTTTGAAGTTTAACAGTAGTATAAATAAAATAGTACGCTGCTCTGTGCGACGGCCGATGGGGGCGATGAAAATAAAGGGTATGTTCGATATACACTGCGACCACTGTACAGAGTACCGTCAATTTAGTATACTGTGAAACCGTTTCTCTATAGCCAGCTATACTGGTTACAATTTAAAACGGAACGCAGTCCAGCCCTGCGATTCTGTAACTCACTGTTAATCCGTGAGTCCACTACGCAGTAACAGCGCTCCCTTCGTCACTGACGTAATTTTTGTAATCTCATGGTATTATGTTAAGAAATTTTACATTACGGGTTGATAAGTGGAGGGAGTGAACCTAGTGAGTTGTTGTCTATTAATATCGTGACAATTGACTCATTTTATTTATAAAAAAGAGTAAATTGTCAAAATTTTCATCATATATAAACAAAATATTTTTAATTAAATAAATTGGTCGATGATTGAAATAAAATGAAGAATATTAAAAAAAAGATAAACTGTGAAAATATCTCAAAAATGATTTATGGGATGGAAAATAATTAGCAAGATTAATATAGAAATATGCTTAACCAAAGCATAGCGAGGAAAATTATTAAAACCCATCTGGCAATGGGGCCGCTTAAAGGTAAGTAGTAAGTTTATTTATTAGTAAATCATAAGTTACGTATTTTGTTTATAACTTCCAATTAAGAGTTTATACTTCGACCAGCCGTGGTGTATATGAGCGACAGAAACTTAAAAATATTAATTATGTTTCAGCACGAAACAAGGGATACCTAACAATTAACATCTGGATATATTGTACAAAATTTAAGAATATTATCTTAACAAAAAGATTATTATGTCACGCTAAAAGTGATTCTCTCAGCAAATGGTCTAAGGATTCAAACTAAACAGGATGGATAGGTATTTTAAATTTTCAAAATATTACTAAATTTGAATGCCAATGTTTTCATATAATATTTTGTTGAGTAATTATAAAATAAAAGGGTACCTATCTATAAAGAAGAAAAATTAGTGTTTATATATTTTTTCATTTGTGTAAGTGCAAGTGTTGGTACTTTTTAGATGCCACGAAACTATTATTGCAACCTTTTTAAGTGATTCAGAGGTCAAACACACAACAACAATATTACCTATGTTTTTACTAACACTCTTAAAAACTGAGTTCTATTAAAACTATTTTAGAAATATAATAACTATCATAGTTAATAAATAGGAATAAGCAGTGTCTAGAAAAATAGTTAACAAAGTTTGTTTGTTTGATGGCAAATTTGAAGTCAAATGTAATAGGTTAAATCGAAGCGACATTGTAAAGAATAATTAAATTGTTGGTTAAAAATGTCAAATATAAAAAATATTTTTAGGTTTTCTAACTTCAAATTCCATACATGAAATATAAGAAGTATTAATTTTAATTGATCAAGTTGAATTTAATTTAATTGTTCAGATTTCAGAACACAAGTATAAATAATCATGTTAGGTATGTTGGATCAAATATATAAGCTTTCAATTGCTCAAATTCATACCATTTCAAGTGATCAACGTTAATTTTAAATGTTCGAAATGACATTGCCATAACTTATTTAATAAACATAGAAGCCATCAAAAGATAGTTAATCTATTTTTGTTGTTATTATATTGTAGTCAGCACTACACTTTAGCACCAAACATACCCTTTATGGGTCTTGGATTTGTTTCATTGATAAATAATTGTATTTAAAGTACATACTTAGATTTGCTCAAGATTTTTTTTTATTCATAGTACTGAATCAATAACTGTGTGCGAAATTACTAAGCTTTGTTACCATAAAACTTTAAATAATATTTGGCTTAGTTATAATATTATCAAACATGTTTTTAAGATACTTTACTTAGAAATACAAAGATATCCCATAAAGTTTTTGTGTGTTTTATGCAAGTTTTTTTATTATTTTCCTTACTTTACAATAATTAAATTGTTATGCAATATTATTGTGTCAGTACAGTGACCTACCACATCTCCCTATTTACAATTTTAACAGATAACCATTGTATTACAGCCATCAGCGGTAGTTGTCAAGAATGAGGAAGAAAATGACCAATTATTGAAATGTTAAGAAGAGATATTAAACCGAGACCACTAATCTATTTTGAATGCAGTTTGGGCAACTGATTTTTATATGAAAAATTGTATTACCGTGTTTAAGATGATTGTCTACTTCATAATAAATTTTTTTGTATCTAATAATATTGTTATATTAATAAAATGATTAATTAAATCTACCACTTATTTAATGACTGCCTATAGAAAACGTAGTAACCGAGTTTAATACATAGCTAAACCAAATTGAAAAATATATAAGCCATGTTACTTTATAAGTTAATAAAAGAACAATAGTAAGCTTTTAACACACTACAAAATAACTTTCAGTAAAACAAACTTAAGTATAATAAAAACTAATTCAAACCCAGCCTCACATAGAGCTAATCAATAACATCTACTTTATTTTGTAGACAAATATATTTATCTTAATATATTTCCTAATTAGTCTGTAAAAAGTAATAGTTATGAACGATAAATTTAAAAAAGCTTAATAAGTACTTAAACCATCATGTGTGTAATGATAGTATTTCATACTTGTGTAAAGCAGAATAATGTTTTTATCCAAAACCTTAATGTTATATCAATATATTTTATAAAAATATAGGAACCGAAATTGTACTGTGTTATCATTTATTATAAACTAGCTGACCCGGCGAACTTCGTACCGCCTAACAGTCAATGAATGTCATGTTACTTTTTAGCTGAACTAATTTAGGCTTTGATGAACGTAAAACAATGATACAAAATAATATATTTATATAGATAGAAACAAAAAAGTATTTTATTATGATGAATGATGATGAAAACATAGATACAGAATGAGAATAAAAATAAAAAAAAATAATTATGTACTTCAAACTCATGTCAGAAAAAAGTGATTGAAAACTATGTTGCGCAGATTGGGAAAAAAAAACTCGGATTAATTCATTAATAGGACTTTCATTCAAGCACTTTGTGGTAAACGACATTCTTTGTTTTTTGGTCAGGCGCAAGAACAAATAAAGTGGATGGTTTGCCGACACGTGAGCATTCCACGTACAATTGACCATGAGAAAAACATGCATTTTCTAGATTGAGGCCACAAATAGTCAAGGATTGGCCCTGTGATTTGTTGATCGTCATGGCGAAGGCAAGACAAATCCGGAATTGAATTCGTTTAAACTCAAAGGGCATATCCCTTGGGATCATCGGAATCCTTGGAATAAGAACATTCTCATCTTTAAATTTTCCTTTAAGTATCGACGCGTGAATCACATTGCTCAACTTATCACCAAACACATTCCATTACACAGTTTTGGTTGGTTTAAATTTCTAAGCATGATGACTACCGAGCCAACTTTAAGTTTTAAATTGTGCGGTGGTAAACCAGGCACATCCAAGGAGTTTAAAAATTCAGTTGGATAATTAGTGGCTTCTTCTTCGTTTGTTACAATTTGATTGTACTTACGATTTGATTTTGAATTATAAAATTGAGGTCATCTACATCTTTATTTTAGCGGCCAAAATTGCTCGCTCACTTAACCATTTAGTATTTATGTGGTTATCAATGATATCCGGGAATACTTTGTTGATAAGCTTAAATCGCCAGATAATAAAATCATTGCACCACCAAAACATCTCGAGTCATTGCGCAGATCTTTTAATGTTCGGTCTAGTGCTTCCAATGCGCGTTTGAGCACCGTTGTGCATTCGTCCCATATGATGATTTTTGATGCTACTAAAACTTTGGCCGTTGCGGAGTGTTTCGAAATGTTACATGTCGGTTGTTCAGTAGTTTGAAGGTTTAATCGCAATTTAAACACTGAGTGAGCCGTACGGCATCTTTCTAACAATGTGGCCGCTATTCCAGAAGAAGCAATTGCTACCGCAATTTCGGATCTTGCACGTACAGTGGCCAAAATCAATGACATGAGTAATGTCTTCCCAGTTCCACCGGGGGCATCCAAAAAAAATAAGCCGCCATTTCCATCATCAAATAGAATATGAAAGATTAGATCTTCTAGGACGCGGCATTGTTATTAAAATCAAAAATGTGCACTCGCAATTCGCATAAAACCACCAAATATAATAACAGTGCCTGATTTTTTTTTTTTTTTTTTTAATTTTATGGCCTGGTAACGAGACCTTTAAGCCAAAACAGTGCCTGAACTTTCGAGACATAGACAATAGATCAAAGAGTATATAGTACGTAGTGGACGTATGAATAGCTTATCAAGAAAAATCATAGACAACCTATAAAAAGACATTTACACTTTTGTTAACCTGTAGATTTTTTTCCTTAATCTTATAACCTTTGCCAACTGATTTTTTATTCCCTAAATTCCGTTCCTTTCCGATGATTTTATGTTTTTACTGTAGAATAAATCTTAGGTATTATTTTCGGGAACTAAAAATTAAATAATTAATAAATAATTTTCGAAAATTAATGTCTAAAACAAACAAATATAACAGTACCTGAACTTTGTAGACATTTTACAAAAAAATAATTTCTGAACGCACACATGATGTCTTCAGAAAAAAATAAAGTTGTGGCTTAAAGGTCTCAGCAACCAGGCCATAAGCTCCAAAAAAAAATAGTTGTTACACTATTTGACAGGATTGGACAACAAATGTTTGACATGTAATAAACAAATCGGCATCTATTGAAATGATTCATTACACATATCGAGTTTTCATTGTTTTTGAGATGTATTCTGATATTCGGGACGGAAACAAATCCAACAAATGAAAAACCATGGCAATCGGTCCAGCCGTTCTCGAGTTATGTGTTGTAACAAACACGACTTTCTTTTATATATTTAGATGGGGGGGGTTTATGAGGGAAACTATGGGTTCTATCGAATTTGCCTCGCCTAGTTGGTTTAGATAAGCCCAAGCTCGGTGGGTTTCAGACAAAAAATTAAAAATTGAAAAATTTTATGAAATTGGGGCTGGTAATCCACCCACCTACATATATACATACATACATACATACATACATACATATATACATACATAGCATGCAAGCGTGGGGTGCATGGTGTCAATAGTTATAAATATTTAATTGACAGATATGAGAATGATTATCATTTCGATATCTTGAAAAGCACCCCCGCTTTTTTTACAGTAAAACAATTTTTTTCTTATTCAAACTATTAATAACTTATATTTATTAATTTATTTTTACATTTTTCTTAATTAATATTTATTAAAATTTATTTTCTGTTTTTTAGTTTAGTTTCCTATATAAAGCGTGTGACCTAGTTTTTTTAAACTATTATTTATTTATTTTTTCGGATTATTGCATTGTCATCGATCTTTGACAGGTGCGCAATGTTTAAATTAAATCTGTCCGATACAAGTGGGTCAAAATCGAGTCTGAAGGAGTCGGTTACATACATACATACATCCATACATACATACATATATACATGCATAGCATACAAGCGTGGGGTGCATGGTGTCAATAGTTATAAATATTTGATTGACAGATATGAGAAGGATTATCATTTCGTTAATATCTTGAAAAGCAACCCCGCTTTTTTTTTACAATAAAACATGTTTTTTCTTATTCAAACTATTAATAACTTAGATTTATCAATTTATTTTTACATAATTCTTAATTAATATTTATTAAAATTTATTTTCTTTTTTTTAGTTTATTTTTCTATATAAAGCGTGTGTTCTAGTTTTTTTTAACTATTTTTTTTATATTATAGCACTAATTTTAACTTTATGCCAAATTCAAGTGAAAGGTTGAATGAAACTACACGCGAGAAAACAAAAACAAGGACATCAGAAGGAAATAAAGGGATAAGCTGGTTAAAAACAAAATATATTATACAAAAACATATCCATTCTAATGTAGTCACACTTAGCTGTAAGTTTCGTTTCTGGATATCACGTTAGTGTAATTAGTATTGCGTCTGTGAGAAATACGCATTGTAGTCTGTTGAGAACATCTTAAACTTATACTCTGTGATTAAAAATGCATTGACGTTGTACGTCTATAGCAAATGTCACTACGAAAAAAAAAAGTTCTTTTGGGCGGGAACTCCAAAAAGAGCACGCGTACATTTAAAGTTTTTATTAATTTTATTTTAAATTTTAGTGAAAATATCAGAATAAGGTGGTGTCTGTTAGAAATGGAGGGTAACGAGGGGGGCGGGGATAACCCGCCCACCTCAAATAAACGTCCTCGCGTGGAGGATCGTGGTGGATCGTGGTGGTGACTCCAAGGAGGACTCTGGCGTTGGCGGTGGCGGTGAGCGAAAAGACTCCTATTTACCGTTTTTCAAACCTAACTATAAAAGACTTTATCCCGAAAACTCAGTAAATACTGACTTTATGACAATGACTTTCCACCACTACCAACATCAAAAACACCTGTATATAATAATGTAAATAAATCTGTAAATAATACTACAATGAAAACAATTAAGGATATCTTAATTAAAAATCTAAAATAATGGATCTAGGTCCTACACAGTCTAAGCTACGTATTGCTCAATACAACATTCAAAGTGCCGATAGTAAAAGACCCCTGCTCATTCAATTCTTGAAACAACAAAACATTGATATATGCCTACTTAACGAAACGTGGTTCAAAGATAACACATTTAAAATACCAGGTTACAATATCTATAATAAAAATTCCAAGAATAGTCATAATAGTGTGGCAATATTAATTAAACCATACCTCAAGTACAATTTTATTAACACTAGATTCTATGAGGACATTCAAACTGCTGCTCTGAATCTATCAACAGTAAGCGGTAATTTGACTGTTCTTTGTGTTTACTGTCCACCGACTAGTCGTCATATCAGATTAAATAGATTACATAGTTTAATTAATAATCTTCCAAAACCAATATTTGAAAGTGGTGACTTTAATGCTCACCATATAGCATTTGGTTGTTTATCTAGTAAGAGTCGAGGCCACAGCTTCTTTAATATTATTGATGACTTAAATTTATGCATTTTGAATGATGGTAGTTTTACAACTGTCAACCAACCCAGACGAAATATATTGATAAATATCACATTGGTTCACCAGTAGACAGATTTTTATATAAAAAGGCAGATTGGACTAAATACAACACTCTTTCCAGAACAGTTTTCAATAATTTTATCATAAATTTTGATGACCCAATATTAACTTATTGTGCTTTCTGCTCTTGTTTGGATACATTAAAAACTATGACAATACCTAAACTTTCAAAATCAAACAGTTTCAAAAGTAGATTGCTCACACCCTGGTGGAATGATATTTGTGAACAAAGTGTCATTGCATCTTATAATGCTTTAAAGTTATATAGAAGTGTACCATCCATAGAGAATTATATTAACTATAAAAGAAAGGATGCACAGAAAAAAAGAACAATAGCAGAGCAGAAAAAAATTGGTTGGAATAATCTAACTAATACTTTCAGTAGAACAACACCCATTAGTAAGATTTGGAATTTACTTAAAATGTTTAAACATGTTAAAACTGGCAATAGGTCATGTAGAGATGAATCCATACCAACCTTTTTAGATAACATAACAGATAATAGTAATTTAAGTGAGACTAGTAACCTGAATATTTATTTTAACTTAAACAATGCCAATCAAAATTCTAAATTTTTACTTGAACCCTTTACTTGGTCAGAATTTGCAATAAGATCTAGATGTAATACAACACTTGGTATGGATGACTACCCTTATCTATTGATTAAAAATTTGGATGAATCAGCTCAAAAAATATTTCTAGACATTCTCAATCTTCTTTGGCTTAACAACTATATTCCACAGGCATGGAAAACACAGTGTGTTATTCCAATACTTAAACCAGACAAAGCACCAGAACTTGCTAGCTCATATAGACCAATTTCTTTATCTTCATGTCTTGGCAAAATTTTTAAATCAATGTTAAAAGTCCGTCTTGACTGGTATGTTGAAGCTAATCACATCATTCCCAATGTCCAATATGGCTTTAGACGAGGGCGAAGCTGTGCTGATAGTTTCATCTCTTTAATATCTGATCTGAAACATGGGAAGGAAAATAATTTACATACTGTTTGTATATTCCTTGATGTTCAAGGTGCCTTTGACAGTATAGATCCTGGTATACTCGTGAAAGTTATGTCAGGGCTGGCAATACCGGGACAACTCTGTAAATGGATATATAACTTCTTAAATGAAAGGACAGTGTATGTAAAACACAATAATATATTATATGGTCCAAAATCTGCCTCGAGAGGCACAATGCTACCTTATCCCCTTTATTGTATAATATTTACACTAGTGAAATCTGCAACTTCTTAGACAATGTAAACAATAATGTAAATATTTTACAATTTGCTGATGACATCGTTTTGTACAGTAGTAACTATAATTTACAAGTAGCAATAGACAGTATTAATGTAGCTTTATCCCAATTGTTTTATTATTATAATGACTTTTTACATTTAAAAATTAACCCATCCAAGAGCAATGTTATGATATTCAGCATGGATACACCAATCTATAATGTTATTTATAATGGTGAAATTATAAACAAGGTAACCAGTAAGAAATTTTTAGGAATAGTACTTAATAGATCAGAAATTAAATTTTGAATCATATATTAAACATATTTCCAAAAATGCTTTAAGATGTCTTAATATTATGAAATGTCTTGCTGGAGTATCATGGGGTGCAGACCCCAAAATACTATCTTTAATATACAAATCGATTGTCAGAAGTCATTTTGATTATAGCTCCTTAGCTTATTTAAATAGTCCACATGTAAATAAACTTGATTTATTACAGAACAAGCTTTGAGAATAATATCTGGTGCAATGTGCTCAACTCCCATAAGGGCCATGGAAGTTGAGACAAAAGTTATGCCATTAATATTAAGACGACTCTTACTTGCACACAGGAACTGTCTCAAATTACTATCTTCTAATAATATGCAAATAGTTAAAAAGATTGCACCATACCTAGACATTACTCCTTCTTCATTATTAACTGGAATAACTCTTCTCAATAAATATACACCACCTTTGTCCACAATATATCTGGAAATAAATAATAAGTATAAAAAGACCAGAAAACAGTCCCTTTGGCCATGTAACTTTAGCAGCTATCACTCCATTTCACATCCAGTAAATATTATCTCAAGTACAATTAATAATAATTCTGATATGATGCAATTCTTGTCACAAAATATTAGATATTACACTATATATACTGATGGCAGCAAATGAAATAATCATGTTCATGCAGCCTTTTATGATTCAAATGCCAAGTTTTCTCAAAGCTTTGTTTTGAATAGATCTTGTTCCATTTTTACTGCAGAGGCTTATGACGTTTATCAGGCTTTACTGCAAATTAGTGTAATTAATAACTATAAATACTTTTTAATAATAACGGATTCTTTAAGTCTGATAAAGAGTCTAAGTAATGTTTCTGTAAAATATAAAACCAACTATATTTTGTATATTATAAAAGACCTATTGTTTAAATATCATCTTAAGAATGTAAATATATATTTTATGTGGGCGCCTTCACATAAAGGCATAACCGGCAATGAAAAAGCTGACAAAGCTGCATGTGAGGCTATAAACAGTATAGACGTTACAGACTCAGTATCCGTTCCTTTTACTGATTATTTTTTAAATGTTAAGGAAAACATTTACACTCTGTGGACAGAAATGTGGAAGAAAGACCAGGAAAACAAGGGAAAGTGGTATGGAAGTATCCAAGATAACATACCTGTTAAACCATGGTATGACAAATTGAAATCTAGTGAAAGTAGAGATTTCATTACAACAATAAACAGATTGAGATTTGGTTATAATATTGCGCCGTCACACCTAGCAAGACTTGGGATTGTTTCAAACAATCAATGTAATCATTGTCAAGCAGAAGAAGGAACGATCCACCACATTATTTTTGATTGCCAAAGTTTTCTCATTCAAAGACTTGTGCTGGCTAGTGAACTTAGTGTTACCAATGCATATAAGTGTGTTTCTTCCTCCCGCCCGCCGCTCCTCAACGTTTTACTAAAAGATCCAACATCCTATAAACCTATTTATAATTACATAAACAATACAATTCAAAGAATTTAAGTGATGAAATTTAGTGAAGTGAAGTTAGTGTCGCCAAATTATATGAACATACATATTCCAATTTCCAAATAAGTCATGACTTAAAGGGCTTTGTCACCAGGTCATAAAATTAAAAAAAAAAAAAAAAAGTGTGGATTGTTGTCAAATTTTGTTACTTTTATAATTGCATTTTGCGAATGTTTTAATCTTAATCGCCTCAAAGGGAAATTAATATTTAACCAAATATATACCTCAAATTTCCGGCCGCTAATTATTGTGAATGTTAATATTGTGAAACCTGTTTATGGTCTCCAAAATTTCCATGGTAAGTTTTTTTGCTAATTTATTTGAACCATCAATCATCATTTCATATTATATTTATTTTAATGAAACTTTTTGTATTTTGAGAAGATTTACGTAAATTCATCGTATATATTCACGCTATAACTATGCAGAAATATATTGCATATAATTTATTTCTTGCGTGTTTAATTCTCTACCATAAACTATCACCGAATTTCATTATAATATTACCATTAGTAACTACTGAAAACTTCTTGGTCTTTATGTAATTATTAGGTTTAAAATATAGAAAGATATTTAATCCAAGACTATATAATATAAAGTTAAGTTTTTTTAATTAAATGTCATATTACACTTAAGGATCCATAAAGTCAAGTATGATTTTTTTTTATCTTGCAGTTAGCAGACTTGCCAATTTAATGTTTGAGGTTTGGAGGGCATGCTATTAAATGACTTGTCTGTCTTAAAAATCTTGAGTAAAACAAGTCCAATAATGTTTGCTTTATGCTGCATTAACACTTCGATTCTACAATTACTGCCACCAAGCTTTGAATATTCGTTAATGTTCCCCAAAAAATTAAATATGCCTGTATTGAAATTATTAAGTTTAGAATAAAGGAAACTTTGTAATATAGTGCGGCAAGTTATGCCAAAGTAAGAGGATTGGTACTATTCATCACTAAAACATAGCCACATATGTAAGAAAAATTTACGAATAATTAAACCAATTAAGTATATAGTTAGTGACCATTGTTAACCAACCAATTTAAATTAATCAACCGTATCAGTTATGCAGCATTCAACATTCTTCCAATCAACTACAATTTAATTGTAATCCAAGCTTTTTTGTCTATGTTTGTGTGTCTGAAACGCGGAAATGTTTTAGATTAAAATGATTTGATAAAAGAACACATCAGGAAGTATTGTTTAGATAACTATATCTATACATATACTACAAGTACCTTTTAACAATTGGTTTTATGAAGTTTTTTGACATTTAAACTATTGATTAATCTTTACATATTACAATATTGGTTGATGTATTATGCTGTTTTACCATATGAAGACAAATAAAATCTTGATAATTTTAAATTCCGTTTGGTAGGCGCAAAAGGCTAATACTCACTTAAGAAATAATATAATATACAGTAATGTGTCTGGACCATGCTACAAGACCTAACTTTTCTTCAATTATGTATGTGAAAATATTATTTTAACATAAGAATATTTGGAGTGTTTACAAAAAGCTGTGGAAGTGTTTTTCATGTCCGCGCTTGGCATTGATTATTTCGTCTGAAAAACAAGGTCATCGAATCTACATACAACTGTTCTCTTATGACTTATCCTTCCGTAAAGTAAGGTTATAAATCGAAATTCTTACTAAAGAGTTAGGTAGGGCGGGGACCGTTAGCCCCTTGTATAATCTAAAGGTTTTCCAATATAATTAAACGATTATCTAATATATAATATACTCGTGTCACAATGTTAAAATAAAAATAAAATAAAATATGTTTATTATGGAACATAATATACATGTATCACTTATTCCACGTCATTAAATTTGAATCTGTAGGCATCCCTACTCATCGGAAAAAGCCGGCGTAAAAAACTCTCGACACTTTAAAATAGCAAATCATCAAACAACACTTATTTTAAAACAAATATCGCAAATTAATTAGAAGTAGCCTGTCGAACACTAGTCCCAGGCCCTTTTATCAACTACATAATCGTTATCTTTATAGTAAGCCTTTTTACACAGCTTTTCTTTAAAAGAGCCTCTGGGATTTTTTTAAAGAAGAGTATCCCTTTTCCCAAAAAAGAATTACTAACTTTAGATAGTCTAGTTCGTTCCCATACTCCTCCGAAACGACTCGACCGATTCTTATGAAATTTTGTTGCATATTCAGTAAGTCTGAGAATCGGCAACTATCTTTCAAACTCCTAACTGATAAGGGGTGTCCAATGTCCACCCCAATTTTTTTTTATTATCATATTGATGTGCCTCCGGAAAACATACAGCATTGTATAATGAAGAAGCAATGTATACTTAGCCATGAAGTGCGATACATACCGAGTGAAATAGTTCCGCTTAGATAGAATAGATGGCGCTGTAATCGCCTCAACTTCATACTTATCTTAACCAGCTAGGACGTTGTCATTTCCACAGTCATAGCGTTGTGTACTTTCGCCGCGTGCGGTCGAAACCGAAACGACTCGATAACGACTTAAAACGTTATAGTCTTTCTTAGTGTTAATTATTAGCAAAACGTATTATTTATACATTACAAGTGCGTAATAGACTCACGATGCCGATAAGGCCGGCGCCGGGGCCGATCAGGCAGGTAGTCTAAAAAAGTGTCGAGCAAGGTCACGAACAAGCTTTGCTAGGGCAAGTAAACTTCGCAAACTTTGTCGTGCCCCGTGGGAGGCTTCACGGTCGCCAGGTACAAATCTTTCTGCGACAATTCAACAAGATCCGACCCCGTCGAGGTCAACTGCTGCCTCAGATTGTAGGGCAGGAACTGATGTGGTGGCTCGGAGCTACTCATCAGACGACGACTATACACAAAGAACCTGCAACCCACTTGCTAGCGACGGACGCCTCGGATTGGGGTTGGGGGGGCCACATCTCCTTGACGGGAACCTTGTCAGGAAAATGGTCATACCAACAGAGAACGTGGCACTGCAACAAAAAGGACTTATATGCAGTGATAGCCGCAATAAAAATAAATGTAAAAATATTACAAAACACACACGTGTTAATAATACAATCGGACAAATGAAACTCTGATTGCATACATTCAAACAGAAGGTGGAAACGAAATCGATAGGATTACTTACACTAACCTTCAAACTATTGCACCTGACGGACAAATTAATCCAATTAATTATTTTTATTATAATTTATTTTACCCTGCTTTTACATGTATTTGATTTAATGCGAACATTTCTATATTAATAAAACTAAATTATTTTTGCCTGTAATCGATTCCGGGGCCAAAGTAGCGTGATCAATCATAAAATAGCATAAACGATAGTTGCTTAATATAACAGATGTGAAAAATAATTAGTAATAAAACAGCAAGTAAACATAACTTTCTGATAAAAATTGGCAAGCTATCTAAATATGGGGTTGAATATTGCACGTCTTAGGCAATTCATACTAACGCAGAGCCGAATAAAATCAAATCCTCAATCAAAAACTTAAAATAGCAAATTTACACAGCGCTTATATCTTCTCAATTAAACAAACACGCGCGCATTCATGGATCTTCCATTTATTTGTTAATTTGGCGCTGTGCTATTATGTATTGATCTTTACTACTACTTATAAAGTGAACATATGGGAATCGGTTCACGCTAATTCTTCAGATGACCTGGTGCCGTTCCTATGCCAGCGTGACATGTGTCCCAACGCGGGATGCGCAGAAGCAGCCAAAGTGTGCTACGATCATTGCATCAGCGTGACATTTGCTTCTGACACGCCACCGCCGTTGTACCTTTGCATCGAATGCGCTAATGAGATACATCGGTAAGTTATTGTAACATTTTAATAAAATTAGAAAATTTACAATAATTTGTGTGGGGGATTAAAACGCATTTATAATTATGAGTTTAAGGTTTCTGCATGTATATAATTGCTTCAAACAAAAAATGTTTACATACAACAAAATTTTAACATTATTATAATTAAACACTTGTAACCCGACAAAGTGCTATTTTATTTTACAATAAGTAAATTATAAATTTCTGTACTTTTAAGTATCAAAATTCAAGTCGCAACGTTTTTTTTACGCTACGAACACATATGTACATACATACTTTTTGTTTTTAAAAAAAGTTATAACAAATTTGTTATATTTTTTATATAGGGAACACCCGAATCAACGGTTCTTTGATATACTGCATCCGCAACAGCAAGTCTCCATGGTCTGCGAAAATAAGGTAAAATATAATTAATTTGATTACGTATATTTGCATGAATATTATAAGTGCTCTAATATTTTTTCTTTGATAAACAAGCTCCTTATATAAAAGACAACGGCTTTCGACGTCCGTCGTTCCACAACTGAGTGTTTATGGCACTCTTACCGCACTAAAGTATTATTATAGAAATATTTCCGTACAGTACGTTACGTATGTGGGTACGTACGTTACATAAAAGAGCGTACCAATTCTTATTAGGCCGGCAAAGCACTTGCGAGCCTTCTCGCAGTGTGAGTGTCCATGGGCGGCGGTATCACTTAACATCACGTGAGACTCTTCCACGTTTGTCCACGGTTTAAAAAAAAAGACAAGTGTCTTTGGTGTTGCCACATAAAATTTGCGGCATTTGTAAGGATGTCTGAAATAAAACGTCAAATCATTACTATTTTTAGCATGGCAAAACATGATCATAATAACAAGCGGAGTAAAGGCCATTTATGTTTTTACCATTAATTAATCAGAATAAATACCATTTTATAAAATAACTAGCTGATCCGGCAAACGTCATTTTGCCATGTATGTCATTTATAATAAAAAATAGCGGTTGATCGTAGAGGGGTGAAAGTTAGGGTTTGTATGTATTTTTTAATGCTGTATCATAAAAAAATAGAAATTAAAAATTTTGTCTAAAAAATGAAAAAAAAAATTGAGGGGTGGACCACCCTTATTATTTAGGGGTGTGAAAAATAGATGTTAGCCGATTCTCAGACCTACCCAATATGCTTACCAAATTTCAGAGGAATCGGTCGAGCCGTTTCGGAGGAGTATGCAGACTAACATTGTGACACGAGAATTTTATATATAAGATTATAACACGATATACTTCCATAATTTAGTAAATCATAGAGAATTAGGTCCATTAAAATCAATTTTCCTTGTTAATTTTAATTTTACTATAATTTAATAGGCATAATCACAGGCATGTAATATTCAGTCGCAGTTTTTAAATAAAATAAATACTTAACTTGCAGAATTGCAGATCAACAGACAAAGCAGCATATTCCATTTGTTTCTCAAACGAATGCGCGAGTTACAACGGGAACCATCCTATCAGGTAATCGATATATCGACGCATACAGTTTATCTATTTATAATCCACGCTCTTTACCTAAGACACGTACGATTAGTCCTGGCGATTATGACGAATTCTATTTGTTCGTAATACAAATTTTTATATTTTGACAGGGCTAATAGCCACATTTGATTTCACTCAATTCATTTAAAAATGTTTTGATATTTACCGATTTTATTTGTTAATTACGCCATCAATTATATATTAAAAAATAAAGAAAAAACATATATTAGATTAAAGCAATCATATATTTAAAAAAAAAGGAATAAACACAATCACTTTAATCAAAAATGGGTCCAATAAAACTTTTAGATGCTGTATACAGCAACACTGATTTTGACATATCAAATTGAAGTTTAAATTTTAATAAGAAATGTTAAAAAGGCCCTGTACGGTCCCTGAATCAAAGGGATATTTTTTTTCACTCTATTTTATCACGTAGCTAATTAATTAAGTGCTATGCTATGCTTATAATGCTGAAGGTAGTGCCTGCGTCTGGCTATACCCTCGGCTCGTAACTCCGATGATTTAAGTTGTTTCCACAGTTAGAAAACTAAAATGTCAGAATAAGCAAAATGTACCTTGGCTCGTGCCCCACAAATATACAATTTGCTTATAGAAAGTTATATTACGATCTTGTTTAAGCACGTATAAACGTATACGAGAAAAAATGTTTCCACCTGTTATTTAACCCTAAATTTCAAATTTGAAAAAGAAAAATAATGAGGTATTCCCCGTGTAAACGGCGCTAGTTATGATATTGTAAGCAAATGTCTGTAAGAATCATATTTTTCAGATACTGCCAGCAATGCCACGGCAACCGCCACAACAGCCGTCGTGGTGGTGATCATGTGCTGCACACTCGGCTACCTGCCGCTTGGCAGATGGACAGTGATATGCAGACTAATCTTGTCGAAGCTATCATAAGGTAAGTCATACAGGATTACTAATACAAAGCTAAGGCCTTCCACAAGGCGGCCTACTTAGGCCACGACTGTTGCCCTTACGCGGTCATGAAGATGTCGTCATAGGTATCAGGTCTGATTGGTCGATGCGCAAATTAGTTCTTCCCTCTGATTGGTGGGTTAGACCGAATGGTCTATTTTCTTATATACTGTGATATTTCACTGTTAGATCACAGACGGATAATAGAGATCGTAAATGGTAATTGTGTCTCGGAACTATTCTCGGTATGTCTTAGTTAGAAAACTAGCGAAAGTATACGGAATCGGTTATCTGAAGTGCAGATTATCACGTTTGTTAAGTCCTATTATATAAATTAGACGCTCTAAGCTCTACTCTATGGGTTCTTCGATCATTTTTATTACATAGACAAGTAGGCGATCAAATCTGTCAGACACATATCGTAAATTTTTGGATTCGAGACGTACCGGTTTCCACACGATGTTTTCCTTCACCGTACGAGCTAGTGTTAGATGCGAACATAGAGAGATGAGTCCATTGGTGCACCATCGGAGATCGAACCCAGGACCTCAGGGATGAGAGTCACACGCAGAAGACATTGTTTTTGTGTAATAATGAACCCACTTTGATTTGTAATTGTTAATGTTTACATTTACGCATATTTTCACATTTTTTAGTAAGAAATTTCTATAACACTTCTAATATCACCTTAAAACCTATAGTTTACTCAAAGAAGCGAAACCAATCAATATGGAGGATCCTGATAGTTCAGCGGAATTAAATAAGTCTCCGCTGAGTGTCCAATTGCCTGATCCCATCTCTGTTGAAGATCGCCAACTGCTTGGAAGGTAAATTGTACTTTATCATTAAAACATTTAAATCAATCAAAATTTATAGAAACTAGCCAATATTTTCCAAAACAAAAGAGTATCTAAATCTTTTCAGATCATCATCATCAAATTAAGTAATTTACGAATGTTACAAACAGCAAAAACCAATGCTGATAATAATTTACTTAAAGTAACACTTGAAACAATAAAAAATAAAAAAATATTTTTTCTAATAATGTCTAACATCGTGTGCATATTAACCCAATTAATATACATATATATATATTTTTTTTAAAGACAATTCACACCAATTGACCTAGTCCCATGCTAAGCTGGTGAAGCTTGTGTTATGGGTACTAGGCAACGGATATACATACATATTATAGATAGACATATAAATACATATTTAAACACCCAAGACCTAAGCACAACACCAAATGCTCATCACATCGATGTTCGTCTCAGCCGGGGATCGAACCCGGGACCCATGGATTCGCAGTCAGGGATACTAACCACTAGACCAATGAGTCGTCATATCTCAAGAATCTCCCTTTGACAGATATGGCGTATGGCTAATGGTAGGCCTTTGCACGCCTAACCCGGACACACCTGACGAAGTATTGGGGAGATTACTTTCTGTGCTTTTTCACTGGTTTCATGTAACATCCTTTTCATATTCGGGTCAGTGTTATTTTATTCATAGAAATACGCTTAAGATTAGAACATTACTTACTTATAAATTGCTTATAAGTATTGTATTTTGATTTTTATAATAATAAAAACTTTATTTATGACAAAATGCATATATTGCTAGTCCCAACACTAGGGAGTCCCTGTGTTGTGGGTAACTAGATAAAAAAAATTCCATGGTACATGCGTAAAACAGTTTAAAAAAAATTTAGTGTTACAACTATCTTATAAGACATTAAGAAGAAGTGTATTTGTGAGTGAGTGAATGGGTGTGTATGTAGCTGAGAGTTGTTATGATCGTGCGCTGTGGCTTTTTTAGTTTTTGGAACATCAAAGTCATGACTTGGCATGCCAAGATACCTAGTATTGGTATGTTATCTAAAGCTGGCGGCTTCAACACATTTACACTTTGTACTTGTGTAGTGTCTGTGAATAAGAGGCGTGACGTCACACTGAATATGCATCATGAAAAGACTGTCCGTCTCTCTCGCGCTCGGTCAAGCTTATGAGTATAAAAGAGACAGTTATTGTTTTGCTTTTGCTACTGTTTATGTTGATCTTTACTGTACATGTTGATATTTTTTTGCACAATGTTTTTAATTATTTTAAGCATCTTAATAAAAATAGTTTAATGAAAAAATATTATTTTTAATTTGACATCAGATGCGACTGGGGTTTCTAAGAGAAGTATTGAAAGAATAGTTAGTGGAGTAAAAGTGAAGTGTGTTGAGCTAGATGGAGCTTATGTCGAAAAATGAAAAATTATTAGAACTTTTGGATCCACTCTCGTATGCACATAATATTTATATGTATTTGACACATTTTTATTTATGTACAACCCACCCAACCTTACTAAAATCAGAGTAGACTAAAATATATACCTTGGCAAAAAAGTCATATTTTTAATCATTCTGTATAGTGAAATTGCATTAGTGTGAGTACTGTGAACGCGCCAGCTTTCGATAACCGACCTATAAGGCCTCTGTAGAATCGAAATCCATTTTGGCTAGCGTAATTTTTATGTGATTTGCGAGTTTGTATCTAGATAGTACATGAATTTTCTCTTGACTGAGTTATGTATATATCTTATCGCGGAATACGTATTAATAGTATATTTCATTACGAGTGCGGAAAGCCTGTCATTGCAAAGAGTTCCGACAAATGTCTACCCGAGCCGAGGCGCAGCCGAAGGTGAGGGTTGACAGTCGGAACAAGTTGCAATGACGGTTCCGCACGTGTACTGAACCACTATTTTTAATACAGTTGCGAAAAAATTTAACAATTTAATAAAATAATAAAAAAGCAATAAACCCAACTCACTAATCATTTATTTCTTATACAAATTATTGTTCACATATACATTGGTACAGTTTTTTATACTAACTGGAGAAGTTTTAGGTTGCATATTTATTTACTGTTTGAGACAAACTATTATTTATTTCGTATGATTGTTCATGTATATTTAATATATAATATAACAAACAACTAAACTCGCAAAGAACATTTTTGGAAAATGGCGCCAACTGTAAAATAATATAAGCAGAGATTTTTTTTCTTCACCCGTTCTGGGTAGGCAAAGGGAAAAGGGGCTGCCCATACAGCCAAGTCTTCAGTAGATTTTTTTTATTAATATGAAATTTAATAAGATGAAATGAAACCTAACCTAACTCATTGAATCAAATCATTAAATAATTAATGATATTGAAACAAATTATTAGCTTCTTTTTTGAAATATTTGCATGAGTCATAAAAACTTCTATGATTTTTTTAGTAAAAACTTCGTGGTTAGTTTTTTCTTTTTAATAGACATTAATTTGACAGTTGGGAAAGAAAACGCACTAGTTCGGAAAAGGTAAAGAAAAAGCACGAGTGTGTAATAGCCCACATCCCGAACGCTATACGTCCCTGCAATACGCCACTTTTTGAGCAACTGTATTAAAAAATAATAATTTGTAGACCTCGATTTCTATAAAGCACTGGAGAGGAAAGAATAAATGTTATAAATTTGCAATTATACGCGCCTTGTGAGCAAAAGACAATATTATGTATGTAGTAATAGTGTTTTTCCAGGCGAAATAGCTCACACAGTAGAAAAGCTTAAATGGGAGTATGTATGCGCGTGGGTCCGTGCGTTAGGCGAAGGGTATTGGTGTCGTGTTTGCTGCCACATCCGCCTCACCATATACGACATGCGGGGCATTGGGACACATTGGCGTCAAGAGCTCATCATTTACGGGACGGGCTAAATCGGTAGGATTAAATAAAATAAGCTAAGCATAACAAAGATGTTCTAGTTATATTATACGCGTGTACAGAGTAAAAATATATATGTTGTTAAAAATTACTTATTGATGTGCCTCCGGAAAACATACAGCATTGTATAATGAAGAAGCAATGTATACTTAGCCATGAAGTGCGGTACATACCGAGTGAAATAGTTCCGCTTAGATAGAATAGATGGCGCTGTAATCGCCTCAACTTCATACTTATCTTAACCAGCTAGGACGTTGTCATTTCCACAGTCATAGCGTTGTGTACTTTCGCGCCTGCGGTCGAAACAGAAACGACTCAATAACGACTTAAAACCTTATAGTCTTTCTTAGTGTTAATTATTAGCAAAACGTATTATTTATACATTAATGGATGGAGGCTATCTGCACTGATGTGCCCGAAAAGGTTAATTATTAAAAACTATCTTTAAAAAATCTTAGTGCAAACCCAGTTAAAAGTAGTTTAGTTCAAGCCTTCTATGTAACTTCAATATAAAATTTTAGTTCTGCGTTATCCTAATTTGCGACATCAGCGCCACGGATATTAAAATATAGTTCACTAATCAGTAAATAAGTTTAAAATCGCGAACACTACCAATTTATTTAGATTCCAGGCCTAGTTTAAACTTTCCCCAAACGAATGTTTCTTTCTAATTTCATTTGTTTTCGCACGTTTTAGGCATTTAAATTTGGTTATTAAATTGTTTATATATATTTTATTTCAGACAATATCGTTACTAGAAGTGAGGATACCGCTGTCAAACCTTTTCGAGTTGTTCAGCCACTGCGTTGTTAATCTACCGGAGAAAGTGTTTAAACCTCAACCAGGTAATTTTTATCTATATTTTTGAAGTTATACTTCTTTAGGCGCGTTATGAAAAATTTATGAGAGTGAAATTTTACGATGCGCGCGCACCGTTACACAAAATTATCAGTATGAAGTTAGTTCTAGGTGGAATGAAAATCGATAATAACTATGTTCAAGTTGTATATTCTAGTATTTTTATATTTAGAGCACGTGTTTCGTAACAGTACAATTAAACATTGTGAATAAATAAATATTTTTATTAAATCAATTTCATATACGACGGTGATAGTATTTACTAATAATAATTTACTGAATAATTTTAATATTTATCGTTAATCACTACTGCATTTTAGTTTTTTTCCATACGCCAAAGAAGTATAACTTCTAACGCGTGTACATAAGTACACACACTCTTTTTTTCTTGATATAGGATGTATATTGTATAGGTATATTGTTAATCGATATATTTAAAAATTCATCCCAAAATATTTTGCTAAGCGCAAACTCGAAGACGGCTCCGTCAAATTGGTCCAATTTGAGATATTTTATTTTGTTTATTCCTTGAACTCGGAGGAACGAAATTACTCTTCTTTTCATACTTTGGAATAAAATATAGCCTGTGTCACCCACGGATAATGTGACATTCTTAATGACGGAATTTCTGAAATCCTTAAACTACTGAATTGAAGTTCAGTAGTAAACATAATTAATAACGTTAATTCGTTTTTAAATTTACAAACAAAAATCCTCTTAAAACACAAGCATTGCCTTTTAAAAACATAATATTGACGGGAACCTTGTCCCGCGTGGTACTGAATGTTGTCTCAATATTCCCAACAGTATTTGGAATATATATATAATATATATATATTATATAATATATATATATAATAGTATCAATCGCTTATACGAGTACTGGGAATAAATAAGGCGAACTGCGTTTCTCTGTGAATACAAAAGAAATATCTATTAATTTACATTTAATAAAAAAATATATATATTAACAAATTATTCATTCACCTGTGAATACAAAAGAAACAATATTTAAAGCGTATATTCTAGGTTTTATAAAATAAAATAATATAATGAAAAAAATTAAAACATCTTACATCTATTATGTCAAGTGACAAATTAAACATCGTCTATCAGACGGCAAAGAAGAAAAATAAAATATAAAAAGAGTTTGTATAGGAAAATATGTTTTCCTTACATATATATCAATATATTTACAGAAAGTACGAAACCGAAAGAAGGCGAAATGAAAGACTCGCCGCCGGACGATAACGATGACGATCAAATACAACCCCAGAATTTGACTTGCTGTATTCTTATGTTGGATATATTGTTGAAACAGGTATATTTTTTCCTAATAACGTTTTAGCCTGTTTTCGTTAATAATGGGTGATTTTTGACCCCCCCCCCCATGTAACGTTTTAGGAAGAAAGAAAAAAGTATTAACAAGAACGCGTAATTTCATCCTAGCCCCGCATCGTAACGTTTTACAACCCCCCCCCAAAATTCGTTACGTAATATTTCAACGCTCCTTATGACTCTAGGTGACATCTACTTATTGTGGAGGAAGGAAGATTTTTTTATGTAATAGAAGGCAAACGGGCACGAGGGTCACCTGATGTTAAGCAATACGGCCGCCCATGAATAATCACATTGCTAGAAGGGTCGCAATTGCGATCCCGGCCTTTTAAGACTTGGTACGCTCTTGAAGGACTCTAAGTCGAATTGGTTCGGAAATATCTACCGCCCATATATAATAATATAGCCCAATAAATATAGCGGCGTATACGAATAATTTATAAATGTAAGATGTTTTGTGTTCCATAGTTTCAAAATGTAAGCAGTGAGGCGACCAAACTTCTGCGACTCATGCTTAAGTCCAATCAGATCAACACTATTGAGCATTGTAAGTTTTCTTTATATATATAAAAACAATTACTACTCCTTTTTCATATTGTAGTATAAAAAAAACGACGGGTTGCACTCCGGGAGTGCCGGCAGAAGTGAAAACTTGAATATTAACGTTGTTCATTTTTCATACTTTGGAATGGTTAGGGAATAATTTTGCACGAATAGCAAAACAATAAATAGTATCATTTATGTGGTAGAATACATTATTTATTTATTGCGCTATCGTACACAAACATGACAATTTATTACATTAAAGAGATTTAAAATTAACTTCCATCCATAATTTCGATGACTTTTTCACTATCATTATTACCAGAACCTTCGTCGCCAATCTCTAAAATTGATACAATCGGTTTATGATAGCTGAAGTAAGAAACGAACAGTTTTAATTCGAAACTATTTAAATGTCTAATAAATACCGCATCAATAGCAGTTTTGTATTTCGTTGTGCCAATGACCAAGTAAATTTTCAGTCTGACCAAATCGTTTAATAAAGCTTTAGACGTTTCGTAAAATTAAACCTTGATGTATTGACTTAAGGTAATTCCACATGCATCAATGTATCTGAGGAAAGAGAAATGAATTAAAACCGCAACTATATAGTACGAAAGTTCATAATCCTTTAAAAAAACATCCGTCTAACGAAGTTGTCCTGACGCGAGTTTATAAAAATTAGAGTTTATCAGAGTTTGTTCGTAAAAAATCTTCTTTATAAATTTATTGGTCTTCATTTGTCGTCCATTCTTAATATTCTAAATATATTATCTAGTCTCATATTACACACAGTTAAGATAATGATGGTAAATAATAATCCTATGGTAATAGTCTTTGGAGCGTATGTGACGCGCTCGTGAGGGACAGCTTCCATCACCATGATGAGCAGAAACGGTTTATAGCTGTCGAGAGAGTCACTATGCTTATTCGGTAAGCTCATACGCCCGTATTCTAGAACGTCAATCAAACTTAAATCTAGCGTCAAGAGGTGCCAATCCATTTTGTAAGTTTGACATATTTTAACATATAAACAAGATGTTATTAGAAAAAAGTTGTATAAAACAAATCTGGGCATTGTAACTCTATACTAAGTTTAAATTTATTTATTTGTTTGCGCATAGTGGTCATCACTGATTTTTTCATTTTTCATTGAAAATTATTCATACGTAAAATCTAGCATTCCATGTATCTGAATATATAATTCGACTAACATGTGGGTTCATATACGTCTACAATACTTTCTAAGGATATATCGACGACGATACATAGGATAGAAAAAATTCATTTATCATCAATTTTCGTTTTAATTTTTAATATTTTTCAACTTTTAAAACTCTAAACCGATCTTCAATTAGTTAATTTTTGTACAGCTTTTTGGATGGATCACCTATAAAGTCCTGTCTTCCATTGCAAACGGCTTTAGCCACAGCCTACTGCTATTTAATATCTAGTATGGATGACATCAACGTATGAACGAAAATCTAAGTTCGAACTTAGTTCTTTCGAAATTAGTAAATCATTTTACTCACTAATATTAATTGTTTGTTTCTTGTATTATATGGAAAAATTAAATAGATAAAGTTTTTTACAGAATAAGTTTCTAATACTAGTGAATAGCTTAAACTAAGGTAATGTTCATGACAGTCTTAAGTGTTCTATACAGCTTTAAAACTCGTGTGTCCGAGATTGCACTCAAAAGGTTAAGTTCTGTTTAGGGAATATAGGACGAAATAATAATATAAACTTTATTCATAAGAAAATATGGTTGTGACAAAATTGATCTAACTCTAGTCCCCACACGATGTTGTGGGTCTAGATTACAGTTTTTTTCCGTGGTACAAGGTGCAATAAATATGCAACAACAAACAACCAAACAAAAAGAATATAAGTAAAAATAATTTGTATGAGAAAATTTTTATACAATTTTAAGTAACATTGTCAATGCAGTTATTTGCCCAATTTGAATTATGGCGTAGCGAATTAAGTTCTTCTAAAGAAATAAAAACAAATTCTTCAAATGGTTTTAACATACCTACTTGAGTCAATGCTCTATTACAAAAGTAGTTCTTTCCAGCTGTTACTCTATTGTCTAGAAGCCCAATTCGATCTGGTGATAGTGGATCGGCCGATGATCCTCCAGTCCATATACCAACTACACAACACACTTAGCGACAGACGAATTCTCACCTGGGAGTTCTTCTTGAATCGCTTTGAGGCTTTGTTTTTAGAAGCGCAGATCAATACAAATAAAACTGTTGATTTTTCGAATTTAAGGGGTAAGTATTTAATACGTATACTAAAATAAAATCGGAAGGTAAAGAAATTAAGTAAGAGAATTGAAGAATATGAGAAAAAATATCTAAAAAAAAAAAACTAAAATGCCATTATGAAGGGTAAAGATCAAATCGAATTTTACATATTATGTGACTGAAATGGCTGTGGTCAAAGGGACCGTAAATTTATCTATTTTACGTATGACTAAATCAATAACGACACCAAAACTGTTTGTCATTTTCTTAGATGTTGAACTTTCTTTTCTAATATAATTAAAAAAATTGCATCGTTCTTATTTTAACAATATTGGGCATAATTAGAGTTCGTGAGCAGCTCAACAAGTTCGGAATGGTTTTTATACAAAGCCCTAAGTGCAGCGGCGCGTTCTCCTGCAGCGCATGCGCACGCACCGGCTGCGCACGCGCGCTCGCTGTCTGCGTCCTTTGGGGCTAAGTGGCCTTATAAACGGACTATCAGTGCACCGGCCGCTGTTCCTCCGCAACCAGCTGGTAATATTATTTTGTAATAATAACTTGAATAATCGTAAAATATTGGTAAGGTTATACATAATAAACACACTGCTCGCCCATGGAAACACACTGCTCGCGCATGAAACACACTGCTCGCTCATGAGAACACACCTCGCTCGCCCCATGGAAACACCACCCCGCTCGCGCAGAGCAGTGCTCGCCTGCCCATGGAAACACACTCGCTCGCCCATGGAAACACGCTCGCTCGCCCATGGAACACACTCGCTCGCCCATGGAAATACTCGTTGCGCATGGAAACACACTTCGCTGCCCATGGAACACACCACCTCCTCGCTCGCCCATGGAAACACACTCGCTCGCCCATGGAAATAATACTCGCTCGCGCATGGAAACACACCACCCCTGCTCGCCCATAAAACACACGCCGCTCGTCGCCCATGGAAACACTGCTCGCTCCGCGAAACACACTTCGCTCGCTCCATGGAAACACACACTCGCTCGCGGCATGGAAACATGCCTGCCGCCCATGGAAACACACGCTGCTCGCCCATGGAAACACACCCTCTGCTCGGCCCGGCGTGAAACACACTGCTCGCGCGGTAGCACGCCTGCTCGCCCATGGAAACACTCGCTGCCCATGGAATACTCGCCGCGCATGGAAACACCTTCGCTGCCTATGGAAACACACGCTCGTTTGCTCATGGAAACACACTCGCTCGCCTTATGCGAGCACACTGCTCGCGCGCATGAAACACACTCGCTCGCCCATGGAACACGCTCGCCTTCCATGGAAACACACCTGCCCATGGAAACACACTCGCTCGCGCATGGAAACACACTCGCTCGCCCATGGAAACACGCTCGCTCGCCCATGGAAACACACTCGCTCGCCCATGGAAACACGCTCGCTCGCCCCCGGCGTTACAAGTGTCCATGGGTGGTGGTTATTACTTTATTCAAAGTGCTCGTTTGTATCCTGTCCAAAAAAAATGATACAATATTGCCAACCATGGGTAATTAAAACAAATGATATGTTTCGAGTTAGCTAATGCCAATCATAGATGGCACAATTTCCATATTAATAAAGTTATTGTATCAAATAAGAAATATGTTAATGAATGATGATTAAGAATTAGTAAATAATTTAGAGGTTGAAAAACGATTTTACTTTCGCATTTTTTTACCCTAAATATAAGTGGAAGTGCGCTTCTGAGTACCGGCACGTATTCTATAATTCTTTAATTATAAGTTATTTAGTTTTACAAGGTGCCACCACATTCCACATTACAATAAATATTTTTCGATTTACGATTCAATTTATAAAAAAACAAATAGTTATGATTTTACTTTTAAATAAGTCTTGCCGTAAAACGTATATTTCAGCGCCGTTTCTGAAGCGCAAAACATCGCGGTTTGGTTTGGGTCAGTTGCTACCGACGCCCCAACAGGCTTCATCTCAGAAGACTAACAGTGCTCATGGTATGATCTTCTTGGAATTTTTCAAACAAAGCTTTTCTGTTTTATTAATGTGTGTAAAATTTGTGAAGTCATTTGTTTGGGACTTATAAATAAATGGAAAATACATTTCAAAAAAATACTACAGACTAAAGCAAGCGCCCTATACATTATTAAACAAAAATATTTCTTGTATTAAACTAAGATATTTAAAAGTATTAATTCTTTAATAAATGGAGTGATATCAGTTTTCCTTCTCAAATCTAAGTTCCACAATGTATATTTTTGGATTTTATATGGTTCGCTGATAGGTTATTTGTGTCTCTATATTTATTTAAAACGTGTTTATAAGTATTCAAAATGAAAGAATGGCGAAAGAACAATTCACTCTTTAAAAAATATTTTTATACATAATATGGGTTCATTTAAGCGGCGGTTGAATAGATACGCCCCGACGCATCACTAAACATCAGGTGGGGTTTTGGCCAAACGCCTGCCCAGTTCTGTATAAAAAAAAGGGTGCGTGTACTTATGTACGCGCGTAAGAAGTTATACTTCTTTGGCATTATTAAAAATAGTTTTTGATTGCATGCAAATAATTAATTACAATTAAATAATCAAAGACTGGAAAAGGAGTCATTATAGTCAATAAAGTTAAGTTTACATTTGAAAATTAAATAAATAAATATTTATTATTATTCTCTTACATTAAGTGTAACATAAATTCTATTATTATTCGAATGTTGTTTTTAAATTATGTCCAATGCCGTAGCATCTTCCGTGGGCAACTTGTGTCACGTGTCACGGTGCGCGCGCATCGTAAAATTTCACTCTCATCAATTTTTCATAGATCCAATCCAACACCAAGATCTTTTTGACAAATGTGTAATTTATTACTTGATTTCCAGCCTGGATCTATCCCAATGGCTGTCACATGAGCGCTGGTCCTCAGACAGTTCCAGCTCCGAAGATGAGTGCAGTGCGGTGTTCACAGTGCCGCAACCTGATGCAAGGCAACGCATCTAACACAGGATGAGCTGGAGATGTTAATATTTTAGTGCTGGTACTGTTTATTTATATAAAAATAGCGTACAAAGTACACATGTCAGAAGTGAAACTTCTTTGTAAATTAATTATTACTAAGGTAAAAGCCAAAATAGATGATCATGTACCAGTATATGATCACTCCATGTATGTGTATATCTATTCACACTGTTTACACACTGTATACATGCTAATGATAAGATAAATAAAAATAATCTGCGTTTACTGCACAAGACGTTATGCGACAGAATTTCCATCTAAAGTTCTAATATGTAACTACTAAACGAATACATCAACAAATAGCGAGTTTTTCTAGATTTCCCTTAATCTCTCTCTCTTACCTCTCACTTCATGGCACTGTGCGTGATGCGACGTTCGCTCTATCTCACTCTCTCTCTCGATCTTTCTCACTTGCATGCTCCCTACTCTCACTCCATGGCTATTTGCTTCATGCTACGTTCGCCCTTTCTCACTCTCTCTCAATCGCTCTCTCCCTTTTCTTCGACAAAAACGTTGCACATCTTCGTGACGCTAACATTATAGCTGCCTCCACGAACTTCGTGTCTCCTTAATGTGATTTTACTTATCCTACCTTTTTAGTACATGGAACATTTTGCTATTCTACCCTAGAGACTGTTCGGTTTTCCGTAATGAAAACTTTTTAGGTTTTTCTGTGAATTTTTCTCTATATAAAGCTCAGAGTTCCAGTCATAAGTTATTAATCAACAAATAAAAAATAGGCGTTGATCGAAGAGGAGTGTAAATTATGGGTTGTATGGATTTTTGTATGCTGTATCATAAAAAAATAAAAACAAAACATTTAATCTAAAAAATTATCATTTATAGATAGTATAGTATGTATCTATTGACATAACCTTTACACATTTAAAGAAAACAATTTTTTACCGGATTTAAGTTATGTATTATTATAAATTGAAGTAAAATAAGTGTAAATTTATAATAATACATAACTTCAATCCGGTAAAAAATTGTTTTCTTTAGATAGTAGCCGATTATCTATAAAAAAATCGTAATAATCGGTCGAGCCGTTTTGAAAGAGTATGGGTACGAACATTATGACACGAGAATTATATATATTAGATTACAAGTTTCTGGTGCAATTCAACCTGATTCGTAAGATCCTGTTATGAATAGCCAGAGAAAAAAATCCCTAAGCCTGTGAACTTGTCTTCTAGTCGAGCATTTTTTTCGAGATGACATAAAAAAACGAGTGGAGCATGACGTACAGACACGAGCGGTAACGCAAGTTCGGCTCTGTACATCGAGAGCAAACAACGTATATGGCAAGAGAACGTTGAGGTATTTGCTACCGCGGCTAATAAATGGTCTACCCAATCAGATATTAGATTGCCTAACGCCAACCAACATAAGCAGTAAATTAAAAAAAACTACTTTTATATGCATTTGTCGCGCTCCTAAACAAGACTGTTATGGTTACATCAATATAAACCACAGCGGTTTTCTAATGTAACTTATTATGATTGTATTATATTTTTATAAAGAAATAAAAAAAAATAATAAAAAAAACGTATAAGAATTTCTCTCTGAATTTGGAAATGATATCTATTCCAGCTTCGCGAAGCCCGAAGACAGGAGCAAGCGAACAATCCGCATTACCTCAAAGATGACTCCCCGCGCTCGTATCAACAAGATGACATCCCAATCGCTGAGATCGCTCTTGAAGTCCCCTTACAGGTGCAATGTGAGTATCATTTCGTTGGTTTCAGCGTGCGACTCTCATCCTTGAGGTCGTAGGTTCGATCCCCGGCTGTGCACCAATGGGCTTTCTTTCTATGTGCACATTTAACGTTCGCTCGAACGGTGAATGAAAACATTATGAGGAAACCGAGAGCGTTCAAGTTTTACGTCACGCAATTTTTGGAGATTATTGAACCCCCCCCCATGTAACGCGCCGTAACGTTTTTCCGTACCCAAGTATAGTAAATCGTTTAGTGACCACGCAGTACTGGAAAGTCGAAAATAATATTAGCAATAACGCGTTATTCAATCCCCTCATAGTAACGTTTTACAAAAGGACCACCTCCCCCCCAAAATTCGTTACGTAATACTTAAACGCTACCATAGACCCAAAAAGTCGATGGCGTGTGTCAGGCACAGGAGGCTGATCACCTACTTGCCTATTAGATTGACAAATGATCGTGACACAGATTCAGAAACTGAGGCCCAGACTTAAAAAGTTGTAGCGCCACTTGATTTATTGGATTAAATGGTGTATTCTCAAACGATTTTGTGATGGGATGCTGTGCGCTACTCGTGGGATCTCATTGGCCTGAAGGACGGCTAAGTTTTGCTGGTTGAATTAACTAAGAGATTATGTATTAGGGCTAAGTAATAATACAAGTTTGATAACCTTCATGTTTTTGAAGTCGGTTAAAAAGTAATAAATGACAGCTTTGTGCTATTCAATTCAAATTCAAAAATCATTTATTCACGTAGGTAACTCAATGTACAATTGTGATTCGTTTAAAGAAATACATATTATTGCTTCAAATTTTACATTTAGTGCCAGTTCTCAAATCAAGGGCGTAGAACGGAAGAGAAGAACTGGCAATAAACTCTCCGCCACTATTTTTAATCGCTATTTTTTTTACACAATGTTTGTAAGGAGCTTAACGTCACCGCATACACGAATTCAAGTACGACCAGTCACCACAAGTAGCACCCGTTCACGTTAGCTAATTACAGTTTGGCCATTAGTAGTCACACTTGACAGTTGGCAGAGATTTAATCTATATATATATATATATAATGAAAATGGTCTTCGTTTGAGGCTCCTTCACGCCTAAACCACTGATCGTATCGACATGAAACTACCACCATTCGATGCGATTTTTCCTAGATGGTTTATGGCTATTTATTTATTAAATTCCAACGTTCCTTCATTTTTTTATTGCTGTTTTACTTTTATGAAAATTTATCCATACGGACTTCACCGCGGAAACATTCGGGGAGGCTTCCTAGAACCTCTAAACGTCAACATCTGTTAAAAACTCGATTTTCGAAAATTTTCAATTTTCTTAGCGGGAAGTTAAAAAGAAGAATAATAAAAATATGAAAAAAAATAAAATAATGAAACATAAAATTTATTTTAATTCGTCCAGCAAAGCGGGCGCGAAACGGCTAGTTATGATATAAACTAGTTTTCGGTACGCTGATGTGCTACGCCTAGAAAAGTTAACCATATGAATCCAAAACCAGCGATTTAAGTCAATGTGGCCTTGTCTTTGGGTTTTTTGGATTTAAAGTCCCACTCTATCTAATTGCTACCAGTTCTTGTTCAAATTCCGCAAATGCGATTCCTAGGTGTCTCCGTTTAGGCGGGCCGTTGAAATCTTTTTCAAATCTTCAGACCCTGGACTTGCTTTTATCGGAGATTTTGGAAACCCTCAAAATAAAAGGCCATGAAATGTGGTCAAGTCATAGTATAATAAATATAAATCATTTGTGTATACGTTTGTTAAACTAACGGCTGGACTGATTATGATGAAATTTGTGTGTTCAAGTGGACTCAAGAATGATTTAAGTGCGCAATTAGATATTTTTTGTAATTAAGACATGTCGGGTCTTGCTTGTATAAAGTATGCAAACAAACAAACTTGTCGCTAGATAGCATTGGAGAAAATATTTTAAGCTAATGCATAGATTTTATCGCGGGCTTTGAGTGCGGCGACCGAATCAAGAAATTCCGTAACGAAAATAAAAACCTAACACACGATGACGTAAGATAGGTGCGGCCAATACGCGTTAGAGTGGGACAGAACGCATACTGCGTATTCACATCTCTCTGAGGAGATCGGTGACGTAGCGTAAGCGCGGCCGGTGCAGCCGGTACGCGTTAGAGTGAGACCAGACTATAGGCGTGTTAGTCTGAATCTGGTAGAGTAGTATAAGATTGAATTAATATCAAGGGAAAAAATACTGCATTTATAAAAAAAAATATAATGCAATAGCTTTACCGCGGCAGTCTCCGAGTGCCACACGTTTTTTTAATGACACAATTTAATTAACAAAATATTTAATTATATTTTCAGCTAAACGATCTGACAAGTACTTAGTCTCGAGAGACAGTTCCAAGAAGACAAAGAAAGAGAAGAGACCGACGAAGAAACGCAAGAGCAAGCAGAAACATACCACGGAATCGGACAGTGATGGTGAGTTTATATTTCATAATCACTACATAGCATAAAACAAAGTCGCTTTCTCTGTCCCTATGTATGCTTAAATCTTTAAAACTACGCAACAGATTTTTATGTGATTTTTTTAATAGATAGAGTGATTGGAGAGGAAGGTTTATATGTATTTATATATATAACTACCTGACCGGCAAACGTCGTTTTGCCATGTATATCATTTATTATAAAAAAATAGGGGTTGATCGTAGAGGGGTTGTATGTATGCTGTATCATAAAAAAATAAAAACAGAAAAAAATATAAAAAAAATATTTAGGGGTGGACCACCTTAACATTTACGGCGATGAAAAATAGATGTTGTCCGATTCTCAGAGATACCTAAAATGCACACAAAATTTCATGAGAATCGGTCGAGCCGTTTCGGAGGAGTTTAACCAACACCGCGGCACGAGAATTTTATATATATAGTGGAGAAATACTGTTATTTTTGAGGTTTCTAATGTAATGTCATAAATAATTATATTTTTTCGCTTACACATTAGCCGCGTACTGACTGAGCGAGCAGCCTCGCGAGGCTGCCTCGCGAGGCAAATCCTCGGTCGGTCAAGACGTGCCTCGCCCGAGGCAAACGCACGCGCTGCCTCGCCCGAGCGTGCCGCGGCCCGAGCCGAACGTTGTCGGTTTTTGTCGATGTTCAAAGGCGCCTCAGTACGTTTGCCGCGCTCACTCAAGACGGTAGTGTTTTGCCTCGCTTATTCGTTGCGTGTTAGTTGTGCGTCATGGATAAAGAACAGTGTCTTAAATTAATACGACTATATGGTGAATATAGACGACTTTGGGATGCGCAATGTCCTGATTACACAAATAGAGGACTAAGGGAAGATGCATGGAGAAAAATAAGCCAGGAAATGAACCTTCCAATAGCTGAATTAAAGAAAAAAATGGACTCTTTACTAGGGTCTTACAGGAGGGAAAAGTCGAGAGAAAAAAAAGCCGAATCACAGGATCAGGTATTTATTATTTAATGTTTATGATTAGGGTTAACAACATTCATTTTATTATATTCAAAGTTACATCGGTTTTTATATTATTTCTAATATTATTTTTTTTTATTTTATACTGCAGGTCGTGGTGAAATATATGTTTCGAATTGGTATGCCTATGAAGCCTTCAGTTTTCTAGGAGATAGAAATCACCCAGGAAATACACAAGATACTTTAGGTGAAGAAGTGAGTACCTATTATTTACTGATAATTATTCTGCCAAGAAATTGCTCCGTTTGTTATGAAATGTCTCCCTAAATGTGAACGTATTTCTTTTATATTTGTTGATCCTCGCCGTGGTATGGCTTGAATAGATAGCATTGATGACATTTCTGTATCCTGTCGCCATCGGCCGGGTATTACTGTCCCTTCAACTTCGGCATCGAATGATCCTGGGGGAGTGAACCTTTGTGAGGAAGCTAAATCTCTACGCAAGTAGTTATATAAGCATATGGTAGTCAATACGACTTTCGTAGCTTTTTCTGGTTCTAATAGTAGCGGCTTCCTCAGTACTCTAAAAACGGAGCTTAAAATGCCAAAGGCATTCTCCACAACTCTTCTTGCTCTGGACAGCCTGTAATTGAAAATCCTTTCCATTGAACCTCTTTCTGGAGTACCTTCATAAGGTTTCAATGTGTAATCATTGAGAGCAAAAGCTTTATCGCCTATAATAAAATAGGGCACTGCAATTTTATACGGTATTTGTAATATTTCTGGTGAAGGAATGTTCAATTCCTTCTTTTCGACCTTTTTATATAAATTGGTATTTTTAAACACACCGCCATCTGATATACGTCCTTTGCTGCCAACGTCTACGTACAGAAACTTATAGTTAGCGTCAACTAAAGCAAACAGCACTATACTTGGAAACATTTTGTAACAGTCATAATCATTGCCACTATTTATCGGCGACTGTAATATAACATGCTTCCCATCCATTGCTCCTATGACATGTGGGAAATTCCATTTGCTCTCAAACTCTTTCGCTATGGTAAGCCACTCTTCTTCGGATGATGGTATCTGTAAATAAAATTAAGTAATAATTTCTATCTTTACAGAATGCAAGTCTGGATAATACTCGAAATGATGACGGTTATAACGAAGAAAAAAATGAAACTTCAAACTCGACGACAACGGAAGGACCTAAACAAAAGTCAACTAGACCTAAAAAGAGATCCAAAATGAACGAAAGTGATGATCTTACTGATAACGCCATATCTGAAGCATTAACACTCTTACAACAGTGTGCAAGCGATAATATATCAGAAAAAAATGATCCCTATAATGTGTATGGCCAATATATAGGAAATGAGTTGAGAAAGTATGATAAAATTACATTAGCATACGTAAAAAATGCAATAAATAAAATTATCTTTGATGCAGACATGGGAGCATACAGTGGTTATAGTTATTATACTCAATCATATGGTGAACACGATAATTTAAGATATATGTCTCATCCCTCTTCCTCATCGACGCCATCTACATATTCGATGCCTGCTGCCTCACCAATGCCTTCTACCTCACCGATGCCTCCTACTTCACCGATGCCTCCTACTTCACCGATGCCTCCTGCCTCATCGATGCCTTCTACTTCACCGATGCCTGCTGCCTCACCAATGCCTCCTATCTCACCAATTTCGATGCCTCCCCCTCCTCCTTCTCCAGCTCCTCATCATTAAATATTTGTTTGTTTAATTTTCTTATATTATTTGTCCAATTTTCTAATCAGATTAATAAAAAAATAATAAAAATATGTAATTTTATTTTACCTTAACATAATCCTTTAACACCTCAATTATAGCATCACAGACTTCAGGAACTATAACCGATATCCTTTGTTTTGATATACGAAATAGATACTGTAGACTGGTATAAGAATCTCCTGTGGCCAAAAATCTCAACGTCACTAATAATCTTTCCCTAGCGGATATTGCTTCTCGAAAATTTGTGTCCTTCTTGCTTATTTTGGCGTTTATGAGAGAATACACATTGTCAAATTCGATTTTACTCATTCGAGTGAAATTTTTTTCTTCGTCATCGAAGCACAACTCTTCAAATAATCTGTTCCCAGTCTATTTTTGTATAAGAGTTTAATCCAAAAACGTTTAGTTTTCTGTTTTCTTTTTTTTGCAAGCCTTAGAATTATTAAAAAGGCAGTGGTAGCGACAGCTTTCCGAATGTGCGGCCTCATGGTGGTCTCGGGCAAACTATACGGGCACGCGCGGTCTCTATTCGACTTCAAGTTAAACTGAGCGTCGATGCTCACGATGGCTCGGACTTGCCGCGCGAGGCAGCCTCGGATTAGAAAACTTACAGACCGAGGCTGCCTCGCGCGGCAAACGTTGCGAAGCAAACGTCCGAGGATGCTTCGCGAGGCTGCTCGCTCAGTCAGTACGCGGCTAATGACCAGTCTTTATCGGTATTGAAGAAGCGATCGAATATTGTGTCAATATTTTACAAAATTTTATTGTCGTTAGAGTAAAAGTCCGAATATTAAGCGCCTTTATTTCTGTATTCCCCGTTCACTACGTGTTTCAATTGCAATTATACAACTTCTTTTGTTTGGTTCAAATTCAAAATAAGAAAATTCTCGAACTAAATAACTATTTTTGTTTGGAGTTGAAATTCTTTTGTAACCTTCTTTTAATCTGATGACCTGCTGAGTGATTCAAATAATAAGTATACGAATATAAACTTTTTATAAATTTATAAAAATCTTCCTTTTCTTAATCTACCATTATAATATGTAATACCAGTCATTATCAAAAACTATTAGATTCCTTTAACATCCTACGAATGTAAAATGTCATATTAAGATAAAATATTAACTTTTTTAGGAGTTTAGTTAGGAGGTTAATTAATGAGTGACGCAAAGAAAAAAAATTAAAACGGGATAATAAAATGAATGGTTTTTGAAAAACATATGAATAAGTAATAAAAAAAATTTAAAAAAAAAATTTAGCTGTAAAAAAATTAATTTGGAATTTTTAACAAAAGAGGAGATTATAAATATTTGAGGTTAAAGTGGCCAGTACGTTTTACAATTTTATATGTAAGAACCTAATATTTAAGGTAATATGTAACTTAAGTTATAAGATAGTATAAGAGATGTCGGTAACATTTGTTTAATAAAATAAATAGACATTATGACGATTGCATATGCATATGCATTGCACGTGACAATATTTCATGATGGTTTTATATTAAACCTTCTAAGCCTAGGTCAATAATATTTTTATTGAGTCTTCTTACAACATTTTGCTATAATTGGTTTTATGACAGCTCACAAAAATATGCAGACAGACTAATATTCTTAATTTGAATAAAATACTAGTTTTAAAAGTAATCAAAATTTCCCGTTTATTGCTGTTTTTTATTTCGTTTATTTAAAGATTATAAAATCCATAATAAATGTTCTGGGTAATCATTGCATCAAAATATATATTGTAAAATTTAAAAAGGTAATTAATCAAGATTATAATCGAGCATTAGTTTTAGTACTTTTGATATTTTACAATACACATACACAAGCGCAAAAGGCTTTGTTTGCACGTTTAATTTGTAGAAATTTATGTATTAAACAGTATTTAGCTGTTGTGAAACTCATAGTAAACTATTATCATTGAGACAAAATACATCGCAAAAAGCCAATCTCAATAGCTCTAAGACTTCCGTTAAAAAAAAAATCAGTCAAATACGTTTTTCAATTAAGATCAAAACGAAAGAATACAGATTACTCGCAATATTTGAAAAAATAAATAATCGTAAGCTTTGTTTTTTTTAATCAAACAACAATTCATTCAGATTATGGATTTTAACCTTTTAAAACCTACCTAGGTTTTTGTTATTTCTACTTGGATTTAAGAAAATGTATGGAATATTTTTATTTCATTGACATATAATCATGAAGTATATGTACATTGTATATATTTCATGATTATTATAATGGCACTGTTCTTTGTTCTTAGTTTTAAAAGATATAACTTTAGGATAAAAAAAGGTCAAGCCACTCCCAGACTTCACAACTGGAACTATTTATTTATACAGTTACAATTAATTTAAGTGTCGTATCAGATAAATTAGAGAATACCTAACATCTTGTAACGTGAGAATCATTGCCCGACTCCGAATTACGCTGATAGGTATCACAAGTAATTAAGTTGATTTAATCTGAACCTTCAAATGCATAATGGCTTTATATTTCATGCATGACTGAATATGTAGAAACTTTTTCACTTCAGCCAATAGATGTTCTTTATATGGATTTGATTTTTAGATGAAAAACAAACTTATAAATCGTTTTATATCTGAGAAGTCTTAGCGCTTTCACGCGAGGTTAACAACATAACCTTTTGTGGTTGTGGTTAAACCAAATAGCCACTAGTCCGCTGGTTCTGAATTCGACACGGCATAGGTCGAACCCAAATCGCTATCAAACAATTATATGCCCATACAATACGTTTTAGTGTATAAATAATATAAAAGCGTAGTAGTATTTAGTGACTTCTTTATACCTTAATATATATAAATTACGTGTCACGTTGTTTGTCCGCTATAGACTCCTAAACTACCGAACCGATATCAATCAAATTTGCACACCGTGTGTAGTTTGATCCAACTTAAAAGATAGGAAAGCTTATCTCAGTTTATACCCGCAATATTATTTTATTGCAATTATTTGTTTATTATTTGATAAAATTCTAACAGATGGCGCTTTGTTAAAAGTACCAAGTTCTCCTACCGTTTCCCTTGAATAATTTACTACTATGTAATATAACAAAAACCTTAGCCGGTCTGCTAGTATCGCTATAAATCTATCGCTTATAAAAGAACTTGTAGTATGATAATATAACTATGTATCATCTAATACAAAAACAACCCTCTTACATTAGTCGCCAGTTTTAGTACGCGTTCAAAACTTTTCTGTCTGATCGCCCTATTAATAATAATATAGTGGCTAGTGGCTACAACCCTATATAGCCTCAGATTGCATAAGTTTTTTGATAATTGTTATTATTTATAGACAAGTAGGTGATCAGCCTTCAGCGTCTGGCACATAGGAGATAAACCAGTTTCTTCACGATGTTTGCCTTCCAGCCATAGACAGAAGACAGTGTTTCGTGATTCGAACACACTACCACAAGGTCTGCCAACACTGGTCTTTGTTGATCGCTCTTACTTAACTTTTATGCTAATATACCCGCACTGTTATTTAAGTAGTGAATCGCTCACAAATGTCGATTTAAATAGCTCTTTCAGGAAACAGTATGATTGACGAGGACCTTTTCAAGTATAATTGTTCAAGTATATTACAGTTGTTAAGATGCTTAAAACAATGCGTAAACATTAATTACCGATAAACAAGTTATACTTTTGTCTAAAGATCGAGAAATATCTTTGATTTTTAAGTAAAACAGCTGTTTAATATAGGAAACAAGTGAAACACTTAACGAGAAATTTATTGTTAGCAAATTGACAACCTTCGTAAATAAGGCCATATCTGTAATAACAGCAAAAGATTACATCGGAACGTAGTAATCGTATTGATTGAGGAGGGAGGGGCTAACAGCGTTAATAATTTGGACATCATTGGTATTGTACTAATTCTTGAGAATAACTTTTACCATACAAACATAAGAAAATTGATTTAAAATATGTTTTATTGGTTATGTTACAGGTTGGGTAACTACAGTGCATTTTATATGTAAAAGCACACTTTACAAGCTGATAAAACATTTACAATAACACTAATTAAATAAACAACTATGACTTCAAATACATAATACACTTCAAAAACACTTTCACCGGCGTTACTATACATTTCGGTAGGATTACTAAAATTTTGGTTAAACGGTCTTATGCTTATTTTAAATTTAATAATAATATGCACTATTTATAATTAAAAAATGATTACAATATGATTGTTATGCTTAACAAAATTCACTATAATTATAATATATCGGACTATATATACATTTTAGCCCAATATCCCTTTACTTTACTTCAATAAAGAAAATAATTTATGAATTGCAGTGTTCGATCGCAAAAATCGCTTATGATGATTGTGTGAGGTAGATGGTAGAGGTTGACCGATACTAAAGTTTACACTTTACGACTTCTTGTCTAATAAAATAATCGTTTATTTTTGGATTACTTTAAGCCCTATTAAGCTATTTTTTATTTTACACTGCAGGTGTAATTTAAAAATAAAACCTTTGTTTTCAATACAATTTATCCTTCAAAAGTGTGTTAATTTGGTTTCGATTTCAGTAAATTCCGGGAAAACATACGTACAAAGAGTTGGTTAAGATTATTCAACTGTACTGTTTATGTGTATATCATTTTAATTCACTATATTATGATTTGCAATATGATCTATGTATTTATAAAATGTGTTCATTGTAGTTGTGTTAATAAATATTAAAGTGCACTCTTTATTCGCAGAAATCAAATTAGTGATAACTGTCAAATTATATTTACTCCTTAATTATAACAATGTAATGTACTTTTTTAGCTTTAGTAGTAAGACTGCTTTCAATTATTTTTTACAATTAAAATCTTATATATATCAAATCATCATTTACTTCGTATTCGTTACCTTTATTATTTTGTTTTTTTTTTTTGCTTTGACAACAGAATTTTAGTTATTTTAGATTTTATAGAAAAAACTCTTTATAAATATTTTAGTATTGTATTTGTAAGTAACCTGTCACATATTATAAACAATATGATTATATATTTGTTTATTTCATACAGATTTCCTTTTGTTTTTCCCAAGTCTTTTAATTTATAAGTTCTCACTGAAATCACTTACTACGAGCTAATGTATTTTATTAACCATTTTGTCTTGAATTGATCATTGTACAATGAATACACCTAAGCAAATGTTAAGCTCGAACAACTGTGACAAGTAAAAATGAAACACGGAAATGCTTTTAATTTTTCACCAGCATTTATCGTCTTTATATTATGAAGACAAGTGATAAACAACGATCACAAGACAAACTGTACCTTCGGCCTCGCTACGGAATAAATGGTGTAATTAAGTGAAATTATTATAATTTTCTTTCCGCTTTAAATGAATGTCCAAACATTACACAAATAACCCAAAGTCCAGTAATTCTTGAGGTTTTTTATTTAAGCATGCCGTTTGTGCATCCCTTGAGTTAATGATAAAAAAAATATGAGACTAGTGTGGCCATGTGGGATCCATATCTATTTGTAATACAATTACAATTCGTAGATTCTTCTATTAGTAATCCAACCAATATTTTTTTTTTTGTTAATGTATATGGTATAGTATTTTGCCAAATACGACTATTACTTAGTATGTAAAGCTTAAGTAATTTTTTTGGTACCTACGAGTAAACAACAGCGCTACAACTCGATATCAGTTTGGCCGTAGATCATTTCATGGATAGAGTAAGTGATGTTTCGTCTGCGACCGACATATGCAATCGATTTCTGGGTCTAATACCTGCCGGATTCGACACGATGCTTAGCTTAAATCAAATCAAATCAAATCGAAATCATTTATTCAATTATGTAACACAATTTACACTTATGAACATTCAAAAGAAATACATATTAAATGCTTCTAATTTTACATTTACTGCCAGTTCCCATATCAAGGGCGTAGAACGGAAGAGAAGAGCTGGCAATAAACTCTCTGCCACTCTTTTTAATCGCCAAGTTTTTTGTTTTACCCAATGTTTGGAAGGAACTGCTACCATTACACCATGTTTACATAGAATAACAATTGCACAACAACCGGGATATGAATGCACGACCTCAGAGGTAAAAGTAGCACGCTTTTAGTAACACTGTTCTTCTACCTATTTAGTTCTTCTACCTTCTAGTATATAGTTCTGTTTATTACACTAGTTGTAAGCCTATGTAATAGTAATAGAAGGCTCGTTATTAAATTTTTCAAAATGCTAATTCGTAATTAACGAAGTTTTTAGGCTTAGAATCCGTACTGAATCCTATAAAAGGGGATACTACAAACTGGAATTAGGTAGGACTATAACAAAGTTTTGTACATGGATTTGTACCCTGATATCAATTTAAAATGCCTTAACTTATTAAATATCGCTTTTGTTTAATGTCCAATTCTGCATTAAGTAATGTGAAAAGGAAATCTTAATAGGTTCGCGAATATATCGTTTACATTTATGGATATAAAAACATTTATTGCGTCATATATATGATATGTAAAATCAATTGTTATAGCTAAGTGGTTAACACATTCCGGTCGTGATTTATTGTTACATAAATTAAATATAATAATATTGTATTGGATTTGACATATCTAAAGTAGTAGTCATTTTTACAAGGATGATAGCTTATAGGTCATTCTTCGTTGTTACCGTTTTTGGGATTTAGAAACAAACTTTGTTACTGACTCCATCAAGCCAATACGATAAAAAGAAAACATGTAAAATAATAATAATGTCGCTAATGTAAAAAAAGTCTATTTTGGAGAGAGCATTTAGTAGACGTACTAATATGTTTGGTTTCCGAAACGCCCGTTACTGGCTTTGAGTTCCTATTTTGTATACACAAAGTAATGAATATATTTAAAACAGTAAACAAAACCATAATTTATCGATGCATTATCAACGATATGACAAGTTATAAAGCCTTTTAAGAAGGCGATCGTGCGTCCTCGATAAAACAATTAACTGCCCTCAAACAGTAAGTATAATTTTTTTTTGGGCATAAGTAGTAGGCCAGATTACTTAATATTTGTGTATATGTCACACACTGATCTATATACATGATTGATCAATTTGGCGGTTGACCAAAAATATTTTATGCCATAAGAATTTTTTCGTCCAAACACTTGTCGTCGCTGATGTTAGGTTTGCAACATCAAAGGGGAGTTTTATTTGCGATAAAACTCCATTTTTGCTCTTACACTGATAGTAATTTAACCTTCTAATACTCTGAAATCTAACATAGATCTTGTCCTAAAATATATTCTGTACTTTGACCTCTCCGTGTGTGCAATGTGAAATAATGCGTTTTAGAAGCACGATATCAATATTTATATCTACAATATTTACAGAATCGTGTACACCAATAAAGTCATGTCATGCGAAATCACTTTTAGAAATCAATAGCGTGGTACTATGGCATTAAGTAAACGTTATTATATTATGTAGTAATTAAATCGGTTTATTCTAGACAAAGAGATAATTAGCTACTGTCGGAATATTAAGCGAGTGTATTGACAGGCTAGGCAGCGATTTAAGTGTAATTTTGAAATCTATTTCATGTGCTGTTTTTTATACGCTTTATATTAGCTTCACCTGTATGTATGTATGTAACCGACTCCTTCGGTCTCGATTTTGACCCACTTTAATTCAAACCTTGCGCACCTGTCAAAGATCGATGACAATGCAATAATCCGAAAAAAAATGAAAAAAATTAAAAATTAATAGTAGTTTAAAAAAACTAGAACACACGCTTTTAAAGCACATCAAACTAAAAAGAGTAAATAATTCCTAATTCCTGTGCCATATTTTTCGTCTATCGGGCAACCCACGCTTTTTCACAATAATACCAGTATTTTTTGTTCATTACCATTTTCAGCCTAAATTAGGAATCATTTATAGTACGTGAATTATCACGTATTTACTCGTATGTGCTGCTGAATTCATGAAACATATCTTACGTTTATAATAATCAATGAGTAAGAATAACAGTTGTATATTCGGATTAAATACTGAATTAAAAAAAATCCATTTCAATCAAAACGTAATGACATCTGTAGGAAAAAGCTCTTCAAAAAGCTTTCCATTTGACAAATTAAGTGATAAGCCGTTCGTTAGGTCATATTTGGATCATTATTTGCCCCGCTGTCACCGGCTGTCACTACCGTCTGAGACGTGATTAGCTACAACCACGAAGAGATTTAAGCATTTACACGCTGTTAAAACTTACCGTTCGCCATTAAATTTATATTGCCGTTAGGATTATGTTAAATACATGAATTATACTCGTTTGTATGTTAAATGTTAATGCTTGACAAAATTGATTGCCGCTGAACATCGAGTATTTTGTATTCGTACGGCGAATACAAAGTTGTTTCATGCTGAGGATCTCGTCTGTGTATAGTATAGTATAGTATAGATATATTGGTGGAAAAATATTTTTATCGGTTATTAAGGATTCACTAGTCTAGACTTACTTAGTACTAGCATATTTATTTTATGTATTTATTAACACTTTGTTATACAAAAACATACACATAAAAAAATTAAAAAAAGCATGTTACATAAGTTAAAAGGCAACGGGTGGCCTTATCGCTAACAAGCGATTTCTTCCACGCAATCCTAATATGGAACAATAAAAAAGAAACACCTACAGAGGATAAAGTACAATAGTGCATAAATAATTAACAAAAAACAATCAAAAGGTTAACTAATAGGTAGTAGCTGATTACGAGGCAGAAAAAAAATTATATTTATTGTGTTGTTAACCATAATATTTCGACAAACCTGTCTAAAACACAGGTTTATCTTATATCTGATTTGACTATGAGATAAGAAAAATTTAAATATGTTCTTTTAAAAGGTGATAATCATTAGGCATCCGAATGTTTGCACTGGCCAAATTTCACCTATATGGTGTATTAGCTTGGAACGTTGTGCGATGAACGTGTGCGATACTATTCATTAGGCGGGCGGCGCGGGCACTGTGTTTGCGTCAAATTAGCTAGAGCCGAGTTTAATTAGACAATACCTAGGCGTTTGTCGGCACGATGTGAACTAATCGGCGTGGACATTAAATAAATTTCAATTGGCATAGAAATTAAAGAATAATTAAAAATATTATAATGGAAGCAAAATAAGAGCAAATTAAATGCATTAATAAGCGAATAATGTTTTACAAAATGTTCCACTGTATCATTAATTCCCTCACACAAAGTCGCTCTGTAGTTATAATTTTGTTTTAATTTATTTGTTGTAATTTGCAGGAGCTAATTAGCGTGTTGCTGTGTTTAACTGAAACACAAGTAATATCATTAAGACACCAATATATGTGCTAGGGACAAAAGCTTTACGTTTGTAAATAGTATATTTTTCTATAAAGGCAAGTATGCCTTTTCGATTGAATTGTAGGTCCTACCTTAATAATTATTTTAAGTTCTTTGCAGCAATGGTACTAGTATACTATAGTTGAATATGGTCGGTAGTTTGTAGCGTCCTTTTTATATTTTTCTTAGATGAAGGAACTTTTTGCCGCTACTATTTAAAATTGATGATTATTCCTTTCATTTCTATGTTCCCGCTCAATAGTCTATTTTACATGAGACAAATTATCAATTAGTTGTCAAATAAACAGGAAGCTTCTCACATTAATAGTAATATTGTGCTAATAATACTTAGTAGCAAAATTTCCAAACACTGCGTTCGTAAAACTTACACAACCTTCATTAGGTATACGCAAGATGCACTTTATTTACGTACGCATGGCTACATGAAACATTGACGCTAGCATTTGCATCGCATATCTGCATACAGATTAGCTTAACTATAAATAATGACATCCGGAACTACTAAATATACCTATATGAATTTTTACTTACTTTATGAGAAAAGAAATATATGTATAGGGAATGATACTTGAAATGCACGACATAATGCATTGGGCTTTTAAAATATTAAGATAAGGCCCATTCAGAATTCATAAGAGTTGTATTGGCCATTATTGAATTTAGGTAACCTTTTAATTTTTTATGGAATTAGTATCAAGCTGCTGTAATAGTAAAAAAATTTCACTCCCGCTTTTGGGGTTAAAATTCCAAAACTGTGTTTGAATATCGAAATTAAATCGCCAATCGCCTGTTTACTTTTTATTACGATTTGAGACTGATATTTATAGCGCCGTCTACGGTTTAAAAATCATCTATACCTATAATTCGTTTGCAGTTAAAATCAATCGGTAAAAACCATAAGCTTTATATTAAAAGCCTTACATGGTATACAAGATATTTATTAATAATCATCTGCTCCTATTGTTAATTAAACTACATCAGCTGTACGTCCGTTATGCGTTGGCACGCGAACGGGAAATTGCTGGATCCTTGATGCTTCCAATTACGTACGTCTACGATCGTGATAATTGTCAAGCTTCTACTGACATAAATTACCTACAACCTGCTGTTTATAACTATCAACTTAATACTTATAATTATTTAAAAATACGTATTAATTATTATACGTACATTAAATAAGTATTAAAAATATATAAATTCTATGCATAATTTTTTATATATAATTCCTAATTTAAAATACATGCCAACGATAAAGTCTATCGAACAATTAGTGCAATTGCAAAAACCGTTTTAAAAGCAGGTGTAAAACTTCGACAAGAGCTCATAATTCCTAGTAACGGCATTGGCTTAAGGGAAACATGGTCGTGCAAAATTACTAGTTCAATATAATCGATCCTCGTATAATTCTAAGTCTCTACACCTGACCAGTTTAACGGCAATTGTTTGTTGCATAATGTTTACTGTATGAAGAAACTTGTATCTAAAAAGCGGCAAAAACAATTGTAATTTTAATACTCATGTTTGATAATTGCAACCCTCGTGCATTTTATAAATTCCATACGTAAAGGTTACATTGATAGTCACATATAACATAAAAACCTTTGTTTTTCCAACCAAATTGTATAGTTGTGTTTAAACGTTGCAAAGTAATGAAATATGCCAAAATTTGTGATTTATTTTTATTTCATTCAATAGAGCTAAATTTTACTTCCATGAAGATAAATTTTAAAACTTGAATATACTACTTACATATTATAAAATGAAGTCCCCTATTCTGTTTGGAACTGATTTTTCTACGATTCCAACAACAGATGGTGTTGAAACCGTAGTGATTGCTGGAATATGCATAGTTGTGTATTTGGTTATAGTTTTATGTAAATTGACTGAAATATAACGATTATTGTTCAAGATGTCGCAAATCTTGCCACATCCAGATGCGTGAAGCTGCGAGGGCAAGCTAGTTTCAAATAAATTACCTAAAAACATAATTTGATTATAAACAGCTAGCTTATAAGCAGCCTCGAATCACTTTCTAAAATATTACTAAGTAGGTGATAAAACAAATAAGTGATATTAAATAAAACCGAACCTGTTTTATGAGTTTTTGTCAAAATATACGTTTTGCATTAATTAAAGTTTTATTCCAAATAGACATGTTGATGGCGCCCGCACAGACACCGGTTATTCTTATCCTTGTCTTAAAACTGAATAATTAATCATATTTAAGTGGCTTGCTATCACAATAGTTGATAAAAATTTGCTGATATGTTATTTTGGAGTTACAATTACATACTACGGGGCAAAAAATTTCTTCTATCACAAATGCTTTTGTGTGTTTTTTTATAATTACTTTTCAGGCGACCGTTGGGCTCTTACACGTTATTTGGGTTATTTTATATCCTTGTGGTTAACATTTTTCCTAGTTAACAAAGTCGGCGGTTAGTAAGTTACTTTTTTTTAATTAGGTGGTGATAGCCTGTTTGTAAGCGCAGATTGTGTTAAGAAATTTAAATAATACGTATAGATAACCTAAAACACAAACAAGAAAAATATAATTCATGGTCATGAAAAAATACTTTAGATTATTCAAAAATACTTTTGATTATGCAATACTAAAAAACACTTCTTCGCAGTTATCGACTCTGCCCCTTGTCTTGCATTTTAACAGTTTACTGGCAAGACTAACACGCTTTTTTTACAATCCAAATTGACTTTATCTAAATATCAACACGTCTACTGTGTTCTATAGTACAGAGATGAGTGGCGATCATAATTTATGCATGATATTGAGTAAGATTAGGCGCTTCTGTTCATTACGGGTATTTACAACATCCATGGTGTTTATTGCAAGTTGCAAGCCGCTTCAAATTACATTACAACACTTCGCTTGACCAACAAATTTGCCACTCCATGTATCTTATAGCTATTAGTGTTAGCCCACGTCAATAGATAACGTAAATATTGCACAGTTTTTTATTTACAGTTTATGAATGGCCAAATTTCAACTAAACATATTATACAATTAAGTGATTTTTTTAAATTTACCAGAAATCCTTTTTTACTATTAATATTATCCAAGTACAATGTTTTATACAAGGGCTGTCACATTGCTTGCAAGTGCGTTGCCGGCCTTTTAAGAATTGTTACGCTGTTTTCTTAAATGACCCTAAGTCCTGTCCGTCCTGTTTCAATTTTTTTTGGTGGTGTCGAGTAACCCGTTATTGGTTGCGTCATTTACAACTTTATTAATTGCTCTAATATCTTACCAACTAGGTTACGGTACGGCGAAATCAGTGGCGTAACAATAGGGTGGCAGTGCTGGCAAAATGCCACGGGCCCCCGACCTAAGAAGGTTTCTGCCCAAGGGATATTATGTTCTATGGATGAATGTGAAGTCTCCAATACGCATTGGGCTAGCGTGGGGATTACAGACCATTCCCCTCTCGCCTAAGAGAGGAGGCCTATGGCCATTAGTGGGAAATATACAACGTATAATTGAGTACGCTGAATATCTCGAAGTTTATTAAAATTAAACTGAGTACAACGTGGCGATTTTACTGATAGGGCCCCATCAAAAGAATTTGCCCCAGAGGGCCTGTGGCAAATTCTTAACTATACGTTAGGCTCTGATCGAAATGGTATTTATTTAAAATGAATAATGGAAAAGGCCATACAATTTTTTTAACAGTAGGTACTACGTATTTTTTAATGTGTTGCCTACGTTAAAAGATTTTTATTCGAAATGACATGCGACTTACTCAAAAAACGTCAGTACCAGAAAATATTGTTTACGCGTAATATGAATAATAATAAAAATAAACGGTTTTAACAGATAATAATATAACCAGGTTCTATCGACGCAAAAACAATATAATTAAATGTGTAATCTGTTTAATCTACATTTTCTTTTTTTAAAAGTATTTTAACCAGTTTCTTTTTATTAAGTATATGTGGATAAACGTGAAACAAATTCGTTGCATAATTTAATAATTAAATTATACTTAACATTATTTAAAATACATACATTATTATATGTTTATTTTGCTCGCTAAAAATCCAACCTATATTTGAACTTGTAACTCTATTCCAAGCCCATAGACTAGAGACTAGAATCGTTTCCGAATCCGACCCGAATTAGTTTCCGAATCGAATTCAAACACTAATAAACCAGTGTTCAACCTGAAGTATAGGACAAACAGGTCGACAATATAGACCACAGATAAAGCACTAATGATCCCATACGAGAGCTTGTAGAACCTTATTAACCTGGTAAAATGAAAGTTACGTACTTTGTACTTATTTGCTTAATTAACTCAGAGGTAACAAAGTACATCATTAGAGGTGCAATCGTTATTTGTGATAGTTCGTGTCTATGCAAATGAACGCTAATCTCGAATCTCGTAAAACTCCTGTCAATATTGAACGGCACATAAACAAGATTATCTTTAATCTTGTGTTAATCTATGGTTATTGCGAATTTGCACATTGTAATATGGGGTCAAAGTTGATTGAATATCAATTATAAAAATTGCATAAGCATTTGCTTATAGCAATACGCGTTACCTTATAAAACATACTTTTAGGTTCGTCTCAAAAACATACCATATTGGATATATCTTACAATTAAATATAGTAAATTATAATAATATCTTTACACACTCGTCTAAGCGAGTTTTTTTTATAGAACTGGACGGAGGAGGCTCATCTGATGTTAAGTGATACAGCCGCCCATGGACACTCTCAATTCCAGAAAGCTCGCGAGTGCTCTGCCAGCCTTTTAAGAATTAGAACGCTTTTTTCTTGAAGGAGAATTCAAAAAATATCGAAGATAATTGTTACGGTACTGCTGCTTGAAGTATCGCTTGTGTCTTGTCAAATGAAGTTTACGCATAATTCAAAACTTAACACAAAATAAGAGTCTATATGTCTTGTTTATTCTTAATCCATAGAATCACGTATAACGAATATTTAACTTATATCCTTCGTCTATAATATCGTTTTACTGTTATTGACACAACATTAAAACGATATTATAGACAAAAAAAAGTGTCTTTGAGCAATTTCAAAGGAATCAACTTTTGACTGTGATTGATGCGAACGGAAGTTAGTAGCGTATAAACATTATAAATAGCTCATGTGTATATCGTGTAAAATTAGTACGCAGTTTGTTACAGGACATCACAAATTAGTGGTAGCCAGTGAAGTGGAACGCGGCCGCAACGGGTATTATTATAATTAACTTAATATAAAACCACCTCAAATTATATTAATGCTTATTAAACACGTGTACTGAAGCGGACAGTTTCGGTTTACCAGTATTATCACCATTGACTCTGTGGTCAAATTAACGTGGAAATGAACAGGTGTGCCAGTCATAGGTACCTTTAACCAGTTCCCATGTTATTCAAGTTCTTATTTTGACGAAAAATTTAGCTTCATAACGAAACAAAATCAACGACAATTTAACATAAAAATACTCAGTTTCTCGTGTTACTTGGACAGTTAATAACATTTGTAATTTATGAATAAAATCATAGAGATAATACAATTCCACTAAAGTATCTCGGTGGTTCCATTCCATCAAGCAACGTTATGTTTCTTACCAATTTATAAAAGCTACAAGCAAACAAATTCAACTAAATTTTCGATTAGGTTTATGACTAAATAAACAAATTAATATATACAGTATAATAAAGTACATTATTATAGGAAAGAATAAACAGCTTTTGATATGATTGAATACTGGCATCTATCAGCAGCTTGTTGGATTTTCTTTCGTTGCGATCTCTTCAACAATCATCTCTATATATTAGGTGAATTTACATAAATCCATACTTGATGTGCAACAAGAAGTTTTTGTGTTTATAGCGTTCATAGACACATACAGACGCGGGTTCATTTTTTAATGAGTTTTCCAAGTCAACGGATAACCTAAACAAATTTGAGATTTACATCACAGTTTAAAAATGTACTTCGTAGAAACATCTAGAAATAGAATGTGGAAGTACTACTAAGCGACAAATAAATAAAATGACAACAATATTCCATAGCTTTTTATTCAGTATTAAAAAAGACAATAAATACTTTTATCGTCATTTAGTTAAATAAAGTTCAAAAATGGAAAATTTAATAACAGAGAAATAACTTAAAAGAATACAATTTACATTGGTACAGTAAAAGTGACTATTATTATTAAATATTGTGGCAAACATCTGCAAATGAATACATCGTAAAAATTAATATGCTATACATAATTGCAGCTTACGTACTTGTCCGAATTATCTCTGAAAACCCGTATAGGAAGTTTCATAATTTGCAAGAGCAATTACATCTTAAAACATTTTTATCTCCAAACATAAATGATTGATGTGATGCATTTACGAGAGCCCGCGATTAATGTTTTTCCATTTGCTAAACTATAATAAGGCCACTCGCAAAATAATGACAAAAGACACTAGACTAATATTAAATACTATGAGTAATTGATTATAAAGCTTGCGGCTATTTTTAATAGTGTGTTACAGCAGGCAAGGAACGCTACACTGCAAAACCAATTTCAAATCATTAACCCAATAATTGGCTTTGAAGTTACTATAAACAAAGTGTCCATTTCTATAATTTTTGTATAGAAAATTAAAACTAAGTTATCAGTAACTGGGTATATCATATGGAAAGATACATATACTATATAACTTTAGAAAAGGTGGTGCTTGGGCGACTGAGACGTTGAATCAACAACATTACGGAAAGTAGTTCAAGTCAGACATTTAAAATTGTTTAGACTGATTTAGACGTTTAGTTTACATAAAATTAAAAATGCTTCAACGATATATACATATGTATAATAAATTATCGCTCTAGTCTGCGTTTGTTTTGTTTTTAGCTAAATAGTTGATTCTATTTCTGTATTTCAAAATCAATTATTGTTTTGCGACTTTTTCACCAAATTATACCTCACATGTAATAAATCAGTCAAATGAAAACGTTTTAATAAACTAAGTATACCTACCTGTATTTTGTCATCACAGCCTACACGCACCTAGTAAGAGGCGAAAGAGTATTTTATTTAAAATTGTGCAATTAGACTTAGTTTTTATAATGAAAAGGGTAAATCACGAAAGCTTTTTTCAACGTCTCCAAGATTTTTTATTAATTAATATAACCTTTAGGTATTAATACCTATAGTTATATAGTATTAGTTAATAGTATAGAAACTGTTTACAGTTCGTTATGGAATATTGTAACAGTACTTTTCCACAACCCTGAGAAGACTTACAATTAATACAAACACAAGTTATCAATTGTAAATATTTATAAAGATAACGTATTAGTTAATGGTGAAATTTAAGTAATGTCTTCAGTGACGTGGATTAAGGGCACTCATTAGGTCAATAAAATGTCACCAATAAACCTTATCCCTTCCTTAGCAGATATCCACTTTCCACCTGATTAATCTTCATTCAATTAAATGTCTTTACATATAATAAAATTGTAGTAATGTATGTATATATAAAGCACGATTACTTTTATACAAAATATGTATACATTTCTACTAAAACTGCCTACGATTTCATTTGTTTGAATATTAACAGAGACTTATTCGAAACTTCACCTCTCCATGATATAGATCCATCCATCACGGCCAAAGAGTGAGCCAATCAGGCCTGAGACATATATGATATGTATTTTACAAAATTTTGTATACTTTTTTTTATATATGTCTTTATTTTGCAATCAGTCTGCTCAGAGCTGTTAGACGTTCAGAGCAAAATCTCCATCGAGACTGCTCCTCTCATTTAACCGTGTCTATCAAGACTTAGGATTTGTCGCCTTTTAAGCCTATGTATTAGGTCCGGTATGGACAGTAAAACAAAAATAAAAGTATAATAATTTTGAAAGTTATGTCAAATTTCTTGAGTAACTATGGCTGGACAAATTATACCAAGAAGAGATAGGATCTCTCAACTCTTTTGAAAGCCTATTATAAATTTAAAATAGGTTATAACCATTGAACAAAAATATCATTTAGGCGCGTAGTAGTATGGTGCGTAATAGTATTCATACCATACTATTTATTACACATGATAAATTGTAGCAATAGTATAGGAAAAGTAAGTAGTTGTTACTGCAATTCAGAGTAATGGTAGTACTGTGGTAGCATCATAGTATTCTTTCAGTTTCAGTGATGCTTTGAAAACGGTAAAATACAATAAATGTGTACAAAGCAGGGCATACCGCTAGTTCAAAAGTAATAACCATTGCATACGAAACACTCATTTAATAATTATTTCGGTAATTTATCAGACGTGGCTTCGTCCTTTATACGATGCCGATGAATTTAATTTGGTTTTAACAGCGTCAGTATTCAAATTTATGTAATCAATCACGCGTTTGTTATGAAAGTATACAAAACGGGACGATTTCACAGTCACATTTGCATCATCGCGATGAGGTTAAGTATTTGTACTTGTGATTGTTACCTATGAGGAAAAATATTTTAATAATCTACATGGGTGTGGTATTATGTAAGTGTTTAAATTCTCACTCTGGCCGGACAAAATGTGCGGTGGGAGAAAGTTCGTGGGCCTAGTCTATTCATAATATTGTCATTGATTTGTACAAGTACAGATTTCTATGAAGAGTTCTCTATCGCATAAGCGAGTTAATAATAACTCGAATGTTACATTACTTAAATAGCCGTTTCAAGTCTCTTTCTGGAATCGTGATCAACGAGAAATATCAGTAAGACATGTAATAGTTAGGTAAATAATGTAATAATTGCGTCTCTCTAATTGTATTCCTCAACATTTTGGGGTTTATAAACAATAAAAATAATTAATCAATAATTAAGTAAACTTTTCAAGCACATTAATTATGAAAGTCTTGATTGCAGACTAAACTTTACTATGATATAAATTACAAAACAATAAACATTACAGCAGATGTTACAGTTATTTGAGAAAAGAAGCTGGAAAGAGGGTGCTGTTTTTGTTCCGACCAAAAGAGAGTAGTCCTTGACCAGTCTTAGACACTGACTGGCCCACAAGCCTCAGTAACTAAGGTCGAAAATAGTATATCCTAAACGGTCGGTATAACTTTGTTAGCACGTTTCACGGTATGACGCCATCGTTTTGTTTGAAGCTGCAGACTGTGTGTGCGCCTACAAGTTCATAGACATACTATAAACATTAAGATCTGCGAGGGGAGGCTCGGAAATGATGCCTGCTGGCCCGTATGCGGATACGGGTAGTAAGTAGTAAATTCGCCAAAGATCTTCAACATCAACGATGTCGCGAAGTGCTGACTGTAGACAGTCCAATGTGGCTCTGCCAACAGTTAACCCGCAACTGACAAAGCAACTTCTAAACTTAAACAGAAGTAATCTCAAAAGAATGATAGGAACCATTACGGGTCATTGTCTCCTTAATAATCATCTTTTTGTCCTAGGCGCGACAGACAGCCCCATGTGCAGCGGCTGTTTCACTGCAGAGGAATCAGTCACCCAGCCTGTGGTTTAACAACATGCAGAAATCCTCGGAACAGTCAGGTCACTCCGTGAAGCCTGCGAAGTGCCCAGGAGGCTTCTGTGCTTTTGGAAGGAGTAAGTGCTTTTGGCTTAGTTAGCCAGGACTTTTCGCTCAACGGACCTATTGAGAGTCTAAGTGCGGAAACTGACCAATAAGCATTAAGATCACAAAGATATAGTCACAGATTGTGTACATTTAACTTTAGTTTATTACGTTCACTTTTCAATACATTTTTATTCGTCTCTTTTTGTCAAAATATGTTTACGCCTTGGTGAAGAGACAGAAAAATACTTTAGTTAAAACCTTGTAATTAGACTCAATTATTTCTATGAATAAGCGTGTTAGATCTGGCTAATGAAAGAAGATAATTAAATTATTTAAAAACTTTCGGATGGCAACACAGAATGTCATTGAATTTCTTAGGTTAGTATGATTTATTGTCTTGATACTTCATGCAATTACTCATTCTTATTTCTATTATATATTTTTTCCGAATAGTTAACAGGTATGTAATAGACTTTTATTAAAATAATAAAACGAAATATTCTATCATTTTTCGTTTCTTTCGCAGGATTTGATTATTTCGAATAAAGTTGTGTTTTATAATAAATATAGTTTTAGTTTTCCATGCAATGCTAGTCATTTTAAGTATAAATAGTAAAACACTAAATACGTATAGTATCGTTATCTTCTTTCATTAGCCAAACTCTATACGTATATGTGATGCCTATACAATAATGTCAAATTTTCATATAGATATTTAAAAGCTAATTCAAATACAGTTACAATATAAAACTCGTCCCATTTGCAACTACTAAGAATTTTTATGACACCTCTGAGTGTCTAGCCATTTCAATTTAATCTAGCCTAGTCCTATGCATCAGTCAACTTAATCTTATCTTAATATCGTGGGAGCAAGCGCTCGTGACGTACAGTCTAACCGCTAAAATGTGTTACGGTCACTATTAAATATATAGGTTTACGTACTACCGTTATTTGTATATTTTCAGTACTCTATAGCATATGGTAGTTATTTTAGATTACCACAAAGTAAATCATGAAATACGTTGATAAATATTCGACCGTTATTTTAAAATAATAGTTCTATGTACAAAATTTAAATAACGAATATTTTAAATTCAAAAGTTGGTTAGTATTTTACAATAAACGATTACTTATCCTAAAATAAATTTCTATAAAGCAACGGCGGGTCACTTCTAACATTATAAACGCTCACTTATTCTTGGTAATCCTATTATTACTTTAGTATGACACACGCATCAAACATCTCCGCTTGTATTGTGATCGATGTTTTTTGTCAATAAAGATCTAGGCCAGCTTAGTCGATAGCTTTCTATTGTATGGATATTAATTTAGTTTCAATCTAATATAATTATATCATTTAAAACGCGTTTGTCTTTTTTTCAAAGATATATATACATATATAGATTTAAGTGCGTAGTTTTTTTAGGTATTATTTATTTTTTTGTTTATTTATTATCACTTCGTTGCATATACATTAATATAGTACAATTGACATAATTAAATAAAAAGGAGAGCAACTGGCGGCCTTATCGCTTTCGAGCGATCTCTTCCAGGCAACCACTGTGAGAAAACAAAAAGTATTAATTACATAAGATAGGCAAGAAGTGCAAAAATACATGTATTACATTTAGTTGGAAACAAGGAACAATTGTCATTGTCAATTGTCCGGACTAGGATAATTCTAAAGTAAAACCACTCAAATCATTGTAAATATTTATTTCAAATACTATAAGTGCTTATGGTAACCAATGATACAATAAGACTCTTCAACATAAAATCTATAACTTATAGTCGTTATAATATCACCATATCTGCAAACCAGTTGCCAGCTAAGCCAAGTCTTTCAAAATTCTCAATCTTAAACTAAATACTATCTACATTAATTCTTACATGTAAAATGTAGGGTACTCACTTAGAAGCACATAACTTCCTATCCATTTACCATAATGTTTTAGGCATTATGCAAATAGGTGAAGATATTTTCAGTTTTCAATAACAAGTGTAAGAATAAAATAATGTTAACAATGATGTCAAAGTAAGATAATATTCAGACTCGTCTCATATTATGTCACAAATATTTTGACATTTACATTATTGGGAGTAAAGCTTACGTTTCCTAGAAAAGCGGTGCCGTTAACTAACGGCCGTCTTTACTTTTTAACATAATGCAAAATAACAATCATTTTCGCTCGTCCAAGTCACGTTTCCACTCATTGTATTAATTAAATATACACACGCGACTAACGTTGAACTAATGTTTATCACCGCTATAACGGCCGTCATGCTAATGACAGCACCGCTATTTGACGTTACGGTGACGTTACCCAACGTTACATTACGGCCGTTAGATAACTGCACCGCTTTTATAGGAAACCTAAGCTTAAGACTTAGTGCTAAATCTTGACTGTGAATCTGAGCAGTAGACAATATAGTGATAGTCTCTGTACGTCAAAAGTGTAGGCCATGAATACCTTTAGCGCCAGAAGTACTTTTTTGGCTTTCTCGTAGGGTCTTCTAGGAAGGCCTAAAACTATAGAGGCTATAGTTTAAACCCTTTTTGGTTTTTTATAACATTTTAATTACACTGTATTGTGAAGTAATTTTTATCTCCGTTTTTATATTGCCCTCATCTGTCAAATATTCGGATGTCATTATTAACAAATTCACATTGTATAACCAGCTAAGACAGGAAGTTTTTTTTTAATTTTTCAATCAACTGCCAAAACATATGAATACATCAATTGATTACATATAATTTTTTTTGTCTAATCCTATCCTCTAACTAAGTACCCTTCACATAAATCCCTAACTGTCTATACACAGAGGCACACAATACTTATTACCTATTCAGTCAATAACTTACATATTCTTAAAACATATTTAAGTTATTGACAACAATAATACAGCTAGGTGTTGATATTATAAACAACAAAATTTATTGATATTAAAGGTAATTTTTTTTAATTTTTCTAAGTAGCCTAGTAATTTATCTAATGTGATATAATAAAGCAAGTGTTAAGAAATTTATGATATTATAAAAATGAGCCAGGTGATATAAATTTATTACTAGATTTGTTTTCTATACTGCAAATAATTTGGTCGAAAACGAAAATATTACACAGCACTGCATAATAACTATTGGGTCTTAAAGCTCCATTTCATATAGCTTAACGATTTACCCAATATCAAATGAAATTTAAAATCTCAAAGTAGATGAAATTAAGCTAATAAATGTAGCAAATACTTGTGGGATCATAAAAGTTTTCTCAAATGACAAAAAACTTCAGACAGTTGACACATTAATACTTGAAACTATTCGCCTAAGTAATAATAGGCGGCTGTGAGACCTAAACTGACCAATCATTCTATTTTACAAAATCTACTAACAATTGATTTTTTAGTACAAAAATGCATTTAAACAAAATCATCGAAAGTTCAATCACATCAAAAGCTTTAATTGAAGATAAATGCATTTTATAAAATCAATTGTTTAGCCTCGATATATTAATATTCCTATTAAGCGACTAGAACTAAAAAACTAAAAGCAACTTAAAATTAGTTTATTTGGAGTAAACAATAAACATTACTTAAAGTCATAGGCCACTCAAAACCAAATCTGCCCTCGATTCATAAATATATACATATATGTATATCTTAAAGGTAATACAGGTGAGCACTGGTTTTCACCAATTCAAAACAAACATGAGATTAAGTCATAATGTATATAAATTATGCTACTCCTATGTTGGTCATAATAATGTCTGATTTCCTATCAACTTTCCGGTGGTGAAAACCAATGATTTAAGGACAAGATTCAGAGACATGTTTCACTCACAGATATCTCTAAAATGCTCTCATACATAAAAGTGAGTTCAAATTTTAGTGTAACAACAGGTTCGGTTGTATCTAGATTATATAAGTGTTTTGTTAAAATACTCCAATGATATTAGGTTACTTTTACGGCAATATTGGCTTGGCGATACTTATTTGTGAATAACAAGCCTTGTCTCTGAATTTTATCCTAATAGTACTCGAGCTAAACTGAGTTTTGACATAAAAACAAAAAGAAATAAAATATCTATCAATGCAACAGCATGCAATAAAATTTATAGTTTTTTTAACTAATTTGTAGATTGTGCTTTGAAAATGATGTGTTATGTTGGCACAAAGGTGTTCTAAAAATTTTACTGAGGTTAACCCAAAAAATAGCATTAACAGTTGTTTTGATGTTGATACATCAAAACAACTGTACAACCTGATGGTTTCATTAGGCTGTTGACATCTTAATTCCAAGGATGAATATAAATTTGTCAAAAATATTCACATAATTTTAATTTTTACTGTGATAAATATTGATGATGTTGTCCTAACAATATGATAATGATATTGTTGGGTTAAAAATACCTTAATTTTGTAAAAAAATAAACTGCATGTTATTTATAAATTATGATATTCAGAGTTATAATAATAATAGTTATAACTCAGTCAACATGTGAAAATATAACTCCAACCTTAGCAGATATTTGCCTGAAATTACCCTAAACAGTAATTGGAATTTATGTATGAGTTAAAATGATACTACATCCAAATGATGGCATTGTGGTATTAATAAAGAAATATTTGAACCCCTAATAAAATACTCCTTTTTGACAATCGTGTATACCAACTAAAACAGGGTCAAAAACAAGGTACCTTAAGGTACCATTTGGTTTCAACATTCATCACAGCACCCAAGTCACTGTAAACGTGGACGACATCTGTGACGTCACATACACATCCCGAGTTTTAGGTTATCACTTAGAATCAAAATTTCACAAGTCACTTAAGCAGCTTCTTGCGTGTCTGCGGCGTCATTGATGACGTCATCGTTTGACGTGGTCTCGGCCACGTCCTCCTCGGATCAGGTGGCCCTCAACTCCACCAGTTTCACGTCCTTCACGTGCAAGTCATGCTTGGATTTGGCTGCGAATTTGATAACCGCCTGTGTTGAGTAAATGAAATAATTAAGAAATATTTTAATATAGCAGTGCGTAGTGGCCTAGTGGCTAATGAGTACACCTCACAACACCAATAAATAGACTTTGCATTCGATGTGCACAATTAACATTCTCTAACACAGTAAAGAAAACATCATGAGGAAACCAGCTAGACCTAAAAATTGACGACGTGTTAGGCACAGAAGACCTACTTGTTTATTACGCATACAAAATAATCACGAAACAGAGACTACGGCGAAGAAGAGCTTGAGGTTATAGCGCCACTGCACTGGTTTGTTTTTATTATTTATATGTACTTATATTTTTTTCTCTAAAGGGTTTAAAATCCGTGCCTTTGCTTTATTAAAATGCTATCTAGTACAGCGAAACCATACAATATACTAACTAATTCAATTATACCAACAAATTTAATATGGTTCATCTATATATATAAAAATGAAACCCGTTTTCCGTTGTCACTACATACAATGAAAACGGCTTGACCGATTTGTCTGATTCCTCTTTTTATAATATTCCGTGAAGTACGAGGATGGTTCTTATAGAGAGAAAAATTAAAAAAATTGAGTGAAAAAGTCTAAAAACAACACTTTTCTCTATTCCCATACAAAATATTCGTAATAATACTTAAAAGTCAATTTGAACTTTAATACCATATCCTAAAGTTCAAATGTTAGTGGAGGGGTTCCGGGAAGGTAAATTTTAATTTTTTGACATAACGTATTTGTTGTCTTATCAACTTTCTTTTTTTATCTTACTAGCTAGACCGGTGTCCCGAATAGCAGAATAAGTATTTTTAAAAAATAAAGAATCGACTGTTAGGCGGTACGATGTTCGCCAGGACAGCTAGTATAACAATAAACATTTTTTTTTAATTATATAATATTATTCTTTTTTATAATAACCATAAACTTTGTGTTCCATTTTTAACGGTAAATAATCAAATTGAATAGTTCTTACCGCTCCAAATTAGGGCAACGAGTAAGATGGTCCAATGAAGCCTCGGTCAGCAATCGACATCCGGCCAGAGACAATCGCCGAAGGCCGTGATGTGCCAACTGTGCTGCGCCAGCGTCTGTCAAACGTGCGCAGGACGAAGCATCAAGTTCTACCAGCTTTGGTAAAGCCTGAAAAATATTATCAAAATATATAATTGATTTTCCACTCTGATTGGGCAGTCGAAACTTCAAAGATTTTATTTATTCCCGTCCAAATGGGTTTTAGTAAAGGGATCAATAAATCACCTTTAAGTTAACAAAAGTGCATAAATAGCAATGGTAGATACTTTGATTAATTAAATATATTATATTCTATTTAAAAAAAACGTCCATTTTTGATATTTTGGAATGGTTAGGGAATAATTTTGCACGAATTGCTTTAATTATCAGTATAAAAGAACTATCATTTATGTGGTAGAATACAATATTTATTAATTGCGCTATCGTACACAAATATGACAATTTATATTCATTAAATACGCCACGCCAGCTGTCTACTCTCCATCCAATTGTTTTTATTCGCGTCATTCTGACCAAATCGTTAAAAATAAAGCTTTAGACGTTTCGCTAAAGTAAACCTTGATGTATAGACTTAAGGCCCAAGTAACACAAAACAACATTATAAGAAGCGTACAACAGCATGGACTTACGTGCAAAACAGTATATGAGCAGCATATGTAGCACTATATCAGCCGTTTATAAGTTTATAAGTGTCATATAAGCTCAATTTGGGCCCCAAATAATACGACTTTGAGCATTTTTAAATATTATTAGTGCTGCTAACCAGCGCTTATAATGTTATTGAAGACAGACATTAGTAAAGTTGTGAGACAGCATATTCTAATGTAAAAAGCATTTTTTTAGATGTTAGTACAGCTTTTATACAGCTTTTTGAATTACAATGCCAAAGTTACGTTTTATTCTAAGGCTGAACGTTTTATTTTCTTTGTATAAAAATATTTGAAAAAACTTATCGAAACTTATATGTCCGAATTGATTATATTTTAGTGTATTGCAGTGCATTTGTGTTGTGCCGAGACGTTTTAATGTGTCTTCATTGAAAATAATTTATCATAAGGTAAGACAAACATCAATTTTATTTTGTTTTGAATGCAAATGAGTTGGGGGTATTAGTCTTATGTGAAAATATATATATGTTTGTGGCTTATAATTCACGCGCCGTCACAGAAATGCTTTTTAATAAAAAATAGGGACAAATTTAGAATCGACATCAGCTGACCTTTTGTAATTTTTTAACGATTTCATTAATTTTAACGTATAAAATTGTTTCTATCGATACTTCGCTTATAAGAAAAACATAATAAGTAGTATTTCATTCATATGTGTGTTATAATTTTATTTTTTATGTTCGAGAAAACAGAAAGCAAATGGCGTCATGTAATATTAATGTTCTAAACTTTCAACTAGTGTCTTTTAATGTTGTCAGTCTTATTATAGTATAAAAAAATAGCTTAAGTCATTCAACCTACATAAAAAATGTCTAAGTGATATCTTTAGCATTATAGTAACACTTTTTAGGCATGTTATAATGTTTATTACCCTTATACGTCATAAAAATGGATTGCTATAGTGTTAATCAGGGTACCGAAATAATAATTTAGAATCCCTTAATTACATGATACCCTACTCCACGTCTTTCATATTTTATCTGTCTCCAGTTAGATAATTTGCCAAGTGTAAGTATAAAATCATTACCACAATAAATGAGTTGGGGAATTCCCTGAATCATGTGCCCGAATAGAACGAACGGGACGTGCGACTTAAAGTCGATAAAACAACAATCCCTACAAAACGTGACGTCACTTGCACCAAGAGAACGACCTCTATTCATTAGTAGTACTTGATTCCTGTCCCTGTGACGACGCGCGCTCATTTGCTAAATATTGTGTATTTATTTTTGAATCAATTTAGTTGTAGTGTGTATAGGAAAGGAATAATAAGGTAGATTACCTACCAAGGTAGGTATACTCCTACGCTAAGCGTGCCACTACATAAAAGTACCTAGTGAATTGAAACACGATATTATAATCTTATTTTTCGCACATTGTAATTAAAGGAACTTTTTGTAAATACGTTTTAAGGGCACGCGTTATACGGGTACTTATTTAGTTTTAAGGTAAAGTACCTTCTCTATTAAGTCCTAAATAAGCTCAATTGTTTTTTTCAGATGCCTTTTAAAATTGTGCAAACGACCGAAAGGGGATCAACTAAACTATTTATTGTTCCAAGCGGGTGGGAAAGTCAGCGTCAACTGCGATATCCAAAAAGACCTATTGAGTCTGCATTAGTAAGGAATGAAAATTCCAAGCCTCGCGCAGATTGGTCAGTGTTGCCTTGTAAAGTCAAACGGACGGGTTTTTTAACCTATGAAGATGCTGACGAGGAATTGTCAATTATGATGCAGCATAGCGACACAGATACCGGCCCCACTATTTATGAAGCCCAAAGAGAAACCCAGCTCGCAATGTCAGGATTACCAGATTTCAATAACTTGGCCGACCAACTAGTAAGTAGTAGTAATTTTTATTTAGTTGTGGGCGACCTGAAAATGATGATTTCAAACTTTTTTTCTTTGCACTTTGTACTTAGTTTTATTCCTGTAACCGATTGCTCTAAAAGAAAAGTACTTAAGTACATAACTAATTTCTTGTAACTTACATACACAGGGTGCATGAAAAATCAGTTCGGAAACTTCAGGGAGTGGTTGTATCCTTGTAAAAAATAAATGTATCAAACCGCTCTTTCTTTGTTTCCAGATAATCCATTCACAACCACATTCATCCGCTGTAACACAACTTCAGCAGCAACCAATAGCAGAAGATACTATTTGGCTTAATATAGGAGACCCAAATGAAATAGCAGCAATTTCGGAGCCAGTCATTTCATCTCAGCCTGACACACACAAACTGAATACAATTATAGAAAACCAAAACAAAATCATGAATATGCAAAATAAATTTTCCTACAGATTGAGCAATTTCATAATTGAAATAGAAACAACAATTGAAAAAGCCATTTCAAGGACAATAAGCCGTCATCTTAATCAATCTGTTGTTAATTTAGGAGATGTCAGAAATACAGCTGAAAATTCTTCTTTCAAGCTAAAACCAATCGACAGCATTAATGATTTAGAGAACTTAGAATTACTTTTATTGGATCCAGTAGAAAGAAACAAACTAATGAAAATGTACTCCGTCGTGTGCACAACTGCAGAAGGACATGGGATAACCTGTGCATATAAATTGATAGATCTATTATTCACAAGAGAATTTTTATGCAAATGTTCGTGGTCTGGAGGCAGCAGGGGAAGCACAATCAAACTACCTTTGAAAAAATATAAAAATATTTTAAATTTCTGTTTCAAATTGATATATTCCTGGGACAAATCCTTTACCCTTGAAGACAATGAAAATTTTTTTAAATTAGTTTTACGAAATGCTGTGCAAAGGAAAAATTTTAAAAACTTGCGAAAACCATCAAAGAGGAATCGCTCAAGCAAGAAACAAACCGGAAAAATTACACAGGCCAAGAGAGTAGAAACTAATGCAACAGTATCAGAAAACGCAGGCAGTAAAACGGAAGATGGAACGAGTATGGGAGCAGAATTGGAAGAAGAAATAGTGAAAGAAATAGACATGGAAGAAGAGGTAGAAGAAGAGACAGTGAATGAGAACGGTTTAGAAGAAGAAACGGAAGAAGAATCAACAAATAAGACCGATACGGAAGAAGAAATAACAAATGAGACATATATGGAAGAAGAAATAATAAAAGAGATAGATATGGAAGAAGTGGAAGATGATAATGTAATGGAAAAAGACTCTACAGATGTCTCCGAAAACGTGGATGAAAACGTAGTTAAAGAGGTAAAAGTGACTAAAGAAGTTGAGAAAGATGAAGTGAAAGTGAAAGATACCGAGACACAGGCTGACAAAGAAGTGACGAAATATATAGATGTTAAAGAAGACATGGAAAAAGAAATGAAGATGCGATCGTATATTGAAAAAGAAATGGAAAAAAAGAAAATTTCGTTCACAAAAAAAAATTAAGGACACAAATATTGTACACCTGGCACCGCAAAACCAACAGTCAATAACCGCTACAAAAAAAGACTTAGATGATGAAGAAAAATTAATTCAAGCGTTACCGAAAAGACAAAATCCAAAGGCAGTAAAAAATAAAAAAAGGTTGGATCATGATGGCCAGTCAGGCCAATCGCCACCAAAGAGACTTAAGTCAGATATTAAAAGAAATAATGTAAAAACTAACGATTAGAATAGCTTTAAAAATATAACATTTTTAAATTACTTACAATTTTACGATAAGGCTTTTTTGATAAAGGTGATCCGTTTTGGGTTTACTAGATCCACTTCTTAAAAAAATCATTGCATGAATATGTTGGTCTCCGATTAGATCACATATTCATGCAATGTTTTTTTTTATGAAGTGGCGTTAGTGAACCCAAAACCGACCATTCTGATTTTGTTTTGTTTTTGTTGATTTTTATTGAGGAAAATATTACACTTTATTCATTTTAGCTATATCTGACAACCAATCATGTTGACTTAATAACAATGCTATTTAGTTTCTTTTCTCTGATTTGAATTATTTAGTGATTATTAATTGCTAGCAGCTAGACTGCCCGTTTTTTGTAATATTTCTTAAAACTTTTGTACTTACCACAACAAAATACAGTAAGTACTACGGGTATTACGTACATTTACATTAAGCTAATTAGCCATTATGTTATGTTATTGTATCCTTTGCTATCTATAATTGAACAACTTTGACTATCTGTGAGGTCAACTCTATATTTCGAAAATAAAAAACAACTGTTTCGTACATTTTGGATAAGTATGTATTTTTGAAACAGCTGATTTTTATTTCGAAATATCGAGTTGACCATCTTTATATTTATGATATGGGGACAACAATCCTCTACTGGGTCGGTACTGATTTTTTATTACACCATGTAGGTATATTTCGTTATAATAGGTATATTATTCTAATGGAAAGTTCGCTTTGTAAAATGTCTTGCCTGGTAAAAACTAAAAATAATGTACCTGTGACAGGTACGAAATAAATATACTCTGATTAAGCAAAATTTCTTTTATTTATAATAAATAATTAAGCATGTCTCGTAGCTGATTAATTAATTTGCTTACGGTCACACTCAGAGAAGTCACTAATGTGTTAATTGTTTGTGTAATATTAAAGGATAGCAAGGGAATTGATTGAACAGCAGAAAAATATTTATGACACTTCATGTGAATTAAAATGTTACGGACACTTACTGTCACTTGTCTGAGCTATTCGTTTTATACCGTTAACACATAAAATCATTAATGTCAAAATTAATTTTCTATTACTAACTGGTCATTACAGTGTGTAACAATGGTACAAAATAGAGCTCGTGTTGGTATGCAGTACAAACATACTTGAATTTTACATCTTTTGGTCTTAAACATTTTAAATTTCGCATACCTTGGTTTATTTTTGATTTATATATGTGAAAATGACAGGATTTCAGAGGTTTTTCAAACATATTCTCAAGCTCCTTAATTTGAAATCCATGCAATTCAATTTCGTTGTTATTGTTATAAATTTCCTTCAATTCAATAATTTCATTATCTTTACTCATAAAATACTTATCTTTGTTTTTAGTAGACAGTTTGAAATCTTCAAAGTGTATCTCAAAGCAATTTTTTTTTATTTTTATTAAAACAGAATGGCTTTTTTTGTTCTTGTTAGTGGTTGTCCGTATTCCATCTAATTCACTTAGTCTTTTTGCTACCTGGGCCAATGGGTTCTTTCCTTCTCTCAGCATTCTCTTAATTAAGTATAGCTTGTTTTCAAAGGGATAAGAACTAAAGGTGTGAAGTGCTCCAAACCGTTGAACTTCATCGACCACGTGAACTAAATTATGCACATTGCTAGTGATATAATCAGCTCCATAATGATGTTTATAATTATCAACAAAATAAAGTAAAAGTTCCTGTGCCAAAGGTAAAAGCGTTTTATACATTTCATGGGAACATATAGTTATATGTACCACAAAATAAAAATAGAAAATGAGAAAACGCTTCGGCGTTCAAAACTTGTGGCAAAATAATTATGCTCAAATAATAAAAAAACGTTCTGAATTCTGATGCTTTCCAGTGAGCAAGATGATTCAAACCTCTCATAGATCGGTGGATTTCTGAAGGCAGACGAGTTTCATTCAAAAAAGCTGATACCCTTTCTATATCACGTGAGCACAGTTTGGTATTTTTTTTACCGAAATTACCATCACGCCATCCAACCAAAAGCCTCTTCATTATACCCAGATCTAATAAATGTAAGGAGTCACCCACTGGAACATCTTCAACAATATCTATGGGTAGCTGCAGTAATGGTGAATCTACTTTATGATGCAACCCGTACAATTTCTTGCGAAAATGATCATCTGTTCTTTTCGGACATCTATTGTCAGGAAAAACAACGGTATGAGACTGATGAGAATATTCCCCAACAGTTACGCACTTCAAGCAGCCGTGTTTACCGTTGAAATTGCAGACTCCTGCAAATATAAAATTTGTTTTGTTTCAGCTGTTTTAATAAAACATAAAAAATAAGAATTATTTACATACTAACTTACCCTTTATATAAGCTCTGGCAGGTGAGTCACAAATAAAACATCTAACAGCCACCTTAATTACTTTATGACCAATCGTAAGGTGTTCTTTTAGCAATAAATTTAACTCACTTATAAAATGTTTTAGGTAGTCATTTAAATTTTTCGGCTTTTGCTCTCCATAATATAAACCTATTACAAAAGGTTGTTCTTTTAATTCATGTATGTTACACAGTATTGGCCAAAATTCTTTCTTAGAACTGTTGAAAATCGGCAAACCATCCATATTTATATTCAGAGTTATCTGCTCAAGAGTTTCAGACGCCAATATTCTTTCAAGTGGACCTGTAATGCCATTGTGCCAGTATTGACCAGGTTCCACCACTTCAATGTGTACTTCCCTCGGGGTTTTAAGTATTGTTCTCGGATCATTGGGCAAAGTATCCGGGTATCTTTCATTCAATATTGTTAATAAGTCTTTTAAAGCACTTTGAGGTATGTTTTTAACAAGAGCCCATTTTCTTATTTTATCTTTTAAAATCATATGTTTCGTGTATTCAGTACAAATTTCTTCGTCGTCAGTAGAACTATCATCTAAAAATATTAAAGTTACACGTTTATACCTAATTCGAGACAATATAGATTCTGAACAATTGAACAATTGTAACGAAATACTAAAAACACCTAAATAAACAATATTTCTCAATATAAGCTTGTGATAACGGTCAAGTAGTTTAATAATCAGTTATTTTATTATATATATATATAAAGTAGTACCTTCTGATAACACTTCTGCAAAATAATTTTCATTTTCAAATCTTGAATGTACTACGGAACCACTTGCTAGAACTTCTTGAACGGTGCTTGGCTCATACACAACTACCGATTGATCTGTATTTTGTGTATCAAGAGTATCATTGTTTGGAACACGTTTTTCATTACTTAAACCAGATATAAAATTTGAGTATTCCATTTTTATCTTTCTCTTTACTCCACCTGTTCTCTTAGTCTTTTTCCACTGTTTATTCATGACAACAACGTGACACGTGCGACATAAAATTACTAATGAGTATATATATATACTAACGCACAAATGAAAATAATCATACTACTCATGGTTTTATGGCCAAATTATGACCTATAGTAATAAAATTAAATTTTTATTTATCTAAATAGTGCTGAAAGCTTTAAAGTAACAATAAAGTAAGAAGATAACAGAGCTTAAACTTTAGTAAATGTTTGGCTAATGCTTAGCTGTAAATAAGCATAAGAAAAGATTATAAAATGCGTTTAATCTTAAAAATGTGTTAATAAATCTAAGTTCACTATAAAGTATTTCGACAACGTTTATTTAATGTATTAGGTTTTCTTATTTACTAATATAAGGTCTTAACCTTTGTGTTAGTGTAAATGCTGTTTAAGGTGCTGTATATTAAAAGTAATAAATGTTTTAGTATGATTATAAGCCAATTAACCTTATTTTTTAGACCATACAATAGCTTCATGCATTATAAATTTTACCACATTCTACTGAAAAGCATTTAAACTAAGTCAAAACTGATTTAAAGTGATAGTCTGACTTTAAAACGTAAATCAGTCTTTACTTCAGTGAATATACAGATTACGTGTTACTTGGGGGTCCAATTCCACATGCATCAATGTATCCGAGGAAAGAGACAAATGAATTAAAACCGTAACTATATAGCACTAAGGTTCATAATCCTTTAAAAAACATCCGTCTTACGGATTTGTCCTGACGCGAGTTAAATTTTTTTTAATTTTTACCCATTCCAAAAAAGTGTACAACGCCGCTAAAGAAGTTTTCACTTCAAAAATCTATCTTCGAAAACGCCAATTTCATATGTAAGGACCTAATATTAGTTCTCATAAGCGCCATGACGGTCTCTTTTCGCAGACTCCATACAATTTTCTCTTATTTCTTTACCTGCACAACATATCGCATAGCAACATCAGTGATATCAGTTCCTGGGAGCCGCAAGACCGCAAGTGCTGCCAATCGAGACGGCTCAGTCCCCGAACGGGCACCACCCCCTGGGCGGGAGTTCTCCGGTGGGGCTAAAATGCCCCGGAGTTTCGGGTCGTCAAGGCAACGGGCGAAAGATAGATCCAGTGATGTTAAGGGTGGACACGAGCTGGATCGAAGCGCTAGGGCTGCCTCGGCAGGGGAACCAGCTAGAGATAATGATCGAAGGGCTGGGAGCCTTGCCAGTAACCTGGAATTATTTCAATATGGAGTGAAATATTTTTTGCGGAACAAGAAGTACTAACCTAACGGAGAACTGTATATCTAATATATAAAATTCTCGTGTCACAGTTTTCGTTGCCATACTCCTCCGAAACGGCTTGACCGATTTTGATGAAATTTTTTGTGCTTATCCGGTATCTATGAGAATCGGCCAACATCTATTTTTCATCCCCCTAAATGTTAGGGGTAGCCCTAAATTATAATTTTTATTTTTTAGACAAAATTTTTAATTTTAATTTTTTTACGATACAGCATTAAAAAATACATACAACCCCTAATTTTCACCACTCTACGATCAACCCCTATTTTTTATTATAAATGATATACATGGCAAAACGACGTTTGCCCGGTCAGCTAGTAATTTATATAATTTTCGATGTTTCTCCTTCCGAACTGATTAAAAAAATGATTTATGGTATGAAAGCCTGTAACCAAAATGACAGTCGAAACTATTATTTTTAAACTTTAACTATACTCTAATTTTTAATTCCGTAGAATTCTGACATTTCATAAGTGCTACTAAAAAAATCTCCACCGAAAAAAGGGCCAAATTGACCCATTTGAGGGCAATAAAAATTTAATTCTATGTTTAATTAACTTTAATTACTTTAATTTATTCTTAAGCTGGCATCATTGCCTATTAATTTCAGGTTTGGTAAACCTTTTTCAAAAATAGAATGTTAGTTAGGCAAATTTTAATAAAAACTTATTAAAATTGTCTTAAGATGTGACTTACCAGGCAAGTTGTCGTCGTGCCAAATGGCACCACTCAAGGCCTAAAGATAAGGGCTGTCGTCGCGCAATGCCTGCTAACTGAGCGGCCGATACGCGCACTTGGACAAACGACATGCTACGCCATAGACATGGGTCCATCTGAAATGTTTTGTTTATTGTCATTTTATTTGTGTTAGAAACACCAAGCATACATAACATTACTTTTGTGTTGAGCTCCAAATTTGTCTTTCAATAAAGCTCTCATCAAATGTCCATAAAAATAAGTGATTGTTCTCAGACAAGGTACAAAAGTTTTGTTTTGGAACCCCCCCCCCCCCATGTAACGCCCCGTAACGTTTTTCTACAGTACTGTACCAAGGTGGTGTACAGTACGGTAAAGTCGAAAATAATAATTACAATAACGCGTAATTCAATCCCCACCCCGCATCGTAATGTTTTACACAAGTGAACACCCCCCACCCCCTAAAATAGAGGTATCGTTATTTTTACAATTTGTCAATAAATGTTTGTGTAATATAAAATATGCCATAAAGATCTTCACACATTCAAATACAGTAAAAACTTCATGTAACGTCCCTCCAATTGACGAGGTTCACCCTAAAGCGTCGAAATCACTCGGCTTTGGTTCGTTCCGCTTGTCTTCCATACAATGATAAACTCAACATAGCATCTCATCACCCACTCTCAATAACGACATAATAAGAAAATAAGAATTGTTTTTTATGTAATTACTAACACTAGTCTGGATAAACTTTTCTTTTTATAGACTTTTCTACTTTTTGTTTAACGCTAACTCTCTGTAACGTCAAAATATGTGTAGTCCCTTGAGTGTCGTTATATAGAGTTTAGAAACTTTTTACGAAATTTAATAAAGCGTTCAATTGATTTTTAAGCGTTATAGTTAAACCTCCTTATTAAAAAAAATCTAATCGCATTTTTCAACTAAATACTTTTCAATATTTTATGTATTTCCATAGCCCCATACCCAATGCATTACCTTAGCGGAGTGGTGGGTAAGCTGCAAAGCCAAATGCGCCCTCAAAGCCTGTTTCTTCGGTGCCTCATCTTCATCACTGGCTCGTCGCCTCTTGCTGTTTGGTTCCCAATCCTCACCCCTATCAGCACTATCGCCTGCTTCTTTGACTTCGTCGTCTTGTTTCACGTCTTAAAATAATAATAAATAATATTTATTTTATAAAACTTATTATTTATTTAATAATTATTAATTATATATAATATTAAAATAATATATATTTGACATTAAACAACTTATTATAAAAATGTCTTTTTGTAACAGGAAAATTTATCTTGTTTTTAAAAACAGTACTACTGTTTAGGGGTAATAAAGTCACTATTAGAAACTTTTTCACAACCAATATTTTTAATAATTTAAATTTTTAATGTTTAATATATAACAATACCGAGTAGCACTAGTAAAACGATCTATACACATTAGTATTTTCACCAAATCGAAATAAACTTATTAAATTTTAACCCAATCAAGGAGTGTTTACAAAAATAGAATAAAAAGGAGTAAATTATATCTAAAGCCCTTCTGCAATTATCTTTCTCGTCGGTCGCACCTTATTTTTTCAAAATCATGCATATATATTAAATATTATCTGCGTCTCATGCTAACATTAAAATTAATTTTATAAAATTCAGCGAAGGTACGAACCCATTTCAGTTTTAATTGGCACATCACCCTTATTCTCAGCATCAGAAGTGACTTCAGTCTTCACCGACATTGATGATGGAGGAGGTAATTTATTCTGAAGAGTTTTGTTAAGTAGAAAATTAACAATATCACAACTACTCACTTATATTTATAATATTTATTTATGCTTTCTTACCTTATACACAAACATACACATAACAAAAATACAAAAAAAAAACATGTTACAAAAGTTATAAGGCGACGGGCGGCCTTATCGCTAACAAGCGATTTCTTCCAGGCAACCCTAATGTGGAACAATGAAAAAGAAAGTACAAGAATTGCAAAAATTATTACCAAAAAAAAAACCTTAAATAACCCGTTACTATAACTAAAATAAATTAAAGTCTAAAGGAAAATTAACAATAATTATAAATAAAAGTATGTATAGACAAAAATTTAAAATAATGTTAATTTATACAAAGAATATCGATAATAAACCGACCCATATAATAAGAAAATATAAAAAATCGATAAAGAAATTAATATTCTTATTCTTAATTAATTAATATTCTCCAGTTACACAGAATATTTATAAATGTAAAGATGAAGTACTGTTAAAGATAACAATAAAGTAATTTCAGTAGGTACTTACTTGTAAATTCTGACTGAGTTGGCTGGCGTCGGAGCTAACACTCATACGACGAAGATCGGATCATTTCTGACGGGCACGGAAATGGCGCGGCTGAAATAGTTAAATTAAGTATATAATTGTGAATATTTTTAATTCTATGCTTAAATTTAACCTTCAATTTTCAACCAGGAATCAAATTAGAGACTTCGGATTAACGCCATTTGTATCAACCACTTAGCCACGGAGGTTATTCTACTCATAGAAAATATAAATTTGCTTCAAGCCAACTTTTTTATACACACAATTGCATATTGCAATTTATTTTTAAATGTCTAAAGCGGGCCATAGACGGACCGCATGTTGCAGTCGGTCTGGACTATGGAAGATGGAGGGTTCTAATAATATCCAAATTAAAATCTCAAAAAAAGAAAAACAATCCGCGAAAATAGAGGACACCGTGAGCCATTTTTGCCAAAACCCTCCATCTTTTAGTCGATACCAACTCCGGGGAAATAAATACAGATATAAAGAAAAAACTGTTTTTAACGTATTAGAGTTATGTATTATTATAAATTTAAAATTATGTCAAATAATTGTAAATTTATAAACCAAACAAATGTAACTAATTTGTACGTTATAGAGACTTTTTCATTAAAAAATATTTTTTCTTTTATTGAACAATTCACACCAATTGACCTAGTCCCATGCTAAGCTGGTGAAGCTTGTGTTATGGGTACAAGGCAACGGATATACATACATATTATAGATAGATAGACATATAAATACATATTTAAACATTCAAGATCTAAGCACAACACCAAATCACATCGATGTTTGTCTCAGCCGGGATCGAACCCGGGACCCTAGGTTGCGCAGTCAGGGGTACTAACCACTAGACCAATGAGCCGTCATTATGAATGTCAATAATGAATGGTTATAAAGAGTTTACACAGCATTCATACAAACCTTGTAGTCGTGGTTAAGTCCCATAGTAGTACAAGTGGGACACTCCCAGGAGTTAGGCAAGTCTTCATTCAACTGTCCCCCCAGCTGGAACACAGGTCTCATGTACTATGCTGTAGCATACAGAGCATTCACGAAGTAATGAAGTACCGTTTCGACCTGCAAAATAATATTTTTTAGTAAAACTTTAACATATCATTTTTCAATTTAAATCTAGAACAAATTATTATTTTCATTTAATTTTGAATCCGATGCTTATATGAGGCATTAACACAAATAATGTAAAATCCAATAGCTATTAATAACAGAAAAGTAAAAACTTTAAAGTATCTTTTTGTAAACGTTTTTGACATTCATAAGCATGCCCTAAGACGCATCTAAATTGAATAAACGTATTTTGATTAACAAAAGCACATCCATACTTCATTCGAATAGAATATTGTAACTACAAGCTGTATGGAATTGCGATGTTAGAGCAGTCTAAAGCTGAAATAATTGTATTATACTTGTAACGTTAGTAGTAGTGGGTTATCTTATTCATAAAACATTTATTTAAAAAATTGCTAATTTGTCTCGTAAATAAGAATTTATCTGAATTCTAACCAAATAAGTTTGTCCTAATTTAAAGTATATCTATATATATATAAAAGAAAGTCGTGTTTGTTACAACACTTATAACTCGAGAACGGCTGGACCGATTGCCATGGTTTTTGATTTGTTGGATTTGTTTCCGTCCCGAATAGCATAATACATCATAAAAACAATGAAAACTCGATATGTGTAATGAATACTTAATCATTTCAATAGATACTGATTTGTTTATTACATGTCAAACATTTGTTGTCCAATCCTGTCAAATAGTGTAACAACTATATTTTTTTTGGAGCTTATGGCCTGGTTGCTGATTCTATGATTGTCTATGATTTTTCTTTATTTTTTATTTTTATTCTCATTCTGTATGTATGTTTTCATCATCATTCATCATAATAAAATAGTTTTTTGTTTCTATCTATATAAATATATTATTTTGTATGATTGTTTTACGTTCATCAAAGCCTTAATTAGTTCAGCTAAAAAGTAACACGACATTCATTGACTGTTAGGCGGTACGAAGTTCGCCGGGTCAGCTAGTAATTGATATATTTACCAGCATTTCCTTTAGCTTGAGGTGCAACCGGAGTTTGCATCCATCCATTCAAGTGACAAACAGCACAAGATGCTGTGACAGGCAACATTGGCTGGAAACAAAAAATTAAGTACATCAAATTTTATATGTTTAGGGTTTAACCGGTCTTAATTCCAAGATTTGTTAATGAGCTACCGGAGTTTTTATGAAACAGTTATCCTAGTGGGATATAATACAGCAACTTCATTGACAACAGCCGTGTGTTATTTTGAAGCCACAAATTGAATATAAATATTACATTTATATGTAATATTTATATATAGTAATATATACATGAAACAGTAACTTATTCGCAGACAATAGTATTCACATCTCACCATTTGTGATCTTTCGCTTGTTACATGTTAAAATAATTTTTATAAATACCTGTAAGCACTGCCTCATAACACAAGTCTGTTTAGCTCGACCCATCCCTCCGAATTTGACCATATCATGACAGAACACACATTTACCGCAGTCTGTACGCTGACAAGCTTCACATTTCTTACACCTGAAAATGTTATAATTTTTATTATGCATGTAAAAACGTTGGTGTAATATAATATATGTAGGATTATAAATAAACTTATAAGCAAAATGATGTTTCGTTGTGTATGAAGATGATAAAAATTTTAACAAAAAAATTTATCATATTAAATTTGGTGGTTAGTGTAAAACCAATAATTATACTTTAAATTGTTGCATTAATATATCGTATTTACAAGTAATGTATAGAAAAGTAAATAGATTGTACCTAGTTCGGCGCCGCCTAGGTGCGTTATTGGCATGTTCGGGACGTGGTCTGGCGGGACCTCCGCGATGCCCACCACGCCCTCTACCGCCACCCCATTGGCGAATCTTTTCACTGCCAGCGTCATCTGGACCTAAGTAAAAATATTTAAACATGCCAATATAATATATACTACGTAAAAGAAATCAATGTTTAACTCACATATGTATTGATTTGTAAGGGCATTATTTAATTAGTAGAGATTCTGATTACATTGATTATGAAAAATAGAGTGCTATTGAGAGTAATCTGCATAAAGCGACTTTAATAAGCGTTATTGATCAAAATAACTTGTCAATAAATATTTATTTATCAAAAAAATGGTGCGTGTACTTATGTACGCGCGTAAGTTATACTTCTTTAGCTTTCTTTATTTTTTTAAATATCATTAATTATTAATATTTAACGTAAACAATTTAATAATATTTAGTATATTATTCAATTATTGATTAATTTTAATAACAATTATTATAATTATTTATAATTTTACTAGCTGATCCGGCAAACGTCGTTTCGCCATGTATATCATTTATAATAAAAAAATAGGGGTTGATCGTAGAGGGGTGAAAGTTAGGGATTGTATGTATTTTTTAATGCTGTATCATAAAAAAATAGAAATTAAAAATTTTGTCTAAAAAATAAAAATAAAAATTTAGGGGTGGACTACCCCTAACATTTAGGGGGATGAAAAATAGATGTTAGCCGATTCTCAGACCTACCCAATATGCTTACCAAATTTCAGAGGAATCGGTCAAGCCGTTGCGGAGGAGTATGCAGACTAACATTGTGACACGAGAATTTTATATATAAGATTATATTATTCATTCAATTTAATAACTTGGTATGTTTCATATCCTTTTAACGAAGTAACAATAGGTCTTTGAGAAAAAACATTGCTAAATTCCTTTGAAAAATAATAAAAACTCTTTTATTTGTTTAAAAAAAGGTAAATGTCATTATGGTCATTCAATATTCTTAAAAATAAATTAATTCTAAAATATATTTGAGAGATTACTTCCTACACACAAACGTTACCTCTTTATAACAAGTCAATGCCACAAAAATCTACTCACTATAGTCAACTGAGCTTGTTCATCAATTTGTATCTGGACGGGTGCTTCTTTCGGAGCTGGAAGAAAATGTTTTTATTTTAGTATTAACTTTTATATTTGAATTATTGAAGTGAAACTTCTAATGCAACTTCCAACAAGGTTGCGTTTTTAACGCTCCAGGGGAGGTGGAATAGAAAGAGACAGAGCGAAAGTGAATGCGTGACACTCGAACGCATGCGCGTAGTATACCTGTTACAGGCCAGCACAAACGTTAGCAACAAGTAACGTGCAATATTCCAGGGAGAGAAAGAAATATAAACAAAGGTAGAAAGTAGGAGAGAGAAAGAGAATGAGTCGGTAGACCCCAAGCATATGCGTGTGGTATTCTTGCTATGCTGCGAAGTAAACAGCGTGAGCGTGAGCGTGAAATTAGCTGAAATACGTACTTGTTGTTCTATTTTAATTTATAATAATAATTATTTCATTTACAAAGATGCAATCAACTGTGAATTGTTAGCAATATTAATAGTTTGTCTTAAACAAACAATATGATTTCACTAAAATCAATTTCTACCCTTCCTATTTTCATTTACACATTACGAAGTTTCACTTTTTCCGCTCGGAGGACTCTCTATTACTCTCTACTCGACGCACTATTTTTTATATATTAAAGTGTTTGTTGTATCTAATGTATTTGTTGCCATAAATTTGCTAAAAAAAATTCACTCACCACCAATATCTTCTGCAACATTGACCTAAAAGAAAAATACTTATGAAAACGTTTCGTTAAAGAAAACAAGTAGTTTGCCATAATAAATATCTCACCTTATCTTGCAAAGGCGTATTACTAGCAACACCCCCGGGAGTAATTGTTGTACATTTTATTAAAGTTTCCGGGTCCACTTCCATTAAATAATACAAAAAAATATTAATTTATTAACATCTAACTTAAATCTAATATATAAAATTCTCGTGTCACAATGTTCGTTCCCATACTCCTCTGAAATGGCTCGACCGATTCTTATCAATTTTCATTTGCATATTCATTAAGTCTGAGAATCGACTACTATCTATCTTTCAGGCCCTAAGTGATAAGGCCATGCCAAAAAAATTTTTTATTCCTTAGATTTTTTTTGTTTTTATTTTTTTATGATACAGCATAAACAAATACATACAACCCCTAATTTTCACCCCTCTCCGATCCACCCCTATTTTTTATTATTGTAGATAGTTATTTTTATTGAACTAAAAAAATGTTTCCAAGAAAATATACATGGTAAAACAATATATATAGCCAAAGATGTTATACATAATAGGTATATACAAAAAAGCATTTACAAAAGCAAAAAAATCTATATAAATTATCAAATACACTTTTAACTAGTACCTAATTCAGGTGTGTAAGTGAGTGTATGTACGCGAGGGTGTGTATGTGGGTTATGCTCATAATGCAGAAGTATAACTTCTAACGCGTGTACATGAGTACACACACGTTTTTTACATAGTTGGTGTAGATGTGATAATCACATATTAATTAAGACATTAACGAAGATACTATTACCGTATTCGTATTAGTTTGAATCACAACGGCACCTGGTGGTGGCGCTCTCTGGTTTTGTCTTTGCGCGACCTAAACATTAATAAATACATATTATCTATTAAATAATAAATATCGCCGCAATAACTGTATAAAAAAAAACTATCATAAAAACATTTCTTAAAGAATTTTCAAGTCTGTACGTATGAGTCCCGTATGACAAATTAGATTTGACATACGAATGTCATTTGTTTTTAATGAAATCAAAGAAATTAAGGAAATTCTGAAATCTACATCGATAGACCAGTCTTAGAACAAGACAGAAATTTAGCGTTCAGTCTGACACCAAAATCCAGTTTTGACATTTGACATTGACATTTCTCAGGCTGGATCACCTACTGGCATATAAATGTGTTTATTTGTTTTATGGAAAAAAATAGACTCTAGATATGACTCCAAGACAAAAGATAGTCCATATAAAATTTTGATATTCCGGTCGAACCCGGTAAGTGTTACACTCTCTAAACATACTTTACAGCGCATGCACGTTTAATTTGGTTAATTTCATGCAAATTTTCTAAACACTACTATACTCTGATTTTTAATTCCGTAGAATTTTGACATTTCATAAATGTTACTACTAAAAAAGTTCTCCACCGAAAAAGGGTGGAAAACTTTTTTCATTTAAAATAAAAGAAAAATTTAAGTAATAGGGTGCAAAAATGCAGGAGGCTCACTTGATGTTAAGTGATACCGCCGCCCATGAACACTCACATTGCCAGAAGGCTCGCAAGTGCGTTGCCGGCCTTTTAAACTTTTAAATGTAATAAAACAGAATTTACATAACTCGAAGTTTCGAGAATAGACTGCTGCATCATTTTGACATTTTTTGGGTTATATGAAAACTAGCTCCGTCATTCATATCTTCCATCACAGCGTTAACAGAATGTGATAGACAGAGACGACTATATTTCAAGGAGTGCAATTAGATTTAGTTTTAGTGAATAAAGGAACTAGTTTTAATGAAGATTTTGTCATACGTTTGTCACACGTTAGATGTACTCTGTACGCGTACATCTAACGTGCGATTTGTTATTAAATGAAAATCACACACAAAATACGTGCAGGTTAATATTAACTATTTAATTTTTTTACCATGTGTCGCTTGTCTACATTGAAGTAACTGATAAATTGGTTCTCTAGTAAAAAATAATAAAATATATAAATTGAACAAAAAACTCTTATACAATGGGGCTATAAAAATATTTATTTTTTTTTAATTTATAAAATCTGACAACTAAAGACGGCAATAAAACGGTATCAAAGTATTTTATCACAGCTATAAATAATAGGTATTCACTGTGATTTTTCACTACATAGTATTTGTCACTGTGATTTTACTAATAGCAGGTTAGTGGTGTTAGTAGGCACTTACTTGCGTTTGAATGCCGGGGCTTATTTTATGGGCGAGTAGATGCTTTATAAGCGATGTGGACGTATTGGCGGTCGATTCTAATGCTTGCGACAAATGCGGATGGGACGCTGGTTGGGCCTGAAATTAAAATTAAAAATAAAATAAATCAGCGGCTCTACAATCTTTTTAGGTTTGGGCCTCAGATGTCTGTGTTTGCTGATCATTTGATGATCATTTGTCAATCTAAATAGGCAAGTTGGTGATTAGCATCCTGTGCCTGACGCACAGCTGTGCTTTTTGGGTCTAAGGCAAGCCGGTTTCCTTCACCGGTCGAGCGATTGTAATTCTTTAATAACATCCTTTGAAATTAATTAATATTTTTCTTTCGTGACACATAAAACAAAGATAAAAAAATCTTAAATGTCATATAATAAACAGTATGAACAAAGCCTTATATTGAGTAATCGCGAGATTTTTATGCCAGTCACGTGACATACATTAATCGACAATGACGTAGCATGATTGTAAATATTTCTAATACTGCAGTGTGCCTACAGAGTGCAACGTGGAGCCTACAGAGGGCTATTCGACAATTTATTTTGAAATTAAAATTTTAGTAATTCGTTTTTTTGAAATTTTACGAAAATTTACAATTTATAACAATTTCCTAGTGAGTTTCTTAAGTGAACAATTAAATTTGTAATATTATGTATAATATCATTTTTAATTTAATAGGGGCATAAGAATTTTAGAAAGCCTAAGGTGGATCATGGCCTAAAAAAGACAGGAATACACTGTAACTGTCTTCGAGATTAATTTCGTCGGATACTGTCTTTGATGTAAATATCAAAAACAGTGAAAAATTTTGACGTATGACACACGCATAGTGGGTGATTCTTAAATATAAACTGTTTCATTTTTTAACAATTTAAATCTGAAAGGATTTTTAAAATCTTCTCAAATAGCTAAAGTTCGATTCCCGAACTCATAACAATTTTCTGGCCACATCTATTTATTTACTAATGATATGTAGTGTTTAAATAAGTGAGTTACCTGGGCTTGCGTAACAACTGGTTTGACGTCCGTTTTATTGGTTAACTGTGCCTTCAGAATCGGTGAGGACGGTCCTGTAAAGAAATATCATTTATAAAACTTCATTTTCATTTTTTTAAATAAATTGACGCTGCACAAAGATACGATTTACGATATTTTTTTGAATTCATCGGCAAAGAAGACAGAGGGTGTAGGCCGAGAGAAAAAGCCGGCGTAAAAAACTCTCGGTACTCTTTTAAAATAGTAAATCATCAAACAACACTTATTTAAAACAAATATCGCAAATTAATTAAAAGTAGCCTGTCTAGCACTAGTCCCAGGCCCTTTTATTAACTAGATAATCGTTAACTTTATTGTAAGCATTTTTGAAGTTATACTTCTTTAGGCGCGTTATGAAAAATTTATGAGAGTGAAATTTTACGATGCGCGCGCACCGTGACACAAAATTCAGTATGGGTGCCGAAAAAAGAAATAGAATATGCGTGACGTTTGACCATAATGACATTTGTAGTACCTTTTAAACAAATAAAGCAGTTTAAATTATTTTTTCAAAGAAATTTAGCAAATTTTTCATAAAGACCTATTGTTACTTAGTTAAAAGGTTATAAAAAATACCTAATTATTAAATTAAATTAATAATATAATAAAATAATAAATAATAATTGTTATTAATATTAATTAATAATTGAATAATATACTAAATATTAAATATTGGTAAATTATTAACGCTTAATATTAATTATTTAATATTTAAAAAAAATAAAGAAAGCCAAAGAAGTATAACTTCTTACGCGCGTACATAAGTACACGCACCATTTTTTTTTGAGCATTGAGTATTCCCCTGAGCACTTTCTTTGGAATCCTTAGATCATTTGGATGTTGCTCTTACTGGTACAGCCTCAGCTGGCAACCACATGTCCATACCCGCAACAGGATTTGTTTCAATTAGTTATTTATTTTGTACTGATAAAACATAGAAACCAAGTCCATCGGTGCACAGCCGGGGGTCGAACCTATGACACAGGGAAGAGCGTCGTACGCTGAATCTCTTACCAGCGGGTGTCGTGGCCTTGCCCGTATTCTTCGCTCGTATTCCGACGTACAACTGCTGCATTTCGCCACTCGATGTCGCCACCGTATTAGGGCCAACCGTTCCCCCAAACACAGTTCTGGAAAATAAATATTATCACTGGCAACTATTTTGATTAATTTATGTTATAGTATCTAAAAAAGCAAGCAAAGAGCAGCGATAGTGGCTTCGGCGTGCGATTCTCACGCTGTGCGCGAACACAGGAGGCTGATCACTTGCCTATTAGATCGAAAAATGATGAAACAGCTACAGAAATCTGAGGCCCTGACCTAAAAAGGTTGTAGCGCCGCTAATTTATTAAGCTATTTCATAGATTTTATCAAGAAATTCCGTAACGAAAATAAACCTAACATTCGATTGACGTAATATAGGTGCGGCCAATTCGCGTTATAGCGAGACAGAACGCATACTGCGTCTCACATCTCTCTGACGAGATCGGTGACGTAACATAAGCGCGGCTGGTGCAGCCGGTACGCGTTAGAGTGAGACAGACTATATAGGCGTTTTAGTCTGAGTCTGCTAAAGTGTTAGATTGAATTAATATGAAAGATAACAAATATTGCATAAATAAATAATCATAATTGCATAAGTTGATAAAAAAAAATGGTGCGTGTACTTATGTACGCGCGTAAGAAGTTATACTTCATTGGCTTTCTTTATTTTTTTTAAATATTAAATAATTAATAATAGATATTTAGCCGTAATAATTTAACAATATTTAATATTTAGTATATTATTCAATTATTAATTAATATTAATAACAATTATTATTTATTATTTTATTATACAGTAGAACCTCGTTAAGTCGAACCTCGATAAGTCAAAACCTCCAAATCTCGAAAAAATGTTTTGTTCCCTTCCCTTAAAACACCAAAACCTCCATTACTTGAAATCTTGACCCTCTGTTAATCGAAATAATCACAGAGTCCCTCCAAGCCATTTTGGTATATATTTTCACTCTCTAACTCGAAAAATTAAATTTGACCTCTGTATCTCGAACATAGGAACGTTTTATTTTACAACCTTTACAACTTGATCATTTGGAATTTATTATCTTCGAACAAAAATAATTTACCGACTTTAAGAACTTGCCGACAATGTGAGTACACTATTGTTTCTTAGAAAACATTTTAGGAGTATACACTAATTAATTTATGACTCATGGAAACACGTGTTTGCTTGCTTTGTGTCAGGTGTTCAATTTTGATTCCCTTTGAAATTTAGCTTAATTTATAAGAATAAACCTCAAACTCTATATGCCGAATCAAAATCCGCCTAAGTCGAAATCCTCCATAAGTTGAAAACTCTATAACTCGAATTTTTGGCGTCTCCCTTGATGTTCGACTTATAGAGGTTCTACTGTAATTCAATTTAATAACTAGGTGTTTCATAACCTTTTAACTAAGTAACAATAGGTCTTTGTTAAAAAGCATTGCTAAATTTCTTTGAAAAAATAATTAAAACTGCTTTATTTGTTTAAAAGGTACTACAAGTAGATTGTCTTATTCCCATCTCGCGCACGCTCGGCGCCCATCCTGATTTTTGTGTCACGGTGCGCGCGCATCGTGAAATTTCACTCTCATAAATTTTTCATAGGGCGCCTAAAGAAGTATAACTTCAAAAATGCTATGCAATAGCTTTACAGTCGCAGTCGTAAAACGAGTGCCACACGTTTTTATTTTATCTAAAATAAATTGCAACATCATTATCTTCTAACAAAGTCTTGTTGTAATAAAAAAAGACATTTACCTGACCAATCTCGGGAAGTGCGCAGGCGCAATAATCCCCTTACGTCCGACCTTCGTGCAGCACGTCATATAGTTGCGATACATCTCCGCGGCGTCGCACGTACTATTGTCGTTCGCCGGTAACGGCTCGTACGTCGAACGCAACCACGCTTGGGCAAAATGCTCGTTCTCCTATAAAGAGTCAACAATATTTTTTAAATAACATTAACTATACTCTGAAATGTCAAAAAATTATGGCTGTCAGAATTCTACGGAATTAAAAATCAGAGTATAGATATTTCACCCTAATAATTTGGTCGTTTATATAGTCGCACTTAATTAAAAAAAAAGGCGTTACAACCCTCGGATGGTCTCAAATATAGTCATCGGTGATCAGCCTGTGACGTCACGCCAGTATTTGGGTCTAAGGCTTTCCTAACCTTTTTTGGTGCCATGTCCCACCCTCAGCCTTTCTAAAATTCTTATCCCCCCACCCCCACTAATTACAAGGAATTTTTTTTTTTAAATTAAATTGTTAACGAAACAGCAAGTAAATTTTCAAAACATAATGCAAAACTGGAATTCCAAACCATTTTAATACATTTACGAAAATCTCAATCAAATTGCCCCCCTGTGGGGCATAGGCCCCACGTTTGGAAACACAGGTCTAAAGCATGTCGGTTTCTCACGATGTTTTCTTCATTTTTTTCCATTTACTTGCTGATAATGTAGGGTTTGTCATGTAACACAAAAACCTATTCAACAGATAAACTTAAAATACCACCCCTGAAAGAGTTGGAAGAGCACTTCAACCAAGAGGGGTCCATATCCGACAAACATTACTACTAACATTTAAAAAATCCTTTAATATGATTAATGTAGCTTTATATTGTTTAAAATCGGCACAGTGTTTTAGAGAAGATGCATTGCAAACAAAATTCATTTTTTGCTAGCTGTGAATCTAGTTAATGTATAACCTGCACAGTTCTCTGATGCAAGTGCGACACCTGTATCGAGGAATGAGAAGTGGTGGGCGTGACGTTGGGCGGGGCTGAGTTGGACACGATGATGTGGGCGTGGGGGCTCGATGACGTCACCGGCTCTTGGGGCTTCACTTGCACTTGCGGCTGAAATATTAATTAGTTATAGTAATGAACAATGTCACGCAATCATAATTCTTGTTACTCTGATCACGGTTATTGCAGGAGTTGTTTTTTGTATAGGAAAGGAAATGTACAGATATATGTGGAACTTTAAATTAAATATTATAAAAAACATGGTAACTTTAAACAAATTTCTCATGTAAATAAAAAAAAAATAAAAAAAATTTTTTGTAATGAGAAATAAAGTTCTTTAAACATTATTTACAAAAATAAGAATATATTATGTATATTTAAATTCTATATAAGAATTTAAATAAATATTGTAATGAAAATTGTACAATATACAGATGGAAGAGCTCGCAAATAATAGACTAATCAAAAGATAATAGACTACTTGATGATGTATGTTTTATAGAAAACATCTTTGGTGGTATTTAGTTATGTACAGATGATTTGGTGTTTTGTAAATTTTTATTATTTCACGTAAAAAAAACACAAATTGGGTTATGTCTTTCAAAGTAGCTTTGACGGTTAAATTATTTCTTTCTTTCTTTCTTAATTTTACAGAAACCTAACACTAATACAATAGAAAACATATTAATATAAAAATTGTCAAAATGACAACTGACATAATTTGACACGTGTACGCCGCAAATTGAGAGCGCTACGCAGAACAGGGATAAGACAATTGGTTTTATGGAACAGAGGGCAAACGATCGACTCACTTAGAAGTGCTTAACCGTCGCCCACGGAAACCTGCAACGCCACGATGGGTTGCCTGCCTTTAAGAGAATAGTACTCTCTTAAAGAACCCTAAATTTCGATTTTAAAATACCACTACTGACAGCTGGCATGGACCGGGAGCTGACATGTGAAACCAGTGTGAGGGCCCAAGGCTGGTGGTATCAGTTAACGCAAAGGTCTCCTTCTAGAGAGTTCTATAAAAAAAGAAATTCATAAAGCGATACAATTTAGTAACAATTACCTGCTGTTGTTGAGGTTTCTCGGACTCCCTTTCAGTAACAGCGGCGGGTCCACTCACAGTTTCCACCACACGCATTAGTATACACGCGCGTGGACCGTAACTTTGGGCCTACAATATGTAATGTCAATAAAAATCACACATTTTGTAAGCTCCCAAATGGGTAATATTCTTATCAAATTGTTTTATTGTCACAATTTTTTTTTTTAATATTAGTAAATAAATAAAATAATAGAAGTACTCTTTCGTCTCTTTCCGTCCTTTCGTCTTGATATCAGACGAACTCAATCTTTATTTAAGAATATTTTTGAGCATTTCTCTTCTGCCTCGTAATTAGCTACTTACATATATTAATTATGCTTTTACTTTTTTATGAATATTATTTTTTAGATATAGTTTAAGTTAGTATATTACTAGTGTTGTGTTTAAATGTATTTTGTTCATGTATTTCCTTACTAGGGAAGCCTTGAAGAAATCTCTTGTTAGCAATAAGGTCGCCTGTCGCCTAAGAACTTATGTAACCTGTTTTTTATATGTTTTAAGATAACGAAGTGCAAATAAATAAATTTAAGTGCAGACTGATTTTTAATGAAGATGTAGATCGGAGATTTGATTTGTGTGGAAATAACATGAGAACTTAAGATGGCGCAGCGCCAAACAGAACCATGCAACTTCCTGACAATCCTAGCTCGAAATATTCGAATCGTAATAGTTACCGAATAGTCAGCCTTGAGGTCCGTGGTTAAGTTGATTAAGCTTTTGTTTTATCCAATATTGCCTAGGTGCAGGGATCGATAAAGATATATTTTTTTGCATATATAGAGAAATATAAGTGAAATTTATAGCACTGTTATATTAACCAGGCATATTTATTTTAAATTTAATACTCAGGCAAGTGTATAAATTAACGCTTTTTACTAAAGTTTTTTTATTAAATAATTTTTTTTAATATTTGTAATACAATATTTAATTTTGTTATAAAAAACGTAGTTTTTAGCATACCTCAACATTAACAAGAGAAACCAATGTATGAACTAAACCAGTGACTCTTGCTACCGCTTCGATTGCCGCTTCCCCCAAGGAAGTTAGTGCGTATACGCACTCTAACGTACAAACGAGCACCATTATATCACGTAGCGTTAGCAACGAACACACGTCACTATACACCTGCAAAATCACTCATTTTAATATGGGACAAGAAAATTTGTATCCACCCTCCTGCCATAAAACAACTGTTGTAACAAACTGGGAGAAAATATATTCAAAATTTTCTTAGCATATTTTACAAAAACATTAACTTTTAATTAAAAAATATAAAACAAATAAATATAATTATCAAGATATAATCAAGACTTGGCCACTATCAAAACCGTCTATGGAATTCGATTATAGTTTAATCACGTTTCCGATTACCTGCTTACTGAATTATACCTCATGCAAAAATAGCTAGTTTCAGACCCGTATTCCGAAACGTCCACCAAACTTAAATCTAGTTACAGAGAGTTAAACCATTAATTCTATATGAATTTCGACATATTTAATGCTCAAGACAGGATTGCGGCTTGTGATAGGAATTAGAATATTCCTATCACAAGTAAATAGTCTTTTCAGAACAACGAAAAAGAAAAATATATATTTTCGCTTACCTTTGCCTCAAGGGACCTCAGCAACGCCTCTTCATTGGCCTCATTCTGGGCCAACTTGTTGAGTAACTCCAGCGCGGCCAAAATCCTAGCGCGATCGGGCGACGTTAAAGCAGTCTGTATCGTTGATAAAACATGCCTCGAAATGAGACAGGTAGCTGGATCCTAAAATGTACGATAATATTTAAAAAAAAAATCATCTGTTGTTGCCATATATAATACTGTCATTTTTTTAAGTTATTTATTTATTTAAAGAAATATGTGATGGAGGAACATAAATTGGCCACAATTTCTCCATCCGTGTTATTGACCGAGGTAAAATAAAAATAATAAAAAATCTGTGGCGCTACAATCTTTTAAGGTCTGGCCTCAGATTTCTGTATCTGTATCATTTGTCAATCTAATTGGCATTTGATCAGCGTCCTGTGCGTACATGTCGACTTTTTGGGTCTAAGGCAAGCCGGTTTCCTCGCGATGTTTTCCTTCACCGTTCGAGCAAATGTTAAATGCGAACATAGAAAGTGGCGAGCGGGCATCAGTGCCTCAAGTGTCGAGGTAGGGTGTACAATGGTGGTGATCAATGTAGTAGTTTTTAAGATTATATTACATTTTTTGCTATTCATATTTTTTGGTAATTTCCTAAATTATTTATATTTTAAACTGTTATGCTTTTTTCTTTGTCACGAGATGGAGTAACTTATTTAGTTTTTTTTTTAATTTCATAAAATATTATATAAGACATTCTGTTTCAAAAATTTGAGCTCCATTGACCCATTACAAGTACCAACTAGTTCGAAATATTACTTATTACAAATATTGGTGTAATAATCACATGAATCACTCATATTACCTTAATTATAAGCTCAGTTGATATATTTCCAAGAGTGTCCAAACCACTTTGCCGTAGTGTACCCACCCAACAATTTGCACAGAGTAATAAAAACCTAAAAACAATATTAAAATAACACGTAAGCATACCCGCAAACGATAAGGAACAGTGATAAAAATTATTTATTAAATATATTACGGCTTATGTTTTTATTTTTATTGAGAAAATTATAATATAATAACTAATTTGTAGTCTCACACATACCGGTAGGTACTAATTATATATAGCAATTTTATTCAGAAATAAAATTTTCCCTAATAAATACTCTTTGAAAAAAAAAGTTTTTTTTTAATAATTTTACAATTACGTACCGTATAAGTGTTGTATTTCTGGATAGATATTGGACATTATCCTCATGGAAGGATAGTGACCGTACAATAGACGCTATTTGCAAGACCCGCTGTGTGTACACACAACTGGCTCCACCGGGTAATTCTGGTGCAAAGAGCTGATCTTCCTCCGAAGGTTCCGTCACCCAATCTTCCATCTCCTGTTGATGAAGCTAACGTTGTTGGTAGAGATGATGTTCCGAAATAAAAAGCAAACAAAAATATAAATTAATGTAATAATACATTTTTATTGAATGGTTTAGTGAAAGTCTCAAAATTAATAAAAAAAGGCACAGTGTAAATAAAATAACGTTTAAATTAAATTGTGTATGTTTATATACTATAGGTAACATAGCAAATTTTGTCCATGTCCATGTCATTATCATCATCCCTGCCTGGTGGACCTTTTGCTCGTTCATATCTTAAACACAAAATACTAAAGTCAGCAAAAGTACCTTTGTCAAAGAACTGGTCTCACCTGATATCAGAACAGGTATATCCTATGTTACTTTACTGTGGGAAAAAAATACATAAAGCTAGAAATCTTTTTTTTGTTAATGAACTATGTATGTAAAGTACAAATAACTGTCTTTTATATAAACCCAAAAAAATTGACTCAAGTTCTATAAAAAGGATACCTTGTAAGATAAAGAATGCATTCAAATCCTGGCTTTGCAACAATGACTTATTCTATCTATATGCACTATATCTATAAGTATTTATTCTTGGTCATTTGAATGGTGCTTTAGTAGGAAAACACTGTGAGGAAACCAAGGTTTGAGACTCAAAAATCTAGGTAAAAACAAAAAATCCAAAACCCATTTACACAATGTATTTTTCATTACATTGTCAGTAGCTTAAATAATTTAAAGAGTTTTACAATATGATGTAATATGTACTCACTTTTCAAGATACATGCCATAGATCCTTCTTAAAAGTGTTGACCCATTTACACACGGGTATGGCAATTTGAGTAATCGCAGAAATGATTCCCATGTGTCTGTTTGATTGACCTTAAAAATTTAAAAGTTATAAAGTATCAACAATATTATTTATATTTATTTAATGCTATAAGAGATCTAGACATACAGGACATTGAAGTTAGTTGTAAAGCTTAATTATGAAGTTTTAATTCATAAAAACATAACTATAATAAATAATAAGAACAAATTGTCATTTAAACTTACTCTACTCAAGCCACCTTTTTGTTGAACCGAGGCATAAAGTAAATATAAATCAATTTCAACACCATTAACTACTGGCACTCTGTATGGTATACTGAAACAAAACAAGAATAGAATATGTAATATGAAACTGCCAATATCATAGCAAAATTAATGCACTTTACTTACTTTTTACTTTCATTAAACTGCTTCAATTCTTTAAGAAAAGTTTCTTTGTCGTTAAGGTAATCCCTTGACTTGGTCTTTATTTGAGTCTTACCCATTTTTGTATTTATTTCTATTAGCGGCATCGCTGAGACGCTAAGCGTCGGCAGTCGATACCAAATTTGCACTTATTTGATTACTGTAAAGATAACTTAAGCTTAGTAATTGATCAAAAAGCCATGTTATAGAAAAAATTTATTTAAACGATTTACAATCAAAAGGAATTCCAATAAATTTCAAAACTTATCAATAAGTTACTCAGGATAATTAGATTTGTAGCTAGCCTGTAGGTTTACTTAACCGAGCTTCATTCTTTGATAGATGACAGTGACAATAGCAGTTATATGAAAATGTGATCGGGACTTCAACACACATGTAAGTAGTCTGTGCATGTAATTTCAAAACATATGAATCCAATCTTGTTGAGGACCGATTAAAATTTTCTAATTGATTCTTATTCAACTTATGGTCTAATAACTAATTTATTTGTGGTTATAGCTCTCAAAATAAGATATAAAATATTTACGGCCCTAGTACAAACGTGGATTAACGTTACGATGATTGTTTAAGGAAAATCATTTGACTACGTTAACAAACACTCTCATGTTGTTGTTGATTTTCCAAGCGAAGTTTGAACTATAATCTGCAATGCAATATCTAGAAATTTTGTGGACTGAATTTCGTACAAACCTCTTGATACTTCAAGAACTCGGTATTAATAAGCGTCTGTTCTCAACAGTACAATCTCGCATCCTTACATTCTTCGGACACGTATCTGGGCGTGTTGATCAGTCCATAGAACGCTTTGTTGTCCAAAGGAAGGTGGAAGCCACTAGACGGCGCGGAAGGTCACTTACGCGTTGTACTGACCAGATCAAGTCTGTTGTAGGAGATTCACTCAATGAGTGCAGCAGGACGGATGATGGTGATAAGGATGACCTCTAGCAGGCAACGATGGCGAAACGTGGTGAAGCGCATCACATCTGCCTGTCAAGAGTGTACTAGATATGAAGAATTGTCTTAAAAAATAGTAATTAGTTAATCATGTTTTAACATTATTGTATTATTATTGTTTGTCTGCATGTATTAGTGTCATTATATCCTAGTTGAAAAGAAGAATTTATAAAAAGTACTAACTAAAAACTTGGCAGACTGATTGTACTATATTTTTAAAACTAAAAGCGAAGGTAATCTAGACTTCTTAAAAAATGCTTTTTTTTTTAATTTGTGGTAATGTCAATGATTAAAACGCTTTAATATCTTTGTATTTAATCACAACCACGTATCTATGTCGTCGTTCCTAAGAATCATAAGAGTTTTTAAGTTAAGTTCCAAATTGAATAATTTTTTTTAATTATTTAAAATTAAAGGTCTGTCAAATAATCACGGGAATTTTTTTTCTGAGAGGGCTGTCAAAACAAATTATAAATTTCAAAGACAATGTACTTAGTAGTAGTTTATGTCAAAAGTTCAAAACATTAGCTTATTTAGCATGTGTTTTTAGGTTATAATATCCTAAAAATATAAAATAAATCACTTCCTATTGTTAACAGTAATATAAAAACATAATAAAGTAAAACAAAATGGTTAAAAAGAAAATTGATAATCGTATTCGTGTAATGATAGAAAATGGAGTAAAACTTGGACACCGAACAATGATTTTACTTGTGGGTGATAAAAGCAGAGATCAAGTAAGTTAACTTAAACGTCTTACATAATTGACGATAATACCAGTAAAATATCAATAAGTAAGTTCAATAGATCGATTAAAGTCCTCTCGAAGAAGTTGTCAACTGTAACATCTCTATTCCTCTGCGCCTTTCAGGTACCGATTTTATATGATATGTTAGTGAAATCAACAGTCAAAGCAAGACCGACAGTGTTATGGTGTTATAAAAATAAGGATGAAGCTATTAGCAAGTGAGTATAGTTTTCACTACAACTTGAATTAACAATTATTATGTATGGTTTTATCATAACAATATTACATGTAGCTGTTAAAATGTATTCTTGGCTTGAATTACTCTTCTATATTATAAATTGTATAATATTGCTGCTTTATTACTTGGTTTTTGATGCAACTAATTTAAATAATTTTATACAATTGTTATATTGTAGTCATGGACGTAAAAGAGCAAAAAAGATAGCAGCAGGTAAATTAGAAGTATCAGAAGAATCTCTGTTTGATTCATTCCGAGTAGCTACAACCATCCATGGTAGATACTATTCTGAAAGTCATGCTATGCTCGGACAGACTTATGGTGTTTGTGTTTTACAGGTAACTCAATTTGTTTTAAATTAATTTCTTATTTCATTATACAAGTTATAAAATGGTCTGAAATTAAATTATGTGGGTGGAATGGCTAATTAAGCAAAATAAATATGACATAGGGGTAATTATAGATTATTTATTATTTACTTTTGTAGACTGTAAAGTATGTAAAAATTTCAGTTTTACAAAACCACTATTTCTGTTATTATTTATCCAAATTTAATATTTTGTCAAGAAATAATGTTTATTATTCTGTAAGTTTATACTAATTAATCTGGGACAATTGTTATTAGGAATGTAAAAAGTAGATGTGATTATAAATATATCTATATATATCTAATTACAGGATTTTGAGGCTCTTACACCAAATTTAATGGCACGAACAATAGAAACAGTAGAAGGAGGTGGATTAATAATATTCCTATTGAAATCCATGAACTCATTAAGGCAGTTACACTCAATAACTATGGATGTACAATCACGGTAAGATTTTATATAAAACAAATTATATGCAATTATTATTTTCTTACTTTAAAATTCCCTTTTTTAACCCATTTTTGTATCTTCAGGTTTAAAACGGAAGCACATGACACAGTTGTGAATAGATTCAATGAGAGGTTTCTACTATCTTTGGCCGACAATCCCCGATGTCTGGTTTTAGATGATTCACTCAATGTACTGCCAATATCCTCTAAAACAGCACAAGTAGATCCAGTAAATGCAGTGCCAGAGGTAATGTATATACAGTATTGGTATTTGTAATTTATGTTAGAAATATCTTTTGGTCTTGTATCCTAGATCGATCCTATTCCTATTCCTGGTTTCATTGAGGCTCAAATATATCTGAATATTTTCAATTTTTTAACAACAAAAAAGTGATGAATGATAGTCTGCCAGAGCCACTTTCGCATGCGCTGTTTCTAATCTGTTTGTTTTTCATATTCGTAAAAAAATTATAGAAAAAGTAATATATGCAGTTTTACAGTTTTTAATTTTTATACCATAACACTGAATTTTGATAAGAAATTTACTGTGCCCTTGCATTAACAAAGGTCTTCTTTGCAGAAAGTAAATCCAAAACTGACAGAACTAATACAATCACTATCAGATAGTCCACCGGCAGGACCGCTGGTTGCGTTGTGTAGAACGTACGATCAAGCTACCGCATTAGTAGCACTCATCGATACATTAGCAGACAAACAGTCTAGGTATGAAGAATTTCTATTTAGCTTTAACAAGAGCTAATAGTAGATAATGGCTATCTTAATGGGTGAAGGTTTGTTCCAAATTTCCTATACTCTGCATTCCAAGTTGGGTCGCACTAGCTCATCATGATCTACTATTGAAAGTGTAGTGTAGACTAGACTTAAAGCAATGAATTTGAATTTGATGGAGTCGGCTGCACGCACGAAAAAACATGACTCATGCGGCGTTACCTCGCTCTGAGGCGTTCCATTTCAGGCTTGAAGTGCAAGCGAGAGCGCGGAACGAGCGACAAAGAGGGACAATCGGCTCAATTCAATTGTATCTCCTTGTCTATATCCATACAAAATATCTGTCAAACAAATAAAATTTGAATTTTCTTTTGAAAAATGCAACCATTCAATCAGTATTCTCTTATGACGTTGTCACGTTCAACTATCGTCAGTAAACCGACTTTACAGACAACCGATTTTTTTTTATTAAAGTATAGTACTAAACATGATACAAAATATCCAGATTGGACTGGAACCTGCTGAGCACAGCGTCTCCCGCTATCAACGCTTGGATGAATCCATGTAATCGTCTCGGCATTCGCGTCGTCAGTATGTACCGGGCACGCGCAAGACGTCTTATGGCCTCAGCTCTTGACCGTGCTCCTCATCATACTTTACCCAAGGTAGGTCAAGAAGCACTTGACAAGTTCTCTAAATCTAAATAAACTGGATATTTTGTTTAAATTTGTGTTTTGCGACATCTAGCGGGTGTCAACGTAATACTTATTTATTAAAGTTCACCACTTAATATATTATAATGCTATATCTAAAGTATATGTTACAAGCTATCCTTATTAAAATATATGACAATTATGGTAAACATATACGTAGAATTTTTTTAATTGAACTCAAATGGGTCAAATTTGTCCCTTTTTCGGCGGAGAACTTTTTAAGTAGCAACACTTATGAAATGTCAGAATTCTGCGAAATTAAAAATCAGATTATAAGTGAGTAGTATCAAAAAGATTAATGCTTCAGTGACATTTCAAATAATAGTAAGAGTCTTGTGTGACAGGTAGTAGTACACCTCCCGTCCCTCCTCGGCGAGCGCGTGGTAGACGGGTTCGAAGCCCAGTGCGACCAGCGCCCAACGGACTACCGCCTACACCCAAAGTGCACATGGGTGCTTGTTTCTCTAAGGTAAAAATTTTGCAAACTACCCTCAACATTTTGCGACTACCCTCGAAATTGATTATACATTGACGTTATCTGATTTTTCTGTTATTAAAATAAATAATTTTAAATAAGTTAAAAATTTGTTGATTAATTAAAGTTTTTTTTATTCAAAAGGTACCTAAATGTAACCGAAGAGATTATAGTCTACTTAATAAATATAGTACTAATTTAATTTCAGGTGTTTAATGGCTGTCCGCTTCGGATAAACTGCACAGCATCTTGGATACACCCAGACACCAGAGATCAGCATATTCTCATAGGTAAGAAAAATTCCCTCTGATGTTTTTATCGTCTTCAAGGTAATATTTGTAGTTCACAGCCGTTTAAAGTTACTAGTTCAACGTGGAACCCTGATCGATTGTTTAAATCCAGGCTGTCGTAAGAAGACTATACTAATGTTATAAAGACGAAAGATTTGTATGTAAGTATGTTTGTATCGAATTGGCTCAAAAAGTACTAGACCGATTTTAAAAATTATTTCACTGTTGAATGCTATATTTACACTGATTAATAGCCTACATTAAAAAAAATTAATTAATGAAAGTTTTATTCCAAGAAAAATAAGGACCCTTACAAAAACTACAATAATGTTACCAAGGTGTAAAAAAATGCATATACAGTCAAAACCAGTTATAACGACATTGAAGGGACCGTATAGTTGTCGACGTTATATCCGATAGTCGTTATAAGCAATGTCATATACACAAGTACAGTACATATGTATGTACATAGTTATCGATCTAGAATAGGTAGTATGGGTTATAATATGGTATGTTAATATTATAATATGTAAACGAGTCAAAAAAGAAACAAAAATATTTATTACAAAATAATTAGGTACATAAGTAATCAGTCAGTATGTTTTTTTTTAGCCCAGTCTCAAATATTTTTTGCATTTTACGTTTCATACTCCTCAAGGTATGAGTATCACCAGAATCAAACTGTTATCTGTCTGTTATCAAACAAATTTTTGCAAAATCGTTACAGCGTTAAGAGCCTCGGAAATCGTTGTTGACTGAAACTGTTCGTTGGGAGAAAGTCCGTAGGTAATAATATGCCTAAATATTCATTCAATGCTTATAAATAAGATTTAAAATCGTTTGTATTGTTTTGTTTTGCTGAGAAAAGAAGCGGTTGGTCGTTATAGCCGATGAATATCGATAAAATTTCGTCGTTGTAAGCGATATGTCGCTGTATCCGATGTTGTTATAAGCGGTTTGTTTACTGTTAATAGTTTACTAGGGATTCGGACGGGACCATACAATCTGGTTGTAATAACCGATAGGTCGTTGTAAACGATGTCGTTATAAACGGTTTTGACTGTAATATATATTTCATCGCATGCGCTGCGAAAACTATAGAACAACATTGCACTATATAAAAGAACATATCAATATCTACAAGAACTGTTGCGATAGCATGTGTCTAACTATTGTAGTTATGTCACTTAACTACTTTTTAACATTTTAAAATTTAATAGAAATTCCCATCAAAATCAGATCAAGAAAACGGGCCTTAGACATATCGCCACTGTAATCATATAAACCTCGTATATATGTTAAAAACCATTTACTTTTTATTCTTAGACTTTTAATTCATTTAACTGGTATAATCAGGAAGTAAGGATTTATGTATGTTATTAATAAATAGGGCCTTATTACCATCTAAAACTATGGACAAAACACATAATAATATTTTAACGAAATTAAAAAAAAATCGTTTCCCGTAATATTTGGTTTTCTGGACATACAAGGTTATCATTCTACAGCGACGATTATATGTCGACGTGGGCATCACTTACTAATGATAGGAGATCCGAAGATATTTCTATGATAATATTTAATATAAAACTTCAAGTAATAGACAATATGTCTTCTACAAATTTTACGTTGGTGCTTCAACTTCTTGAATTAATTCTAATAATAATGTGATTTTAATATTATCCTGACTATTCGCATTTTATTTGAACAGTGTCTCAGTGTAAATATTTGTTTCAAATCTTAGTTTTGCTTGTAAACAGAGGTCAGGAGATACCTTGGTGGGAATGCAAGTTAAATTATTTCTATTTTTTTTCGACATTATTCGTTTTGGTTTAGTACTGTACGTGATAGTGTATGTATTTTATGTGAATAAATAAATAATTAACCTCGCGGGCATAATATACGCTAAAATATGTACTATATGATACGGAAAAATTGTCTACGTATCTACGTCGCTTTCTAATATATGTTTTAATATGTGCATGTAGAAAAAAAGGATAAACAATAGAAGCACGAAAAAATAAAAACTCGACTGATTTTTTGTTGGTTTTGGGCACCCATTACCATCTATATTATATACAATCTGTTTCGTATGTAATCCCGTTGCCATGACAACGCTCAAGAGGTTAACGATCTTTCACAATTTCCAATATTTGAATTAAACCGTTTGGTCACTATAATGTTTTTTCGTTGTTTACAAAAATCAACATATTGTATGTAGTAAAAGTACAATGGATAGTTCCTATTGATACTTTTTACAAGAGAGGTTGCCGTTTTGTGTTAGTTAAGGGAGCGTTCAAGTACATATTACGTAACGCAATTTCAATGCATAATTCGCCAATGTTTCGGGTTTTATCTAAATATTAGGATATTGATATTTTCCACCACACCAAAGAGAATGTGAGGAAATATTTGAAGAGCCGGGAAGACTGACTTTGTTTAGTAGTAACAATTTAGGTTTTTTTTTAAATATTAAATTGTTGTTTATTTGATGTTAAATTTCAGTTTTCTTCAATTTTAAAAATTTAACATTTTTTCTCTTAATATACTTATGTTTTCTTTTTCATATATTATATCTGTTGTTTATCTATCTAATCTGTTTTGGCTCTGTATTATGTGTTTTGTTGTATAATATGTATGTTAGCTGTAAGATTACTTATACATAAATAAATTGTATCAATTTTTACCACAAGTATCAGATTTCTATAGCGAAATTTTGGAGTAGAGTTCAAAGCTGTATATAAGAATCTTGTATTTGTTCTTCCAGGTGCGGAAGAGGGCATCTACACTTTGAACTTGAACGAGCTACACGAGACTGCTATGGATCAACTCTGTCCTCGAAGGACGATTTGGATGCACGTCATCAAGGATGTTCTTATGTCGCTCTCTGGTATGTACATTAATGTTTTTGAAGTTATACTTCTTTAGGTGCGTTATGAAAAATTTATGAGAGTGAAATTTTATGATGCGCGCGCACCGTGACACAAAATTCAGTATGGGCACCGAGCGTGCGCGAGCGAGATGGGAATAAGACAATCTATGTACTTGTAGTACCTTTTAAACAAACAAAGCAGTTTTAATTATTTTTTTAAAGAAATTTAGCAATGCTTTTTCACAAAGACCTATTTATACTTAGTTAAAAGGTTATGAAACATGTCTAGTTATTAAATTGAATTAATAATATAATAATAATAATTATTAATTAATAATTGAATAATATACTAAATATTAAATATTGTTAAATTATTGATGCTTAATATTGATTATTATTTAATATATAAAAAAATAAAGAAAGCCAAAGAAGTATAACTTCTTACGCGCGTACATAAGTACACGCACCATTTTTTTTTTTATGGCTCTGGCACGGTTTGTGCATTAGACAGCGTCAAATTTGACGACTCATTGGCCTAGTGGTTAGTACCCCTGACAGAGAATCCATGGGTCCCGGGTTCGATCCCCGGCTGAGACGAACATCGATGTGATGAGCATTTGGTGTTGTGCTTAGGTCTTGGGTGTTTAAATATGTATTTATATGTCTATCTATCAATAATATGTATGTATATCCGTTGTCTAGTACCCATAACACAAGCTTCACCAGCTTAGCATGGGACTCGGGCAATTGGTGTGAATTGTATATTAAAAAAAAAAAAAGTATAGGATTTTTTATAATTCGTGCTTGCCTTACAAATTCGACCGTGTCCTCCATGTACGGTTTAAGCACTCGCCCAGTACCGCACAACCCTCCCAAAGGCCGAGAACAAATTTTAAATTAAATTAAAACTTGCCTTCGAACCGGGAATCGAACCCGGTACCCCTCACCTAGCTGCCCCTTAATATAATATATCATTTGAAATTGAAATGTTTTTTGACAGCATTAAAACTTTTTACCTTTAAAAATGGAAATGTTTTTTTTCCTAATGCTTTAAATGCGTACAGTACGTACGGCAACTGTCGTTACAGAGCGACCAATTTTCACGAAACGCAAATGCTCGCCCCATTTATAGTACTTTTAACGTATGGCCGTAACGTATGTAACGTAATAATAGTGATGTATTATGAAAAGGTTGCCATTATTATTACCCATGCATCAGTTAGCAACGGTACTTCTAAAATGTCATATTTCAGTATTTTTGTTATAGCTTGTAGCAAAAGATACATAAATATGTAATAAATTACGAAAATGTCTGCCCCATGCCCCATTTAAATATGGTGAGCCTGAACGTACATCAAAAAATATTAATATATCCCTTGGCTTTGCGTAGAGATCTTCTACCGCATTTACCATGGTTCAGAGGAGTTTGTTCGGACATCGAAGCAGGACCCGTATCACCTTTATTTTTGCCGTATTCTGTAAATATTTAAAACATTTTCAGATGTAAAGAGCTGAATGAGACATCAGTATGAGACATCAACAATAATCCCGTGAAATGCGACGAGACGTCCTATTCTGAAAATGTTAAGTCTGATAATAATAATGACGATTGGAAGAGCGATAGGGATTCGGTAAGTTATTTATACATTAATATAGTATAATTGACATAATTAAATAAAAAGGAGAGCAACTGGCGGCCTTATCGCTTTCGAGCGATCTCTTCCAGGCAACCACTGTGAGAAAAGAAAAAAAAGTATTGTCTTTGATTAACATAACCTTTACACATTTAAAAAAAAACTTTTTACCGGATTAAAGTTATGTCTAATGTATAAAATTCTCGTGTCATAGTTTTCGTTGCCATACTCCTCCGAAACGGCTCGACCGATTCTCATGAAATTTTGTGTGCTTATTGGGTATGTCTGAGAATCGGAAAACATCTATTTTTCGTCCCCCTTAATGTTAAGGGTAGTCCACCCCTAAATATATTTTTTTTATTTTTTTTTTGTTTTTATGATACAGCATTAAAAAATACACAACCCCTAACTTTCACCCCTCTACCATCAACCCCTATTTTTTTATTATACACGATATACATGGCAAAACGACGTTTGCCCGGTCAGCTAGTATTATTATAAATTTACAATTATTTAACATAATTTTAAATTTATCCGACGTTTCGCGTGCTTTACAGCGTGCGTGGTCACGGTGACTGAAGACAAAAGGTGTTGGATGTCAAAAAGTATCACAGCTGTAGAGAAAGTTGCATTATCTGTATTTATTTCCCCGGAGTTGGTATCAACTAAAGCACGCGAAACGTCGGATAAATTTAAAATTATGTTAAATAATTGTAAATTTATAATAATACATAACTTAAATCCGGTAAAAAGTTTTTTCTTTAAAAACAAAGTATTAAATTACATATGGTACGCAAGAAGTGCAATAGTACATAATATAGTTGTTGAGAAAAATAAACTAAACAGGAACAAAAAACAAACTTAATAAAGGACACATAAAAAAAATTAATACCTAATAATAAAAAGTGCACATGAATCATTATAAGTTATTATTATTATTATTAGTACATCACTCACGCAAAATCTGATGTTAAGTGATAGCGCTGCCCATGGACACTCACAAAGATATACAAATTTAATATATTTCGTTGCCATTGTTATTATTGGTGAAGAGTTTGTAAGATGTTATGTAAATAATTTAATAAATAACGTTTATTCATATCCAATAAATAATTTTTATTCAAATGTGTATGTGGCGTCAGTTCGTTTTATTTTTTTTAATGGCTCTGGCACGGTTTGTGCATTAGCTAGCCTCAAGTATGAGATTTTTATCAATCGTTCTTTTTGCCTTATAAATTTGATCATATCCTCCATGTACAGTTTAGGCACTCGCCCGGTACCGCACAACCCTCCCAAAGGCCGAGAACAAATTTAAATTAAATTAAAACATAGTTTTAAAGTTGAAAATTAATATTTAGAATACCTTGTCTACGTTATGACAATATCATATGAACGTGTCAAGTGTCATCTGTCAACTGTCAACAAATTTGAATTACAGGTTGCGGAACCGGCAATGACGTCACTAACGTCACAACGACGAACGGGAGTCGCGTTTCGTGAGCCACCTCGTCGGAGTCGCGAAAGGGAGAGGGACTTAGGTGAGATATAACGCAAATATTGACAAAAGAGTGCAGTGTAAAGTAAATCTGTCTGTCTCTTTTCATCACAGCGTAAACACATTTTGAGAGAAAGAGACAAAATACTAGACTAATTTAAAGAGTACAATGAGACTCAGTTTTGAACGAATAAGCCGTAATGCCTTCTTCAGTTAATAAAACAAAATAGGGAAATATTTTTAATTACGCGACAATTAGTGTGATAATAATAAAAGGATCGCGCTCACTCGTGACGTCACGACGCGGGTCGGTGATAGCGTACAAGATATTTGCATGACGTCATATTTGCGCTCTTTAGAAATTCTTTACAAATTTTGTTTTAAAAATATTTTTACGAGAATTAATATAAGATATTTCGATCTTTTTACTGGTTTGAATAAATTTATTGAAAAATAAATATTCTCTTGTAACTAAAAACTAAAACATTAAATTTTTGTGGATTTTATGGGTCAGCAGCGCATCGAGCTGGCACTTAAAGTAAAGTGTTTACTGGCGCCCATAGACACCTGCAACACCAGGAGGTTTGCAAATGCGTTGCCGGCCTTTATGGTTGTTGTATCAAAAAAACGAATACTCATACAATTAATAATTGTCTTTGAAATGATTTTGTGCCTCCACATTTCTCGGAAACTATACTATATAACTTATATTGTTTTTTTTTTGATAAATCAGCGAACATTCATTCATCAAACGCGGTTAACTGATTTCTGAGATTTAAATTATATAAAACAGTTAAATAATGATAACATTTACAATTTCAGAACATTAAGGATAATTAATTAATATAATACGATAAGTAATTTGCGCAGGCGTCGCTACGGACTGTCAAGATTCGTCGGACGCCACCACAGCGGATGAGAAGCCTAAGGAAACTGTTAATTGTGAGAATTACTAAATCAAATGCTTTAAGTACTAAATAGTATATATCATTACGAGTGCGGAAAGCATGTCATTGCAAAGAGTTCCGACAGTCGGAACAAGTTGCAATGACGGTTCCGCACATTATATATATATATATATTAAAAACATATTAAACTCAACAAACTAATAATTTATAATTCATATATACATTGAAATTGGTACAGTTTTGTCAGTCTGGGGAATTTTTAGGTTGCATATTTACTGTTTAAGACAAAGTATTGTTAATTTCGTATGATTGTTCATATATTATATTTAATATATAATATAACAAACAACTAAACTCGCATAGAACATCTTTGGAACATGGCGCCAACTGTAAAAGAATATAAGCAAAGATATTTGCTTTTTTTTTATTTTTTTTATTGTATAAAATGAAATGAAACCTAATCTAACTCATTAAATTTGATATTGAAACAAATTAGTACCTTCTTTTTAGTAATATTTGCATGAATCATAACTTCTATGAATTTTTTAAAATAAAAACTTCGTTGTTGGTTTTTTCTTTTTAAAAGACATTATTTTGACAGTTAGGAAAGAGAACGCACGCATAAAGTCAAAACTATTGACATAATATTTAAAAAAAAACAAAAAAAAAAGAGTACGAGTTCGGAATAGGTAAAGATAAAGCACTACGCCACTTTTTGAGCAACTGTATTAAATAGTATATTTCATTACAAGTGCGGAAAGCCTGTCATTGCAAAGAGTTCCGACAAATGTCTACCCGAGCCGAGGCGCAGCCGAAGGTGAGGGTTGACAGTCGGAACAAGTTGCAATGACGGTTCCGCACGTGTACTGAACGACTATTTTTAATACAGTTGAGAAAAAATTTAACAATTTAATAAAATATTAAAAACACAATAAACTCAACTAACTAATCATTTATTTCTTAAAAAAGTTATAATTCACATATATATTTAAATTGGTACAGTTTTTTTACGAACTGGGAAAGTTTTAGGTTGCATATTTACTGTTTGAGACAAACTATTATTAATTTCGTATGATTGTTCATGTATATTTAATATATAATATAACAAACAACTAAACGCGCAAAGAACATTTTTGTAAAATGGCGCCAACTGTAAAATAATATAAGCAGAGATTTTTTTTTTCTTCACCCGTTCTGGGTAGGCAAAGGGAAAAGGGGCTGCCCATACAGCCAAGTCTTCAGTAGAATTTTTTTATTGATATGAAATTTAAGATGAAATGAAATGAAACCTAACCTAACTCATTGAATCAAATCATTAAATCTGATATTGAAACAAATTATTAGCTTCTTTTTTGAAATATTTGCATGAGTCATAAAAACTTCTATGATTTTTTTTAGTAAAAACTTCGTGGTTTGTTTTTCTTTTTAATAGACATTAATTTGACAGTTGGGAAAGAAAACGCACTAGTTCGGAAAAGGTAAAGAAAAAGCACGAGTGTGTAATAGCCCACATCCCGAACGCTATACGTCCCTGCAATACGCCACTTTTTGAGCAACTGTATTAAAAATATATTTCAGCGATTTCATATTTAGAAAACTTTAGCGTGTACCGCTCGCTTATCAGCTACTTCTAAAGGTCCGTTGGTTAGGCTATGGTTAAACAATAAACATATTTTTGATTATGTAATTTACATAAATTATTAAAAGTCAGCCAAAGAATTAAACGTTGAATTGTTCATTATAGGTCACATGCGCCGGAGATTTACAAGATTAAAATCAGCATCAACATCCAGATTGAACCCAAGTAAGTTAATACAATTTTTTTTGACGATACTTGAACAGAAAGTTGAAAAATAAAAATCGGGGCGCTCTCTAGGTTCGTTTGGCGCGTTAGGGAAAAATGATGAGTAAATTATTACGATGCGCCACAAAAAACCGACACCCTGAAGTTAGCATAGTCCACATTTTAAAATTAAAAATGTCCATTTCTTTAATTATGTAGAAATATTTTTTTTGTGCTATTTAGATAACATTTATTTAATCAGATAATGCGTTATAATATAACTTTCAATGTATTAAATACCTTTTTTCTATTGTAAGTGTCGATTTATCTACAAACGTAGAAAAATGTTTTTATCTTGTTAAGCCAAAGAAGTATAACTTCTAGAGCGTGTACATAGGTATACACAAATGTTTTTTTTTTTTTAATTGTTAATTTATATATGACGGAAGAACTGGTTCCGTATTGTTTTTAGAAACCGTGACGTCAGGCGTGCTGACGTCATTTACTTCACTGGTACTTGTGTATTCCATAATGAAGATAAAACAATAAACTCAAATAACACAACACTTTATTTGAGTAATTCACACAGAGATGTTTACGTAATTTACACAGAGATGTCCACGGTACGAGCACTGGCAGACGAATGCCTTTTCACTCCAGTGCCCGCCCGTTTTATAGGCGATGTGGTAGGGCGGGAGCCATGCGTCACTTGTTTACATTGTTCGGAGCAGGTGGACGATGACTCATACTTGTTTTGTTAGTGTTGCATTTTGACTTGCGCCGATATATATAATACCAATATTATTGACGTGACAACGTCTAATAAATCAATGAACTCCGGCTGCACGCACGAAAAAGCATGAGTCATTGTCCCGTTACGCTTATTAACGCTTACGCCGCCTCTATCTCTCTTCCACTCGATGGCCCATGCGTATGCGCAAAGAGTATGTAGAAATAAATAAAATAAATAATTCAATAAAAATGATTCAGTTTTATTCATCAATGTTTTGTTATGACGTTGTCACGTTAAACTATCGTCCGTAAACAGACTTTGAGACGAAGGTGTACTTTAAATGTGTAATAAGTTTTTGAATATTTAACAAGTATGTATGTATGTAGGTATGTCAATAGGTAAAACCCCCTGCCTCTACCGGCACGAGCTGTTGGTGTTAATGGGTAGTGGGCGGGCGGGGGCGGGCAGATCTCTTCGCGTGTTGCCGCCCCGGCTTCTACCCAGACGGTTCGCGCCTTCCACGCGCGTGCCTGACACCAGAGGTAATATTAACATTATTTCATTCGTTTAGTATCTCAAATTTTCTAGAATATTATATACCTAAATATTTAAAACCTCAGGTAACACTTATTCTAACGATTTATTTTTAGGTTGTACCGTGTGCGCAGTAGTCCGTAACCCTTACAATGGATACAAGTACCTGTGCGGGGCCACGCCCGCTGGATTATTCCTCATGCAGTGGTACGAACCTCTACGGAAGTTTATGCTACTAAAGGTATTCAAAACTCTAAAGCTAATGGCCTACTTGAGGCTAAATAGAAGGGTAATGTATGTGTCGCAGCCAATTAGATTAATAAGCCGTTCAATTAACAGCCTAGCCTTTTAACTAAACAACGCCATTTAACTAGCGGCCTTTAATAAACTGGCTGGTTAATTCTTAGGCAATTCGTGTGATTGAGTGACGATGACGAAAAAAGATGAAACATCTGTCATGAAAAATATTTCTTTGTAAAATAAATTACTTGAATCAATTATAGCTAAATTTACAATATTATTGTCACTACACTCTTTCATTGTACTTGTTGTTTTTCATTAATTTTTCGTAAACATCATCAAAGTCGTGGTTTTTCGACACCATATTGACAGTTTACGTTTCGAGTTTGAGAGTGTCAGAAAGTGGAACTAGATTTAAATTAACAGTCAACAGACAACAGCCTAGGCAAGTAATGAAACGTCATCAAGTACAAGCCTAGCTGTTTGATCAACTGGTTGAATATCTTTCAGGCCGCTTGTTAAACGGCGCCGTTTAATTAAAAGGCTAGGTTGTTTAATTAAACGGCTAATTAAGCTTGTTGGCTGCGACATATGCTCTGCAAGCGTGCCGCAATAAGCCGAGTGTATAAAATATAATTGAAATCATAAATAATTAAATGCTTTAATAATATTAACAGCCAATTCTCAAATAATGGCGTAAAACGAGGTGAACTGGAAAAAATTTAATTGTTTGTTTTGCACTTGTATGACTGAGTATGACTTCCGAATGTCAAAAATGTATTCAAATGAACGAAGACTCAATAGGCAACTAAATCTCAATGGGCCCAAATACATTGATTTCTTGTAATATATACATAGCAATGGAACAAATGTTGTGTTTTCAATATATATATATATGTCTGTTTGTATTTTTTTCAGAACATCGAATGTGTCCTACCGTCGCCGTTACTTGCTTTCGAGTTAATCATTACCCCGGAGCTGGAGTATCCACTTCTTTGTGTTGGCGTCACGAGGAAACCTATACGGCTTAATCTAATTAATATAAATTCGGGTAAGACAAGAAAGTGCGTGCGTACAAAGAACACATGTCAGAAGTGAAACTTCTTTGGCAAACTATTTTTTGAGTCTTGTTCATATTTTCACAAATCTAAAACTTTAGATTTCCGAGACTTAGAGGGAGGGAAAAGGCAGATATGTTAGGAATTTAACTGTCAGAAATTAAGTGTCGAACATTAATAAAATTATACTTTTAATATATCATATATACTATTATTTCATGAATTCTCTTTACGAAATTTTAGTTTTTATAAATAGACTTTTCACTCTCTCTCAATCGCTTCCTTTATTTCGACAAAAACGCTGCCCAAAAAACAATTTTTTTTTCTGACCGTACATAATTAGAAAGCTTACTCTGTGGTATTAAAAAAGTCTAACATTTGATGTTTGCTGACAGTAGTTTCTGTTTGAATTATAGGTGCGAGCTGGTTCCACTCGGACGAGCTGGAGGTCCGCCCCGGGGGCTCCACACGCTTAGGGCTGTGCATCAGCTGAATAAGGACGCGGTGAGTGTCGTTGCTGACCGTATATTGAACTATTATGAGAATTTAATTTTAATTTTAAAATACTTTTTAACAATAGCAAGAATAATACTTCTCTATCTTTTTCTTCTCTCTTTTTTAAGCATGTAATCTATTTTTGGTCAGAGCCAATCTACTCAATATGTTAGTAAAAATAAAGTTTATATTGATTAAAAAAAAGTAGGTTTATAGGAAGTGACCTGTAGAATTAATATATATATATAGTTTTGAATAAAAAATAGAACTTAACTAATTGTTATACCAACAAGGATTTGAAAGGTTTCATTAAATTTCCAGGTACTAGTGTGTCACGAAAATGTAGTGGACATAATCCCGGTGCTTCCCGGGTTCGATTCCCGGCGACAAGACGACAGGCGGAAGAGCAAGTTGCCGCAGAGACTGCAGTTCGACTTCCAGATTGATAGTATATGTGAGTATTATTAAAATTTAGATTATATTTAAAACATGAAACAAACAAATATTAAAGTAAGAAAATTCGTGATTCCCTTCATAGAAAGTCAATTGGCGCACAGCCGGGATTCAAATCTACGACCTCAGTTAAAAGTATTAATAGAACAGGGGGCAAACGGGAAGGTGACTCATGTTAAGTGATACCGCCCATGGATACTCTCAATGCCAGAATGCTCGCAAGCGCGCTGCCGGCCTTTTAAGAATTGGTACGCTCTTTTCTTGAAGGACCCTAAATTGAATTGGTTCGGAAATACTTCAGTGGGCAGCTGGTTCCACATAGTGGTGTCGTCAAATACTGCTTTAAGAAAGCTGCTTATTTCGTAATCTGCATTCTGATGAAACTCCGAATAATTCCTCTGAACACTTTTACTTGTAACTGAGTCGTCAACTCTGATTTTAGAAAATACGAGTTGTCTAAAAAAAAAAAAAGTTTATTATGGAACATTATTTATTATTTATTATTATAGAAATACATACATTATCCTTACAGACTATGCCAATACGATAATGTCGTGAAACATTAAATATAATAAAGTAGGTACATATATAAAACACATAATTAAACACATAATATACACAAGATCGCTACTGTGAATTCTCTCTGCGAACATATAAATATGTCAATAGTGTCGGAGACAGCATTCAGCAGGCGCAACGTCTTTGATAATGGGGATCTGTGCAACAGACTGGTTCTTGCCCTTGGTATCGCAAATAACCTAGGCCTTCGCCGTCGCACATATCCCATAGGTACGAAGAGACCCAGTTCTTTGAGTACACTTGGGTTGCACACTACACCCCTCAAGACTTTCAGTACGTAGTGGGCCAACTGTAAGTCCCGTCTGGTTTCCATAAGACAAACATAAGATACATGTATCACTTATTCCACGTCATTAAATTTGAAGGCATCCCTACTCATCGGCAAAGAAGACAGAGGGTGTTGGTACTCTTTTAAAACAGCAAATCATTAAACAACACTTATTTAAAACAAATAATCTATTTATTTGGGTTTATTATTTTTTACTCTTCAGTGTGTCTGGCCTTCCACCGCAACGGCATGCAAGGTCGGTCCTTGAGGAACGCTGACGTCACTCAGGAAATAGTCGACCACTCACGCGCATACCGACTCGTCGGACACGACAAGTTAGTATTCACATTTTCTGCCCATTAGGATAAATTGCGACTTTTCAATTGGGCAATAACGTAATTTATATTGTTCACAGACTATTATCTAGGCTATTTGACATATGAAAAATAAAGAGTTATTGAAAGTAATCAGTAGAAAACATTTAAAAAGCGTTATGGAGTAAAATAACTTGGAAATAATCATTTAAAAGGTATGTTTAAATCAAGCTTGCTTATTTCTGGCAAATGTGAACAGTTTGCAGAGCATGCTAATTTTAAGCAAGCTTATTAGCATGCTTTTTTTGAGCACGTCTGTCAGTACCTTTAAAAATATTGACTTTTATAGAGTCACGTGATGGTCACAGAGTAGTCGAATTGAAGATGACATTGCTTGTAATATGTCCTCGCTTGTCTGATAATACTGACTTGGAGTTTAATTTCATCGGAGATTGATTTTCATCAAAATATAAATTTGTGTAATTTAAAAATGATTAATTAACACGTAAAAAACTTGACGTTTGCATACGTATTTTCAATCATGGGATTTTAAAACCAAACAGAATTAAAAATAACAATTTGTATAGACACTGATAAATAATCTGAAATAGTCTTTAAAATCTTGTCAAATAGCCTAGGAATAATGTCGGAGAGATATCGACACTCCATCGATATGGACAACGTCATTCAGTGGGCGTCATGTGGGTAAAGTGGGAACACAAAAGACACGAATAATTATCGTACAATATTTCATTTAGATTGATTCCTTTTTTAATTACAAATAACACTTAAAGCTTAAATTAAAAACACAATCTACTCAAACACCACATGCTCCACTGAATATTCAATCAGTACGCACTGACCAAAGTAAAGATGGCGCCTCGAGGTATTTGCTCTGCTCTGATTGGTCGTAACAATATTCGTACTTTTATTCGTTAAGTAATGTTTCTAAATTATAACAAAACAAATGGAATTAAATAATATTATGATTCTTAGAAGAAATAGAAGAAATCACAATTATTACCCAAAGTAAAAATAATAATCAACGGTCAATTGACCCGATCAGAAAATTTTCTTATAATCCGAGCTTATTTATATTCATACAAATTTTAACACACTTAATAGAACAGTAAACTAAGTTGTGTAAAAAAATACTTATTTTTTTTAGTATTCTCGAATTAATTTATCATAATAATTTATTTCAGAGTTGTAGTACTAGAATCGCACGTACTCTAAAACAACACGCTCTCAGGCGAAGACGGGAACGATCTATATATTTTGGCCGGACACGAGGCCTCGTACTAGTTACCCACAGTTGCGGCCAATCTCTATAGCATAATTATATTTTAAAATATTCAAAATCAAGTATATTTTTTCTGTTAATCGAAATATTTTTCTAATTAATAGTCTTTTGTCTCTTTCCGTCAAATTATGTTTACGCTGTGATGAAAGCAGACAGAACAACAGCGGTAGTACTTTAGATAAAAGGGTGCCACTAGACTGTTTTATTATGAATGTGGTATATCTATGTTCATAATAATCTGAGTTTGCACAGCATACATTAAAATGCCACAGAGTTAATAAAAACATGTTATCGTATTTTCAACAATTAGTTATAGGAACGCAGTATTTAAATCTTTATTTTTTCAAAATAATCAACAAATGTTATAGCACTGCCCTACTCCATTCCATGGATGACATTGAAGCAATAAATTATAGAATATTTTAGTTTATTCGCAAACTTGTTGAGATTAAGCAAACGCCATTTTGAACTAGTGACGTCGTTTCCTATTCTCATATTCAAAGCATCTTTTTCTCAAGTTGGATGACGTGCTTAAAGAAAAGATGACAATTATTTAAATGTTGTTTAAATTGTTTCCACCCTTCCAGTTGAAACATATATTGCAAATAACTATTTCCTCCACATTTTCGTTTTCTATAGCAGGTAATCCAGTGATTCTAATAAATTTATCTATAAAAATAAAGCGATATCCGACAAGTTTGCTTGTTAGTGAATATTTAATGGGAGTTTAGCTAATTTAACAGATATTGCTGTCTCTATCGCACATATATACCTGAGATGGACAGCAATATGTTTGAGTTTCAATAAAACGTACACTTTGACAATTTACAATGAATTTATTTAAAATTAATGTACTTCATTTTGAATTATTCAATAAATGTATTCTAATATAATAAAAATTAATAAATCTATATGAATGTTATTAAAAACGTTTAATTATATCGATTTAGGCTTTCTAGCTATAACGTTGAAATAATCGTTATTTTCATATGATGTTACTGTGATTTAGATGCAACGGCATTTTAAAGTATTTATTGATATGTGATTCATTTAACGCCAACAATGTATGAAAAGACAAATATTTTGACACTTGTGTATTTGATCATGCGCAAGAGACGTTTTAAGAACAGCTAGCCGACCATTATTCGTTGAAAAAAGGGCGATAAACAAAGTTATAAATAAAATAATACACAAGTGTCAGAATGTAGGATCGTTATAACATGAATAGTTTATAGTAACCAAGAAAATATAAAATTGCTTATTTTGTAAATATATAAAATTCCAATTAGTGTTAGTCAATTGTATTATAGACTAGTTTAGTTCAATTTTAGTTGAGTGAACTAAAATGTTACATTTTAGTTTGTTTAACTGAAATGTATTAGGTGTAACGAGGCTTCGACTCGATATGGACTGTTTATTTATTAACTGTGTTGTTTATTTGATTTGCATGTTTAGAAATCTGATGTTCGTTACGGGATGAATATATTCAAGTTGTCAAAATTATTTCCTCAAATATTTTAGGTAATGTGATTATTAATAACTAGCGACCCGCCACGGCTTCGCACAGTATTTAATTGGATAAGGATTAATGTTTTTGTGGGAAAAATAAAAAAAATGTTATTGTGGGTTATCCATAAGAGATAGACATATACCATCACGGACTTTTCTGTAGACCTTTTCAACGCAGGCTGAACCCTACGAGATTGAAATTTCAAAATTTCAATCTCGTAGGGTTCAGCCTGCGTTTGCATTGTAAGCGGAAAAAATGTAATTATTTTCGACATCACATTAGACACCTCAAAAATAACAGTATTTCTCCAATATTTAATGGATGTTATTATACATATAAACCTTCCTCTTCAATCACTCTATCTATTAAAAAAAACCGCATCAACATCCGTTGCGTAGTTTTCATCATCAACATTGTTCAAATAAATCGAAGATTAAACCACAGCAAAGCGTACAAGCTTTCATCATCAACATTGTTCAAATAAATCGAAGATTAAACCACAGCAAAGCGTACAAGCTTTCATCATCAACATTGTTCAAATAAATCGAAGATTAAACCACAGCAAAGCATCCAAGCTTTCATCATCAACATTGTTCAAATAAATCGAAGATTAAACCACAGCAAAGCATCCAAGCTTTCATCATCAACATTGTTCAAATAAATCGAAGATTAAACCACAGCAAAGCGTACAAGCTTTCATCATCAACATTGTTCAAATAAATCGAAGATTAAACCACAGCAAAGCATCCAAGCTTTCATCATCAACATTGTTCAAATAAATCGAAGATTAAACCACAGCAAAGCATCCAAGCTTTCATCATCAACATTGTTCAAATAAATCGAAGATTAAACCACAGCAAAGCGTCCAAGCTTTCATCATCAACATTGTTCAAATAAATCGAAGATTAAACCACAGCAAAGCGTCCAAGCTTTCATCATCAACATTGTTCAAATAAATCGAAGATTAAACCACAGCAAAGCATCCAAGCTTTCAGCAACAACACTAGGCCAAATAGCTGTTAGTGAAACTTCTTTATCGGGGTTGGAAAAAAATTTAGTGTAACATTTTTTCGTTACGCGTCACATTTTTCGGTTACGCGTCACATGTTTCGGTTACGCGTCACATTTGACCGTTACGCGCGTCTTTTTCTTGTCCCTACCAGGGTTGATTCAAAGAGATTCTAAACCATTAATAACACAAATGTATAATAACGATAACAATGATACTAAAAATTCTATTACAATTTATGAAATTCTGTAATAATCTTAGTGGTAATAAGGTAAAATGAAATAATTGTATTATTTGTATTCAAGTCTGTGATATTAAAAGCCTTTTGTTAAACTTTATCTAATTTAACTTTATTTAACCAATTTCTGTAAAGTTGCATATAGATAATTTTTCATAAATAGATAGAGGCTAATCCCAGAGGCTCTTTTGTCTCTGCCTTTTGATAAATTTATGAAAATGTGTATTAAAGAAAAGCTGTGTAAAAAGGTTTACTATAAAGTTACGTAAGTTAAACGATTTTCTAGTTGATAAAAGGGCCTGGGACTAATTCTAGACAGGCTTCTTCTTATTAATTTGCGATATTTGTTTTAAAAAAGTGTTGTTTGATGATTTTCTATTTAAAAAGAGTACCGAGAGCGTTTTACGCCGGGTTTTTTCTCTTGGCCTACACCGTCCGTCTTCTTTGCCGATGAGTAGGGATGCAAATTTAATGACGTGGAATAAGTGCTACCTGTATCTTATGTTCCGAGTAACGAGCTCCCATTTATACTCAACAAGGATTTTAAAATATTTTAGTTTTTTTATTGTACATACATAGGTACCTAAATTATATTAAATAAGATGTTTAGTTTTCTATAAATATTTATCGTGCTAGAGTATAGTTGTAATATGCATATTATCGTAACAGTGCAAGGTAAATGTAATTAACTAAAAACCGTTGTTTTTTCATTCAAATTGAGATAACATTGGTCGATAAATTTAACACCATTGCAAATTCATTTATACTAAACGACGGTCAAAAACTGCCACGTCGCTCATTGCCATGTTAGTTCGGTAGGATTAAAATACCTACGACCAGGAAGTAAATAATATCGCTAACTTCATTTGTGTCGAAATTTAGATGTTCAAAAGTGTCGTATGAATATCGTCGTTTTTCATCGTAAAGTTCCTTAAGGTAATTAATATAATCAATATCTTCAGTGAGAAAGCTGCTCCCGATGTGCTTTTGGCGTTTCTAATCTAGTATCGCGCAAATTTCCTAGAATTAGCCGTCTAAATAACTAAGATATAAATACGTAAAATAGGTATCTTTGTAATAAATTCAATAGTTTCTAGTTTTATTCAATTGGGTTAACTCACCTTGTTTAAGATTTTAATAGAAGAAAAGCACGAAGAGGAGGACTACTAGTTTTGAACTAGAGCTATCGGCGATATTTGGGGTTGGATTTAGAATTACGTCGCCCGAATTTTGTGCGACGTAATTTTGTGATTATGTAGGTGTCTCGGGGGACCTGGGGGACCTGATTTTTGCTGCCGGAGTTGCGTCTAAGTATTAAAAAAATGATTTAAAATTTTGTATAATGTATTGAAATTCGTACACAAACGGTACATTTTCTACTTTTCTATTACGTTGTCATCTTGTTAAAACACCTAACCACTATTATCACATCACTTATTAAATCTAAGTAAGACTTAGGATTAATACGCGGGCTTTAGTGATAACCAATTTCGGTCACAGCGACAAATCGACAGTGAGGAGTGACAGGTCGATGATCATCGATGTTCGCGCGGTCTTTTTCCTATTATATAGATATTTCCCTTCCTTTCGCACTAAAGCTTAATACATACATACGATACCATACAGTAAAGCGTTCTTCTATTGAATTGTCTTGAGGTTTAAAGGAAAACTACGACAAAAAATAGGTAAAGAAATCCATTCTGTTATTACTATGGTACCTCAAACACTAAATTCAGATTCGTTCTTCGAACTTCAGATCTTAAATTGAGCCTTCTATATACATTCTGTACATTTCAACTAGAGTAACCCACTATCGCAATAATAAAAAATGCATGGAAATGCAACATTAGCAAACTTATAAACGGGACCATTTACAATTTCGACAGGCGCTAGTGATCCCTGTCGCAACTAACTTTATTTACAATAATCATTTAATGTAAATAATTTTAAAGTTAAGGTATCGTTAGGTCGTAAAAATAAAACAAAAAGTTTGATCGAACTAAATTTAGTTACATATCACTTGTCTTTCAATTAAATCTTCCAAAAACATATTAAGCTAAAAATGTATCTCTCAAAATATTGTAAAATTTAAAATAAGTTTTAACTCGTTGGCAGGGACTTCGCAAAGGTACAATTTGTAAATTATATCTGTGGATAAGCGCTGCCAATGTAATTCTTGCTTCTATACCGAAAATTGTACGTTACAATATCAACTTCGTTATTTCCTAATTTGAGTTTGCAATCATTGTCTACTCTAGTGACGTAACACAATGTGTAAAGTGACATTTCTGACTTTTTGGCGGGAAGTCAAACTAAGCGGGTGTTTTAAATTTTGCGTTTTTTCAATAATTATTTTTTTTGTATATATTTGTATTATTTTTTTCTGTAAATAGAAATTTTATAACATTTTGTGAATAGTAGATAATAATGAGTGAAAACAGCGCCGGGGGGCGGGCCCCCGGTGACAAAGACGCCAACAAAAGAAAATTAGAGGTGACTAATGAAAACTATAAAGTGTTCACCAAACCAAATTATAAGAGACAATTTCCAGATAACCACAGCACGGATTGTGTGGTTTATGTGGAATCCCAAGAAGATGAAAAGTTAGGGAACAAAAATCCCATCACCCTAACTAAATTATTCACAGACAATGTAAAGGGAATAGTGGGAGTACACCGAGTGAATGCTCACAAAATAGGCATCACTTTTAAAAAACCAGCTCCGGCCAATAACTTCCTAAAACTGGACAGTTTTTTAGGAAGACACAAACTTAAAGCTTTTGTTCCATCTCACCTGACTGAAGCGACGGGCGTTATACGATATGTGCCCAAGGAGCTAACAAATGCGGAAATATATAAGAACATCATGTGCGACACGGAAGTGATTTCCGTTAAAAGATTCATGAAAAAAGTTGACGGAAAACTGGTCCCGCTCAGCACGATTTCAGTGACTTTTGCTGCCACAACGCTGCCCCAATATGCATACATACAAATGTTCAGATACCCGATCCACATGTATATTCCACCACTGCTGCAATGCTTCAGATGCTTCAAATTCAATCACTCAGCTCGAGTTTGTCGCGGAGAGCAAATGTGCTCGTCATGTTCCGGCCGGCACTCCTACAAGGAGTGTGACGTAGATGAAATTATTTGTATTAACTGTAATGGCAATCATTTGGCAATCTCCAAATTAAAAAGAAGAAAATGGAGGAAAAAAAGAGTAAATATCTTAATCTCAACAGAAGTTATGCCACTGTGGTGAGTACAGCTCCCATAGCCTCTCAGATGTTAGACCCTAAAGAGTTTCCGGCTATTACTAAGCCAAACAATAAAAATGTGACTACAGGCCCTTTCAATGCACAGCAAATTCTCAATAACGACATTATCATTAACGCCATAGTAAAATCTCTTATTACTCTGGGTAATGATAAAAACGACACACCCATTACAAATAAAAAAATCAAAGAAATACTTTTAGCTAATTTATTAAACTAAATAATGGATACATTTTTAAACATAGCACAGTTTAATATACAAAGCTTACAGAGTAAGAAAGCCTTATTGAATAATTTTTTATCGAAACATAATATTGATATCTGTTTATTAAATGAAACTTGGCTTAAAAGCACTAGTATAATTCCAAACTTTACACCATATAATTTTATACATAAAAATTCAGTTAATACCCATAATGGTGTGGGTATACTAATCAAACAAAATTTACAGTATGATATAGTTAACACTACTTTTCATGAATCCGTTCAAAATATCTGTGTAGCTGTAGAAACATCTATGGGCAAATTGCACATTCTTTGTGTATATTGCCCTCACAATAGTGATGTTAACAGGTTTAATATTCGCACAATGAAAAAGGTTTTACTTGAAGTACCTAAGCCATGTATAATAATGGGAGATCTAAATGCACACCATATAGGTTTTGGATGTCAATCAAATAATAGTAGAGGCAATAGTTTATACAATCTCATTGATGAACTAGACTTGTGTATTTTGAATGATGGGAGTGCTACAACTGTTCAAATTCCAAACAGAAATGCATCTGCTATTGATGTTACTTTGGTTAACCCAGCAATAGCTCCTCTTTGTGAATGGCGAATTCATGATGATTCAATGGGCAGCTACCACTATCCAACTCAGGTTGTTGTCAATGTAAAACCATCCACATATGAAGTCCGGCCTGTGGAAGAAAAATACATATACTGTAAGGCTGATTGGACTGAATATTATAATTTATCTGAATCATCTTTTTGTCAGTTAGATACTGAAAATACAGAACCAATTGCTTTATACAATAACTTTATAAATATTTTGTGTGACATCAGATCAATTACTATACCTAAACAAAAGTCTAGACAAACTGTGAAAGTCATGAGGAAATCTGTTCCCTGGTGGAACCAAACATGTGATGATGCAGTTCGAAAGTCCAAAAAAGCCCTGATACAGTATAGAGCTTCACCTAGCATTTCTAATTTTATAGAGTACAAAAAAACAGATGCTCAAAAGAAAAGAATACTTAAAGAAGAAAGTATTAATTCATGGCACAACTTATGTAGTAGTTTCAATAGAATGACACCTGTTTCTAGAATATGGGGTTACATGAAAAGGTTCAAGAGAATAGGTTCATGTCATGATAGATTTTTCAATGATGAATGGGTGCCTTCATTCCTAGATAACATCTCTGATTCAAATCAAATAAATTTAAACAATGTAAGTGGTATTTTAAATGATTCATCTGAAAATAACAGTAATTCCTTTCTGAATAAACCATTTACATTAAATGAATTGTACATATCCCTCAAAAGCAGAAAAGATACAACACCCGGGTTGGATAATATACCATATATTTTAATAAAAAAACTACATCCTAATGCTATAGAAATCTTATTAAATATTTATAATATACTATGGGAAAACTTGTTAATACCAGATTCATGGAAAACTCAGTGCATCATTCCCATCTTAAAGCCAAATAAAACTGCAAATAATCCATCATCATACAGACCCATTTCATTATCATCGTGTTTAGGTAAACTCTTTGAGAACATGCTAAAGATAAGATTAGATTATTTTGCTGAATCGGAAGGAAAGTTACCAGATATTCAGTTTGGATTCAGGAAAGGTAGAAGTTGCTCTGAAAGCTTTGTATCTTTCATTGCTGATCTCAAAAAAGCTAAGATTAGTCACTCTAATGCTGTTTGTGTCTTCTTAGATGTTAAGGGTGCATTTGATAATGTTGATATTGAGAGCCTAATCAAAATTTTACATAAATTGAGTATACCAGGAAAAACTCTAAATTGGATTTTCAATTTCCTGCACAACAGGACTATATATGTTAAATTTAATAATAAGTTACATGGACCTAAACAGGCCAATAAAGGAACAATGCAAGGTGCAACTTTGTCACCATTGTTGTATAACTTGTATACATCACAAATACTGGATTATGTAAATATACCCCAGGTGAAAATATTGCAATTTGCAGATGACTTACTTTTGTATAGTGAAAATCAAAGTTTAAACATAGCGGTTAATAGCATAAACACTGCATTAAATAAACTTCAGACTTATTACAGAATTTTTTTGAAATTAGAAATAAGTTCAGAGAAAAGCTCAGTTTTAGTATTCAGTAAAGATCCATTTGCACACACTGTAAATATTTCCTATAACAATGATAAAATCCCTATAGTTAATCACCATAAATTTCTTGGTGTAGTAGTGGATGACAAATTAAAATTTGATAAACACATTCAGTACATATGCCAAAATGCCATGAAAAGCATTAATGTAATGAGAAGTTTGGCAGGTACTTTTTGGGGCTCAGATCCAAAAACTTTGAACATGCTGTACAAAAGTATAGTCAGAAGTCATTTTGACTACAGTTCCTTGGCTTATATGAATGCAAATAGTACATTACTAAGAAAACTGGATGTAATACAAAATATTGGACTGAGAGTAATAAGTGGAGCTATGCGCACCTCTCCTATAAATAGTATGGAAGTAGAAAACTGTATACCTCCACTGTGCTTGCGACGCTTACAGTTGGCTGAGCGATTTTGTTTGAAGGAGCTGGCAAATGAGAACAGTGTTATCCTTGGTAGAGTCTCTTATCCTGTAGAAATCACTCAGTCAATTGAAGCAAGCAGCATCTCAACAAATACACTGATTTCAGGCTTGTTACCTGAAATTCCAACCATAATGTCATATATTAAAAACTTGACAAATAATATGCTCACAAGTAATAAGTGGCCAATTTACAATAGCCCTTATAACTCTTTACTGAACTACTTAAATATTCAATGTAATTTAGACTCTGTTAAAAATAAGTTTGACTTTTTACAATTTCTAAGTGATAAATCAGAGTTTTATATTATATATACTGATGGTTCCAAATGTGAGACTGTTAAGGCAGCATTCTACAACCCACAAATGAAATTAACTAAGTGCTTGAGATTACCTATAACTTGTAGTATATTCACTGCTGAGGCTTGGGCAATATTAGCTGCTTTAACATATGTAAATAGTAATGTAAATAATGTAAATATTTTGGTTGTAAGTGATTCTAAGAGTGTTTTAACAACATTGGGTAATTGTAGCTTAGGATATAAACAGAATTATATTGTATATAAAATTAAGGATTTACTGTACAAGTTAGAAAAGCATGTAGAATTTGTATGGGTACCCTCCCACAGTGGTATAACTGGCAATGAGGTTGTGGACGAGGCGACTCGTCGGGACCATGACGATGATTTAACAGACTCTTTCAAAGTGCCTTTCACAGACTATTATACGCAGATAAAGATTCATCTCAAGAGAAGATGGAAAGAATATTGGAACTACAATACAGAGGTATTAAATAAAGGACAATGGTACTCAGAAATACAGAGAGATTTACCAATGATCCCGTGGTATAACAGCTTCAAATACATTAATAGGAAGTTCATAACGTGCATTAATCGCTTACGTGTAGGACACTGCTGTGTTCCAGCACATCTCAAGAGGAAGAAAATCATTCTTGATCAACGGCGGATCCAGGGGGGGGGTCATGGGGGTCATGACCCCCCCCTGAGCAGGACTTAGGTGGACCACTAATTGAACATAATGATTTTATATATAAATTTGTCACCATACAGATTATATGTAACTACATACCTTCAATATTTAATTAATTTAATATAATAACTTTGTATGATGGCAAACGTTTGGGAATGAACGCATCGAAAATTTGAATTTTCCGCGCCACACTTGCGCGCGCTTGTCGCTATGAAACGTCTAGCTAGACCTTACCTCAATCGGAATCGGAACGACTAAACTTCAACATATCATAACATAGTCTTATTTTAAATTGTAGCATCAATATGTATCCTAATATATGAAAATTGGACCCTGTCAGCGAAGCGACAGCAGAAAGGTCTTTCTCTACGTTGCGCATAATTAAATCGTCGCTAAGATCTTCAATGGTTGAAGATCGCCTAACCGGACTGGCACTTCTCCACGTTCATGAAAACGTAACCGTTGACGTAAATGACGTAATAACGCGTTTCGGGAAAACACGTTAAAGAAAAATTGATTTAGTTATTAAAATATATGTATTTTGTCTGTTTCTATTTTGTTTGATGAAATCCCTTGTCGTACCATCTCTTCACGTTTGCGAAGTTTAACGTAATACCCCTCGACATGCCTCTAGCTGTTATGACAAATCATTCACCACGGTTATGTAATATAAATAGGCTGCCTCATTCCGTACGTGATAGTCAGGCACAGCTAAGCTCGCCAAAACAGCTCGAGCTGAGCTGTAAAGGCCCTAAAGGCCAACAGCGAGATTCCACTTTAAAAAAAAAAGGTGAATAGTGTGTCTCTGGATGTCTTCAAGAGAATGTGTATACAGGTTGGTCCAACTAGTGACGTCAATATTTTTTTTTAGATTCCTCACATCTGGGGGTATACGAAAATACCCCATGTATGTTCCGCGATTTTTTGTAGTTTTCGAGTTATACATTTTTTTGTGTTTTTTTAATGTTTTCTGCCAGCGAGGTTTCAAAAATTCATATCTTTTTATGTTGTAGGTATTTTGCTTTTTTTTTCTGTTAAATGATTGCCTTAAATGATGTTCAAGTAAAAAAAATCCCAGCTTCTTAAAATTAGTTAAAGCTACTCAAAAAAGGTTTTAAAGTTAGTAGTTAAGTTTTTAGCTGGATTTGCCCAAACATTCGACTTCAATTTAAAAATACAAAAAGAAGTTTCCATAGCTTCTGGCTAAGTTTAAAAACTCCACAGGGTTCTAAGCTACCAAAATCATAGAAAAAAAATGGTACTTAATTGGTCTTTTTTTGTTGTAATCGGTGGATTTTTTTTGGTGGATAGGATAAAAATCATTGAAGCATTAAAACTGTAAAAATAGACAGTAAAGTTTCATTTGCCATAAGAAAAATAAAAGTCGAAAAAAAAACATTTTTAATGCTACAATGATTTTTAGCCTATCCACCTTAAAGGCCGATTACAACAAAAAAATACCAATTAAGTATCATTTTTTTCTATGGTTTTGGCAGCTTAGAACCCTGCGGAGTTTCTAAATTTAGCCAGAAGCTATGGAAACTTCTTTTTGTATTATTAAATTGAAGTTGAATGTTTGGACAAATCCAGCTAAAAACTAAACTTCTAACTTTAAAACCTTTTTTGAGTAGCTTTAACTAATTTTAGGAAGCTGATATATTTTTTTATTTAAACAACATTTAAGACAATCATTTCACAGAAAAAAAAACTGCAAAATACCTACAACAAAAAAATATAGGAATTTTTCAAACCTCGCTGGCAGAAAACATCAAAAATCACAAAAAAAAATTTAACTCGAAAACTACAAAAAATCGCGGAACATACTTACATGGGGTATTTTCGTATGCCCCTAGGTGTGAGGAATCTAAAAAAAATTATTGACGTCACTAGTTGGACCAACCTGTATGTACACAATATTATGTGTTAAGTTTTTCAAGAGTACAATAAAGAATAAATATTTTTAAGTGCAATACTTACGTACATTAATAAAATATCTACTTTTTACTTGTATCTATTGTTATCAAAATTAAATTATAAGTTCTTGACTTGACCACGACTATGTGACCCCCTCCTGGCACCAAAGCTGGATCCGCCCTTGTTCTTGATGATAATTGTACATATTGTTCAAAGGAAAATTCCGATATAAAGCATGTCTTGTTTGAATGCGAAACGTTTAACATTGAACGTTTATTACTTGCAAGTGTCATTAGTGATGTCGCAGAAGAAAATTCATTAAGTGTTCCCCGCCGCCCTCAAGATTTACTATCTTATCGTGCTTTTTTCTTACCTGTATTTAAATTTATTTTAAACACAGTTGAACAAATTTAATTACATTGAGTTAGTTGAAATATTTCCAATTGTATAGAATAGTTTTGTGTTAAGTTATTTAGTTTTAATATATTATACTTAATTTGCATATAATTACAATTTGTATTAACGTAATTGCTTAAGAATGTTATAAATATAACATTTATAATATTATATTTATGGTATAAATATAACATTTGCACTTTACCATACTTTTAAGGACCTTATGTAATTCTATGATTTCGACTGAAGGACTCTGTATCCATGGTTATGAAATAAATTATTAAAAAAAATAAAAAAATTAGTGACATTTCTAATTCAGGGGAAGTGCCGATAAACATCGTTCCAACTGGCTTGTCGACGCCCTGCTGATTGAAATGCATTTTCAAAACAGCGCCTTGCTGTAATAACATAATATAATGTTGTATACTTCTATATAGACTATGGAAAAATTATAAAAATATTTTGTATGTATGCTTGTCATTTGTCAGTCATTATTAAATAATAAAATAAACAGAAGATTAGAAATTTTAGGTTGTTTGGTAGGTAAATTGGCTAGAATTCGATAAACCGTTCTTGGACTGGCGATTTTAATAACGTACATATGTTTTAAAGTACCATTAATAAAGGCACAAATCTCTTTCAAATAAGGCTCATATTAGATACTGAAATGTGTAAATGTTAACGATACTTACGTTTAAGTATCCCAAATAATTCACTCGGTTCGCAGTTTCTTCTTTGGAGAAATAAATCCAATTATGTAATCCTACAACATACAAAATCCGTTCTTAGGCAAACATACAGAGACTGGTGAAAGTTAAACATAATGCTTTTATAGCTTACCCGATATTTGTGAATTTTTCAATTCCGATACAAAAACGTGTTCAAAACCTGAGCTGCTTATTTTTCCCTTTCCTCTTGAATACAACCCAAACCACATTTGTTTTAAAAATTCCCTTTGCTGGCGTGGATCTTGATAGAATTAGTCAAATATTTCCAATACCTTTGTGAAGTGATTTAATAATAAAAGAATATTTCTTAAACAAGATGTTTATTTTACCGGACTCATTACTCAATAGTCAAATGACAAAAAAAAACAGTGTTGCCAACATAACAAATCAAACTTAGAACTTACGTTATAAATGTAGATACATTGCAGATTACTTAATCTTAACACCCCCTCTCAATGTCTACATTTATCTCTACAAAAAATAAAAAAAAACTTAATACAACTTAATAGCCTCTCTATTTGTATCAAGACAGAAATTCAGTTTATGATACCATTACCCAACATGACATTTAAAAAGATGCCTTAAGATAATCTCTCTACCCAAGGCTTTTGTGAACATGTCTGCAGGTTGTTCGCTAGTTTGAACATACTTAACACATTTTTTACAGTTATAAGTTAATTTATAGTCTAGAGTACATTTGACATAACGAAACACTCTCTTTAATGCAGCTAGTAATGCATAATTTGCACATTTCTGGAATCTACTCAACATAGACACTGGAAAACACATATCAGGCCTAGTGCCCGACACAGCATACATCAAGCAACCTATCATTTGTCTACATAACTTCTCAGTATTTTTATCTATAATATCACTGCTACTATCTAATATTTTTGCATTAAAATTGGGGTCCATAGGGGTCATCATGGGTTTACAATTCAACATGTTAAATCTTTCAAGAACATTTTTCAAATAATCTCTTTGAGTTAGTTCGGTAATACCAGTTTCCAAAGTTTGATTTACATTTATTCCGAGAAAATCAGAAACCAGACCCAAATCCTTCATGTCAAATTCCTTATTTAGTACACTTTTGAGCTGTATAATTTCCTTTACATTTGTTCCAAAAATTAATAAATCATCAACATACAATAATATAAAAGTTTTATCATCCCCGTTACACCTTTTATATAAACATGAATCACAGTTAGACTTTACAAAACCTTCCCTTGTTACTACAAAATTAAATTAAACATCTTCAGTTATTTCCCCATACAAAAATGCCCCAGTTACATCCATTTGGTATATAGGCTTGTTTAATTTAGTTGCTATGCTATGCTACAACAAACACTCTAAAGGTTGATAATCTTGCTACTGGTGCATAAATATCATAATAATCAAACACATCTTCTTGTTCAAACCCTCTAGCCACTAATCTAGCCTTATATTGTTTAACACTACTTACACCTTTCAGTTTAAAAACCCATTTGCTACTCACCACCTTCGTGTTCACTGGTGCATCACAATAGTCCCAAGTATTGTTCGCTTTTAAGGTTTGCAACTCTTTGTCTATAGCTTCACTCCATTTGCTAGCGTCTTTTCTACTCATAGCATCCTTGTATGTCACTGGCTCACTTTCTTCACTGTATACATTATTACACTTGTAGAATGAGGTTTGTTTTCTCACACGTTTGCTTCTTTCATTTAGGACTGGTGTTGTCTCTTCTGATGAAGTTTCTTCATCACTACAAGGTTGATATTCACTTACAGACACACTATCACACATAGTGATTTCACAGCTATCTTCATCAAAGTTTGTAGGGGTAACTTCTGAGGTTGTTTGAGATTCTTCACCTCCATTATTTTCTTCCTTGGAGTCACCAACAGACACCTCCTCCATTGGACCGCAGGTGTCAGCATGAATGAGCTCGCAGGTTTTTGTGCTGACATGATCGCTTTTACCAAACGGCAACCGGTGTATTTTACCCTTCAAGCAACTCTCACATACAGAAGAGGTTAGTTCTGTGTTTATGTCCTTTTGCTGCAATACTTTTCTCACATGATCGAAGTTCTGATGTGCTAATTTTTCATGCCACTCATTTAAATCATTGTTTACTATTTTAGCGACGCTCGCCACCTCGCATTTATAGCGTAAAACCATGTAATAAGAGTTCCCAACACGTTTTGCAATCGCACAAACACTATCGTTTTTGTAAAACTTGCACGAACCGTCATCTGTCATCATAACGTATCCTTTGTCTATGGCACGATTCACAGAGAACAAATTGGTTTTCAATTCCGGAACGAACAAAACGCCATCTAACGTAGTGTCAATCCATTCAGTGCCATTATGCAGTATGCACTTGCACCGCCATCTGTCCGCAGCCCAACACACTTATCGCCGCTCCATTACCCACGATAACGGATCTTTGAGAATCACTTGAAAAACTTGAATAAGACATAAATAAAGCACGGTCGTAACACATATGTTCACTTGCCCCAGAGTCCACCAGCCACTTGGATTCTAGATTTTGTCCACTCGACACAACAAATGCATTACTTTCTTTACTCTTTTTACTCTTCTTATTGTCTTTTGTCATCATTTTATTCTTCCTGAACCAGCACTGCGCCTTACTATGTCCAGCTTTGCCACAATAAAAACAGTTATTATTGTTCATTTTTTCTTCACTGTTATTTTTATTGTTCTTACTTCTACACTCACTTTGAACATGTCCAAGTCTCCCACAGTTGAAACATTTTACACCACTCCTGTTCCGGGCAACAAATGCAGATGATGATGCCTGCTCTGGATCATAATTCTTCTCCTTCACCCTTTCTTCTTCAACTAACAACCTGACCACTAAATTGTCAAATGTTTGCTTATGGTCAGGTGCAGACTCCCACGCTGAGACAAAATGTTTGTATTGATCCGGCAGACACATTAATATTTTTGTTATAACAAGCTTGTCGGAGATCTCTTCACCCAATTGCTTTAACTTGTTTTGCATTTCTTGAATCCTTGACAAAAATACTGACATCTCAGTCCCCGCTTCATATTTATATTGAAAAAATCTCTGCTGTACAATATGAATACTGGTCTCTGACTTTTGCTCGAATACACTTTGTAGTTTTGTCCACATGTCAGCCGAGGTTGTACAAGAAATGATGTGTAGCATAACATCTTCGCTCATCCTTGTCACCAACAATGTTTGAGCTTTAGCATCCTTTGCTTCCCAGGCAGCTTTTTGACCAGCTTCCTCTGGTTTTAAAGTTGTTCCTTCGACTATGTCCAGCCAACCATAACCTCGCAAGAGTACGGTTGTTTGAAATTTCCAGATGTTCCAGTTTCTGGAGCCTTCCAGCTTAATAACACTGCTGTTGTTGCTTCCCTCCATCTTGCCTTCCTGCCTTGACCTGCTAGGGCAAGCCTTCTCGACGGGCACGCGTATCGCGTTGTTAGGTACACTTAACCTTACTTTTCTTCACGCCGATATTAACATTTGGCGCATATTATTAAATCACAGTTACGGTTTCGTGTCTAGGCGCACCTGGGCCCATAACCTGAAGTGATTTATTAATAAAAGATATATTTCTTAAACAAGATGTTTAGTTTACCGGACTCATTACTCAATAGTCAAAGACACAAAAAAAAAAAAAGTGTTGCCAACATAACAAATCAAACTTAGAACTAACGTTATAAATGTAGATTACTTAATCTTAACAGTAATTAAAGGGAAATTAAACTTTATTGGTAAGATCAAAGAGTACCTATGCAGAATCCACGGTCCGAGTAGGAATATCGTTATTAAGAGCGAGCTATAACCAAAATCACTCATCAGTCATCGTGGATTGGATTTGTTCTAGGTTGTGATGTTTGCATTAAAAAAAAACATGTATTGATCCTTCACTATAATTAGAATGGTTGACTCTGATTGATTAAAAACAATACAATATAAACTCCTCGATACAAGAAAAAACAAAGTCACTTTTGTCTAATTTTGTTTTTATTCAATCGTGGCGAGTATTATGGAGACAAAATTAATGGAACTTAACACTTTCGCATTTATAATATTCGTAAGAATATATAAAACGTAATAATTAAATTTAAAAAAAAAAGATTTCATAAAATTTCAAATCAAAATAAAAACAGATGCTACTTTATGATTTTATTGAAAAGAATACCGATGTGATTGATTTATTTTCCTTGATACCTATATAATTTTATTTGCCGCTGTTAGATATCAATAACAAATAAGGTTAGGTGTCAATAAAATAAAATACTAACGATGGTTAAAAATAATAGACAAAAAAACTCGTTCCTGTGCGTTTTCCAATTACAGTACTAGAGCGCATTTTGCGGCATAATGCTCAACGTTGAGTGTTCCAACTACAGCAACGCTTCGCACAATTGAGCACTCTCAAAACGAATGCTCTCGCAAACAATACCAACACAGTGACAGAAAATTGACCAGTATTTTTCTTTAAGTTGGCATTTATCGAAATTTTCGTTAGTAAATATTATTTATTGTTGAAAAATTTGTAAGGCTTTCGTTTCGTCGTAGATTTTGAAAATAATTAAAGTTATTTCATACTGCTAAAAAAAAATATTAGTATGGATGATAAATAGTTACTTTTTTTATATTAAACATTTCAAAAAAAAAAATTCAAAAATTCAAAAATCATTTATTCACGTAGGTAACACAATGTACACTTGTGATTAGTCATTAAAGAAATAAATATTAATGCTTCTAATTTTACATTTACTGCCAGTTCTCAAATCAAGGGCGTAGAACGGAAGAGAAGATCTTTTTTTTTTTTTACACAACGTTTGTAAGGAGCTGCAACCATTACACCATGTTCCACATGACATTTTAAGTAATTAATAATAATAACATAAATAAAAACAAAGACTTGTCCCCTATCAGCAGGAGGCATGGTGAAATAGGAGCACGCACTTACATTCTCGTGGGAACAACACGCAAACACATAGTCAAAATAATTAACATCACCGCATACACGAATTCAAGTACGACCAGTCACCACAAGTAGCACCCGTTCACGAGTATGACGCATGGCCAGCCATCAAAAATTAATTTTGTTTTTGATTCTTATTAATTTATTTATCATTTCAAACTTATATACATTGAAATTATTAATTATGATTGGAATATAATTTAAAGATTATAAATAATAATATTGTATGTTTTAATGCATGCACATATAATGTAATAATTAATCATATGATATACTTGTTTAATATGTTATTCATTATGGAAATAAAGAGGCTATAATAATAATAATAATTTTCTTTACAGCTTAACCTCACAAAATTGCTAAATTGAGACTATATGAATAAATGTTTATAACCAATTGAACATTGCCTGAAGACATCTTTTTCTATCTTGATGGAGTCATCCTAACTTAATAAATACTATTATTATAATATTTTTAAATGGCTTATAATTTACACATTATAATTTTAAAAATACCTATTTTTTAAACAACAAAAAGCAGAGGAAAATTCATGAACATAGTGAGGAAAAATTTTATTATAATAAATATCTACTAGTAATATGGCATTCTTATTTATTGTAAAATATGATATTACATTTGGGGTTTATGTTTTTGTTAGATACGCATAAATAATTAATCGAATATTATTGAATAATGTGCAATTATTTGTAGGTACACTGAAATCTTCAATGAATCAAAGTCAATAATCTATAGTAAATTATGAACTCAATATCTACGAAGTCGGTAGTCGGAAGGGCATTGCCGTCTTGTTTCTCATCTCCGTCTATATTTTAATAATTTATTTATAATCACACTCTAAACTCAAAATACCCCAAAATATCGGAAATATAAAAATATATTTATTTTTTTCCTATATTAGCCATAGTAGATAAATCTTATTATTTTAACTTTATTAACAAGTTTTAATGCAAATATTGAATTTTATAGGTTCTAAACTATTATTTGGACATTTCGATACAAAAAAGGTGAACAAAAAGTAACTTTTTTAGAACCGCTTATTCTGTCATAGTTGGAAGGCGCAACTGTCAAATTTCGGTTCAGCCGAGCGGTCATGGTACGGATTTTCATACAAATTGAACGAACGAAATCTGATAATTTATTTATTTATTTATTTAATAAATAATCGCTAAGGTCACGTGGGAACATAAACTGTCTCGTTTTTTTCGATGTCATGGTACGAATTAGCGATGCATCTCAGTTGGAGGTTGTCAATAGGCTCGCAATAAGAGTTCATGGTAGGCCCCCAGCGCTCCCTTCGTCACTGACGTAATTTTTGGAATCTCATGGTATTCTGTTAAGAAATTTTACATTACGTCTTGATAAGTGGAGGGAGGTAACCTAGTGAGTTGTTGTCTATTACTATCGTGACAATTGACTCATTTTATTTTATAAAAAGAGTTAATTGTCAAAATTTTCATCATACCTAAGCAAAATATTTTTAATAAAACAAAATGGTCGACGTTTGAAATAAAATTAATAATATTAAAAAAAAGATAAACTGTGAAAATATCTCAAAAATGACTTATCTGATGGAAAATAATTAGCAAGAAGGGCCGCTTAAAGGTAAGTTTATTTATTAGTCAATCGTAAGTTACGTATTTTGTTTATAACTTCCAATTAAGAGTTTATATTTCGTATTTACCCGACAACTGACCAGCCGTGGTGTATATGAGCGACAGAAACTTAAAAATATTAATTATGTTTCAGCACGAAACAAGGGATACCTAACATCTGGATATATTGTAAAAAATTTAAGAATATTATCTTAACAAAAAGATTATTATGTCACGCTAAAAGTGATTCTCTCAGCAAATGGTCTAAGGATTCAAACTAAACAGGATGGATAGGTAGTTATACAGTCACAAGACATATTTCCTAATCTTTAAACGGAAACACCCACGCGTGTTCTCATGAAATATGCTGACGGACTGTCTAGCTCCCAGTCTCGATTATTAGATATTAAGTTAGTCTTAAGCTAATCACCAATGTAACCGGTTGATTAAATATTAATTAAAAATAAAATTTTATTCTTTTTAAAAACGCTCCAGCGCGACCTCGCGTTTTGACTGGCGCAGCCGGTAGGATTTTCACATCCCGCGAGTATATAACTAAATTGAAAATACTCAAATCGATTTTCATAGTTCTTGAAATACCGTGGACTGTCTAATAGCAGAGTGAAAATCCGCGAATCAAATAAATAAGTCAAATAGAAGAGCATTAAAATAATATCCGGTGCAGTGTGTGATTAGTGGCTCAGGAAGAATGGAATTGGGCTGGCGGTGAGTAAACCTTTTCACTTCCCGCTAAAAATTTCATTTTATTCCACATATTATATATTATTACATTATCTGATTTTGTTTCGTACCAAATCTACGAATAAAATTGTACTCAGAGTGTAATTAGATTAGGAACTGTAGTTTTAAAATTATATTGCACAAGAATAGGCAATATAATATAGATTAAATATATAGATAGATAAAACAAAATTATATTGCACAAGAATAGGCAATATAATATAGGTTAAATATAGAGATAGATAAAAAATTATATTATTAATTAGTACGGATTTATTGCAAATTCAAAATTATATAAGTAATTTAAAGAAGTGTAAGTGATTTTATTGTATTCTTATATATAAAAATTTAAGATTAAAAATGTCAATGGAAACATTTAAATTTGTACCAAGGGAGGTTTTGTCCTTGATTCCCAAATATGATGGGACAGAAAACTTACTAAATTTATTTATTGCAAAGAGTGAATATGTGATAAAAGAATTTAGAGTCGAAGGTAATACCGCCCAAAATTTATACTTATTTCATGCAATAACTAGTCGCTTAGTGGGTAAAGCGGCAACGCTCTTAAGTGAAAATCAAAATATTACATCATGGGATCATTTTAAAGATATATTGACTCAACATTTCGGCGACCCGCGTTCAGAAGAATGTATAGCAATAGAATTAGAATCATTAAAAATTAAATCTGGAGAATCATATATAGAGTTCTGTCAAAGAATACAAAGTGTTAAAAGTTCCCTAACCTCAAAGGTTAATAGGTTAACCGATGAGAGTATTAAAGCAGCCAAATTAATAATTTATAATAATACGGCTCTTAATGTATTCCTTTATAATTTATCTGAAGATCTTTTGCGTATCGTTCGCCTAAAGGGCTGTACTAATTTAGAGAGTGCATTAAGTGTTGTTACTGAAGAGGTTAATTTTCATTATCAATATTCTATTAAAAATAAATTGTGGAAGAATAGTGCATCCCCTCAACAAAATAATTTTAAACCTGGAATCCCTTCTCAAAATAATTTCAAACCTGGAATTTCTCCTCAAAATAATTTAGCATCAAATGTGCCTCCACAGAATAACTTTAATTACGGGATTCCCCCACAAAATAATTTAAAATTCGGAATGCCCCCACAAAATCACGTTAAGTTTGGAATGCCCACACAGAATAACTTTAAATTCGGGATACCACCACATAACAACTTTAAATTCGGGATACCACCACAGAACAACTTTAAATTCGGGATACCACCACAGAATAACTTTAAATTTGGAATGCCCCCGCAAAATAATTATCGGTTTGGAATTTCGTCTCAAAATAATAGTCGATTCGGTATACCTCAACAAAACTATAAATTTGGTTACCAGCCACAGCAGGGTCCTAGGTTCGATATACCACATCAAAAAGAGAATCCACAACCAGTTAACACAGACGTTTCTATGCGAACTGCGTCGATAAGACAAAATATGATTAATGACTCTGAATATTATTACGAACCAAACTATTACAACGACTATAGCGATTATGATAACTATGAATCAAACGAAACAACCGTGTGTGAAAATTTTAATTTGTTAGAAAATCAAGAAAATTCTAAAGATAACAAGGAAATAGATTCGCAGCAAGTAAATTTTCAGGGAGAAGCCTCGAATCATATACCGAAATAATAAATCTTAACTATTGTGATAGCATTTTAAAATTAACACACATATTAATTCCGGAACTAAACGCAAAATTTCTTATAGACACTGGTAGTAGTCGTTCGTTTATCAGTCCCTCTAAAGTTAATGAATTTCTTAAAGAATATAAAAGCTATGAACCATTTACAGTGGTTAGCACTCATGCTCGAAGTACACATAACGAAGTAGTATACATCCCTTTGCCGTATATTTTTAATAGCCCTTTAATGCATAAATTTTATGTATATGATGTAGATGCTAGATATCATGGTTTAATTGGCTCAGATTTATTAAAGGAATTAGAAGCTAGCATTGATATGAAAAATCAAATACTGTATACAACTGGTTCTGCCATACCTATATTATATAGTCCTCCATACGAAGTTATAATTGAACCCAGAACAGAATCAAAATTTAAAACCCCTACTAACCTACAAAATAGAGATAACATAGTAGAACAGGACAATTTTAGTAATGGCGTTCGTATGCCAAATGCTATGGTTACATGTGAAAACATCTTTGCAACCACCGTAATACAAAATACATCCGAGAAACTATTTAAAATTACTTTGAAAGAACCTATAAAAGTCCCAGTTTTAAAAAATAATGAAATTTCTAAAAGTAATTTTATAAATGAAACTTTAACAAATGATAATGTTTTAAAAGAAAATTTGTCCAAGCTTCGTTTAGATCATATGAATAGTGAGGAACGTAACATAATCTCTAAACAATGTTACGAGTTTCGTGATAATATATTTTATTCTGATAAAATTCCTTTATCATTCACCAATCAGATTAAACACAAAATTAGAACAGTTAACGAAGACCCCATTTATATTAGACCATATAGACATCCTGCTTCTCAAAACCAAGAGATAGAAAAACAGATAAATAAACTCTTAGAAGATAACGTCATAAAAAAATCAATTTTCCCTTATAGTGCAACGGTTCATTTGGCACCAAAAATAAAACATTTCCGGTCTTATTTATATGGTATAAAGAAATCAAATACTAAACTAACACGTTGGAAATTTCAAAAATGGAAAGAAAAATTCAAACGCAGACTCATCATCTAGAAAAAGAGTTAACACGCGACGTAGTAAGGATAAGGCTCGTTATCATAAAAGCTCGAGTATCGAGTTCAATTCATAGAAACGTTGTTCCAGTGATAACTCTTAAACGAAAAAACTAAGTTACATACTAAAGATTTGAAACGCCCTTCACAGGTTGTTACTCCTGCTGGTACATCTGATCCCAAGCCAGGCCCTTCAACTGCAAAAGATTACTAGAAACCCAGGCCTCCTACCCATTAAAGAAGGTCAAGCAGTAGTAGCTTACGACAGATGGACCGTGATAAAGATTTTAGATTTTAAAGCTATCAACAACTAACTAAAACTAAATATAAATAACTTTTTAACGCTTAAAACCGAAGTACAAATTGTTTCGACACTAGCCTATTCAATTTGCACTTCCAAGAAGTACAGTTACAAACTAGTTTCATAATGAATATAACAGTGGAAAAATATAAACAATTAATTCCGACTTCAAAATCTAAACGTGGTTTATTGAATCCTATTGGAACATTCATTAAAGCAATAACTGGCAATCTTGATAATGAAGATGCTATCAGATATGAAGATTTAATTAATAAATTAAAAACTAGACAGGACGCTATTAGTAATAAAATAACCATAGTTTCCGAAATGATGAGTTTTGTAACAAAAATTATTAATGTAACAAGGAATAATTTCATTCAAATTAATGAACGTTTTGAGGACATAGATCTCAGGTTAAACAATTCTAAAATGTTACAAATGAGCAATGAAATTATTCATTTTTATAATATTTTTACCCATAACTTTCAAACTATTTACTCAAGACTAAATGAAATTGAAACAGCTCTCGCTTTTGCTAGGATTAAAATATTACATCAATCTATTATTGATACTAAGGAATTACTGTCAATTTTAAAAGAAATAGAATCTATGTATAATTTAGTATTTCCAGTGAATATTGAAAATATTGTAAAAATTGAACTGAATATTGAGATGGAAGCATATATCAAACAAAATCAGATAAAGTTTATTATGCACATACCCTTAATTAAAAATGAACTTTATAATTATTATAAATTAATACCTTTACCAGTGCATAGTAATAGTAATAATATATCTAACATTATCCTTCCTAAGTATCCCTATGTCCTAGTGAAAGGGTTGAAAGTCGAGCCGCTCTCACAACCATGCCAAGAAATAGATGAAAACCGATTTTTATGTCCTGAATTTGAAACTGCACCGATATTGAAGGACGAATGTATTACTACACTAATGAATTTTTCCCCCAACACATCTTCATGTCGTCCTGTGCCCGTTCTAATCGAAGATGTCAAGATTTATTTAGTACAACAAAATCATTGGATAATATTTTCTAGAATAGAAACCATTATATCTAAAATGTGTGACAACGACGTTTCACATGAGCCATTAATGGGCACTTACCTGTTAACCCTAGATGATGATTGTTCGATAAGAATCAAGGATTTCAACTTGAAAAGAAACGAACACCAGGGACACGATATCGCGTTTACCCGATTCCCAATTGTAAACCTACCGTTAATCTCCAGCGAAATTAAGTCACAGAACAAGCATCTGAATTTAGATGGAATTGACCTTGCAGACGTTCAACTCTTAAACCTTTTGGTGAAAAATAGTGTTCCTACAAGTGTTAGTGAAAGTGAATTAAATCAATGGTTCTTTGGTATAATTAATATAGTAATAAGTTTTTACTCATGACATGTGTCATTTTATTAGCATTTAAAAATAGAATTAAGAAAATTATGTTTCAACCTAAACAGAATATTCGAGATCATCCAAACCCTGAGGATAATCTCGATTCTAAGGAGAGAGGAGTTATACAGTCACAAGACATATTTCCTAATCTTTAAACGGAAACACCCACGCGTGTTCTCATGAAATATGCTGACGGACTGTCTAGCTCCCAGTCTCGATTATTAGATATTAAGTTAGTCTTAAGCTAATCACCAATGTAACCGGTTGATTAAATATTAATTAAAAATAAAATTTTATTCTTTTTAAAAACGCTCCAGCGCGACCTCGCGTTTTGACTAGGTATCTCAAATTTTCAAAATATTACTAAAGGTGAATGCCAATGTTTTCATATAATATTTTGTTGAGTAATTATAAAATAAAAGGGTACCTATCTATAAAGAAGAAAAATTAGTGTTTATATATTTATTCATTTGTGTAAGTGCAAGTGTTGGTACTTTTTAGATGCCATGAAACTACTATTGCAACCTTTTTAAGTGATTCAGAGGTCAAACACACAATAACAATACTACCTATGTTTTTACTAACACTCATAAAAACTTGCTTCTATTAAAACTATTTTAGAAATATAATAACTATCATAGTAAATAAATAGGAATAAGTAGTGTCTAGAAAAACAGTTAACAAAGTTTGTTTGTTGGCAAATTTGAAGTCAAATGTAATAGGTTAAATTGAAGCGACATTGTAAAGAATAATGAAATTGTTGGTTAAAAATGTCAATTAAATAAAAAATTGTAGGTTTCCTATATGAGAAGTATTAATTTTAACTGATCAAGTTGAATTTAATTTAATTGTTCAGATTTCAGAATACAAGTATAAATAATCATGTTAGGTATGTTGGATCAAATATATAAGCTTACAATTGCTCAAATTCATACCATTTCAAGTGATCAACGTTAATTTTAATTGTTGGAAATGACATTGCCATAACTTATTTAATAAACATAGAAGGAATCAAAAGATAGTTATTGCTGCTACACTTTAGCACTAAACAATACCCTTTATGGGTCTTGGATTTGTTTCATTAATAAATAATTGTTTTTAAAGTACATACTTGGATTTGGATTATTGAGTCTAAATATAGGTGTGCTCAAGATTTTTTTTATTCATAGTACTGAATCAAATACTGTGTGCGAAATTACTAAGCCTTGTTACCATAAAACTTTTAATAATATTTGGCTTAGTTATAATATTATCAAACATGTTTTTAAGATACTTTACTTAGAAATACAAAGATATCCCATATATAAGTTTTTGTGTGTTTTATGCAAGTTTTTTTATTATTTTCCTTACTTTACAATAATTCAATTGCTACGCAATATTATTGTGTCAGTACAGTGACCTACCACATCTCCCTATTTACAATTTTAACAGATAACCATTGTATTACAGCCATCAGCGGTAGTTGTCAAGAATGAGGAAGAAAATGACCAATTATTGAAATGTTAAGAAGAGATATTAAACCGAGACCACTAATCTATTTTGAATGCTGTTTGGGCAACTGATTTTTATATGAAAAATTGTATTACCGTGTTTAAGATGATTGTGGTCTTCATAATAAATTTTTTTGTATCTAATAATATTGTTATATTAATAAAATGATTAATTAAATCTACCACTTATTTAATGACCGCCTATAGAAAACGTAGTAACCGAGTTTAATACATAGCTAAACCAAATTGAAAAATATATAAGCCATGTTACTTTATAGGTTAATAAAAGAACAATATAATAACTTACACATTTAATTTAATGATTATAGTAAACTTTTAACACACTACAAAATAACTTTCAGTAAAACAAACTATCATAAAAACTAATTCAAACCCAGCCTCACATAGAGCTAATCAATAACATCTACTTTATTTTGTAGACAAATATATTTATCTTAATATATTTCCTAATTAGTTTGTAAAAAGTAATAGTTATGAACGATAAATTTAAAAAAGCTTAATAAGTACTTAAACCATCATGTGTGTAATGATAGTATTTCATACTTGTGTAAAGCAGAACAATGTTTTTATCCAAAACCTTAATGTTATATCAATATATTTTATAAAAATATAGGAACCGAAATTGTACTGTGTTATCATTTATTATGCACTAGCTGACCCGGCGAACTTCGTACCGCCTAACAGTCAATGAATGTCATGTTACTTTTTAGCTGAACTAATTTAGGCTTTGATGAACGTAAAACAATGATACAAAATAATATATTTATATAGATAGAAACAAAAAAGTATTTTATTATGATGAATGATGATGAAACATACATACAGAATGAGAATAAAAATAAAAAAAATAATTATGTAGTAAGTAAGCTCGTCTTTTGATGATACAAAATTGCAAAAAATTGGAGGAAATGAAATCAAACCGCTCGATTTGTCAACAGGAACATGTGCATTACCGATAGTCAGCAATTGCTTCGAGAAATCATCAGCAGATAGATATAGAGACTGGTAGTGTTTGTCGGAAATCGCCAGATAATAAAATCATTGCACCACCAAAACATCTCGAGTCATTGCGCAGATCTTTTAATGTTCGGTCTAGTGCTTCCAATGCGCGTTTGTGCACCGTTGTGCATTCGTCCCATATGATGATTTTTGATGCTACTAAAACTTTGGCCGTTGCGGAGTAATTCGAAATGTTACATGTCGGTTGTTCAGTAGTTTGAAGGTTTAATCGCAATTTAAACACTGAGTGAGCCGTACGGCATCTTTCTAACAATGTGGCCGCTATTCCAGAAGAAGCAATTGCTACCGCAATTTCGGATCTTGCACGTACAGTGGCCAAAATCAATGACATGAGTAATGTCTTCCCAGTTCCACCGGGGGCATCCAAAAAAAATAAGCCGCCCTTTCCATCATCAAATAGAATATGAAAGATTAGATCTTCTAGGACGCGGCATTGTTATTAAAATGTGCACTCGCATAAAACCACCAAATATAATAACAGTGCCTGAACTCAGTGTTGCAAAAGTCAAAAATCAAAAAAAGGGAGATTCTTATGCCAAAAATCGGGAGAAAACGGGAGGTTTTAAAAAATAAAATAAATGCATTTTAGGCTCTTATTACTTTATTAAACAATAAAGATATATCATTCATATTATTAAGGTTTAGTTATCCTCATCCTCATACCATCTCTTTGAAGCAATTTTTTCGAACATTTTCTTTTCAATATCAAAATTAAAACATGTTTGATCTTCTTCTGTTACAACACGTTTAGTGTGAAGAAGCCCTACTATAGATTCTGTGAATAATTTATTGCGGGTTTTGGTTTTCATTAGATTTATTGAAGAGAAAATTCTTTCTACATTGGCAGAAGAGTGGGGCAATGATAATATTTTGAAGACGAAGGAACAGATGTTTTCAAATATGAGCGTACCATCGCCATTTTTTATTTTGACGCTAGCCCAAAATTCCTTAGTCAGAAAACAATTTCTTTCATATTGCGAAGCAAGCGCCATTCTGTATCTATGCATTGATAATTATTAGTGTCCATTAAATTTGGGAACTGCCTACATAATGGAACTATAGATGGCAGTTCGCCTTTTTTACGTTTTCTGGAGACAAAGCTCCCAAATCCTTTAGAGAATTATTTTTGATTGGAAATCTTTGTGTTATTTGATCGGACGCTTCAATAAAGAACTGAATACATCTGGTTTGGAACAAATGAATTTGTTCAGCCGTTAATCTTTTGTCAGTAAGCAAATTATTAATGGCGTTTGCTCCGTAATAAACATCTCCTATAGCTAGAAAAAAAAGCAAAACTCAAATTCGGGAGATTTGGTCGTGAAATCGGTATATTGGGAGGGAAGAGCCGAAATCAGTAGATCTCCCGAAAAATCGGGAACTTTTGCAACACTGCCTGAACTTTCGAGACATAGACAATAGATCAAAGAGTATATAGTACGTAGTGGACGTATGAATAGCTTATCAAGAAAAATCATAGACAACCTATAAAAAGACATTTACACTTTTGTTAACCTGTAGATTTTTTTTCCTTAATCTTATAACCTTTGCCAACTGATTTTTTATTCCCTAAATTCCGTTCCTTGCCGATGATTTTATGTTTTTACTGTAGAATAAATGTTAGGTATTATTTTCGGGAATTAAAAATTAAATAATTAATAAATAATTTTCGAAAATTAATGTCTAAAACAAACAAATATAACAGTACCTGAACTTTGTAGACATTTTACAAAAAAATAATTTCTGAACGCACACATGATGTCTTCAGAAAAAAATAAAGTTGTGGCTTAAAGGTCTCAGCAACCAGGCCATAAGCTCCAAAAAAAAAATAGTTGTTACACTATTTGACAGGATTGGACAACAAATGTTTGACATGTAATAAGCAAATCGCCATCTATTGAAATGATTCATTACACATATCGAGTTTTCATTGTTTTTGAGATGTATTCTGCTATTCGGGACGGAAACAAATCCAACAAATCAAAAACCATGGCAATCGGTCCAGCCGTTCTCGAGTTATAAGTGTTGTAACAAACACGACTTTCTTTTATATATATAGATGGGGGGGGGTTTATGAGGGAAACTATGGGCTCTATCGAATTCGCCTCGCCGAGTTGGTCTAGATAAGCCCAAGCTCGGTGGGTTTCAGACAGAAAATTAAAAGTTGAAAAATTTTATGAAATTGGGGCTGGTAATCCACCCTACCTGATTTTTCTATGAAGGATCGCTCGCTTGATATTCTTCGGAGGGTGCGGATGTTTGGTGTTTTCTGTTAGCCCTCGTCGAGGTCTTACCAGTGGAGATGGAGTTTGAGCTGTTCCAGCTGGTCGCCTGGTGACTTGGTGTCCAGTTGGGCAGGTGAATATGTGTGCTGTGCGATTTGTAATTGATCCGATGGAATCTTGAGCGGGCTGTAAAATGATAGTGGTTTTCGATTTTTGAGAGGTGAGGATCCCCTGGAAACCCTGGGTTCCAGGCTATTTCTGGTCGTGGCTCCTAAGTTGTTGGGCGAATGTTACCGATCCTGGTGTCAGTCGATAGCTTATTTTTGAAGTTATACTTCTTTAGGCGCGTTATGAAAAATTTATGAGAGTGAAATTTTACAATGCGCGCGCACCGTGACACAAAATTCAGTATGGGCGCCGAAATGGGAATAAGACAAGTAAAAATAAATAGAATATGCGTGACGTATGACCATAATGACATTTGTAGTACCTTTTAAACAAATAAAGCAGTTTTAATTATTTTTTCAAAGAAATTTAGCAATGCTTTTTCACAAAGACCTATTGTTACTTAGTTAAAAGGTTATGAAATATACCTAGTTATTAAATATACCTAGTTATTAAATTAAATTAATAATATAATAAAACTAGCAAACTCTGCGAACTCCGTTTCGCCACCAGATGGCTTCGTTTTATGTAACATTTCGTTTGGTGATCCCGCTTTTCTGTTGTAATCTTTCCTGAATTTTCTTTGCTATAAACCTTACGGAGCCCAAGACCTTTCCAACGAATGCAAAACCGTGGAAATGGAGTGGAGTGTTATAGCGTCAGGAAGGAAAACCCGACTTATTTTTATAAAGTAGATAATAAATAATAATTGTTATTAATATTAATTAATAATTGAATAATATACTAAATATTCAATATTGTTAAATTATTAACGCTATATATCTATTATTAATTATTTAATATTTTAAAAAAATAAAGAAAGCCAAAGAAGTATAACTTCTTACGCGCGTACCTACATAAGTACACGCACCATTTTTTTTTTGTACTTTGTCCTTGTAATAATTTTGCTACTGTAATGTTTGGGGGTGGTTAACAACCAAAAACCAGTTTTCTTGTGGTTTGAAGGGATATTTATTGATGGATTTTCATAAAAATTATGTCAAATGATAGCCCTTGGTCTAGCGGATGTTTGTGATATATTCACTCGTTTGTTTGTGTCCAGTGGGGCTACAGGCTGGGGAGAAAATCCCAACAGTTTTTACTCCCTAAAACATATGGTCTTCGTTCAAAATTTTGAGATGGGTATCAAACGATAGCTCTTGATAAGGACTATCTATTTCACTTATAAAATGGTAGTGTCACTGATCTTATTCAAAAGTTATTTACCTTTTTGTGGTTTTTCGGTTCTAGAATCCTCAGATTTGAGTCCTTAGACTCAAATATTTTTAGTCGAAATGTAGAGCAAAATTTGCTCTACAACACTGAACTGAACTATGAATTTTAAATATAAAAGCACTATTTTTAAATTAGAAACACTATTTTTGAAAATTTTAATGTTTGTTGACGAAATAAAATATTAAATGAAAACTTATAAACTTGAATCTATATACTGGTGTGTTCGCCTATTAAAGACGAGTTTAATGATACCCAACTCGAGGGGGTAGGGGTGGGGGGTTAGATTTGGCGCTAGAGGGGGAAAACATCGTATTTTATAGAAAATAGGGAGGGGGTTATGAGGGAAACTATGGGCTCTATCGAGTTCGCCTCGCCGAGTTGATTTAGATAAGCCAAAGCTCGGTGGGTTTCAGACAAAAAATTAAAAGTTGAAAATTTTTATGAAATTGGGGCTGGTAATCCACCCACCTACATACATACATACATACATACATACATCCATACATACATACATATATACATACATAGCATACAAGCGTGGGGTGCATGGTGTCAATAGTTATAAATATTTAATTGACAGATATGAGAAGGATTATCATTTCGATATCTTGAAAAGCACCCCCGCTTTTTTTACAGTAAAACATTTTTTTTCTTATTCAAACTATTAATAACTTATATTTATTAATTTATTTTTACATTTTTCTTAATTAATATTTATTAAAATTTATTTTCTGTTTTTTAGTTTAGTTTCCTATATAAAGCGTGTGTTCTAGTTTTTTTAAACTATTATTTATTTATTTTTTCGGATTATTGCATTGTCATCGATCTTTGACAGGTGCGCAAAGTTTGAATTAAATCTGTCCGATACAAGTGGGTCAAAATTGAGTCTGAAGGAGTCGGATACATACATCCATACATACATACATATATACATGCATAGCATACAAGCGTGGGGTGCATGGTGTCAATAGTTATAAATATTTAATTGACAGATATAAGAAGGATTATCATTTCGTTAATATCTTGAAAAGCAACCCCGCTTTTTTTTACAATAAAACATGTTTTTTCTTATTCAAACTATTAATAACTTAGATTTATCAATTTATTTTTACATTATTCTTAATTAATATTTATTAAAATTTATTATCTGTTTTTTAGTTTATTTTTCTATATAAAGCGTGTGTTCTAGTTTTTTTTAACTATTTTTTTTTATATTATAGCAGTAATTTTAACTATATGCCAAATTCAAGTGAAAGGTTGAATGAAACTACACGCGAGAAAACAAAAACAAGGACATCAGAAGGAAATAAAGGGATAAGCTGGTTAAAAACAGTGTTAACACGCATTGGTGTATCTCTGTGTTTTGTGCTAATTAAAAATAGTTTTTGAACTCAAATTATATTACTTACACTGTTAGTGATGTACTAGTGTTGTATTGCATATGAATCGCTAATTTTTCCTTAATTATATCCTTCTGATAACAATAATTATCCCAAAGTAGAATTTTCTTGTTGTAAACTACCTTCATCTTTTATTTCTCAACAACCTATTCAATTATTATGGAAGAACTAAAAAAGTCAATGATGGATGTGTCTGTAATGGTGTCCTCAAAAATGGATGAGTTCCAGCAGCGGCTCTTGGCAGCACAGGAAAGGTCTCCATCCCTCAAGCAAACACCACTAACAAGGGAGTTTGAGGCATTTAAAAGCTCAGTACTGTTCTGTCTCAAGAATCTCCAGGCTCAAATGGAAATTCTTTTTAAAGTGCAAGAGGAGCAGGAAATGCGCAGCAGACGTAAGTGTTTGTTGTTGCATGGCATAAATGAGTCTAAGGATGAGAACCCAGGGACAATTGCTAACATGATATCCGTTCTGCTCAAATGCCCTAATGTAAGTGAAGCTAGTTTTAGTCGGTGTCACAGAGTGGGCATAAAACGTGATGATAAGCCTCGCCCTGTACTAATTAAGCTAAGGGAACACTGTGACAAGGACAAAATTTGGTTGGCTAAATTTGGCTTAAAGGGGACCGGCATCACTATATCTGAGTTCCTGACCAAAACCAGGCATAATTTGTTTATGGCTGCAAGAAGGCATTACGGAATCAGCAAGTGTTGGACCAGGAATGGCCACATATATGTTATTGGCGCCAACGGTGAGCGTCGCCGTGTTAATTCAATGAAAGATGTTGATACGGCTCCTGCAAGCATTCCCCCATCTACTAACGATTCTAAGGTAACATCACCCAAGTTAAAATCTCGAACCAGGAAGATCGCAAAGAACTGATTACGAGTGGTTTACTTCAACTTTATATTATGTTTTGTTACTTGCTGAACTGCACACTTAGCATAACTCTGAATTTTTCTGTAATATAATGCAATTACCAACTTTTGATGTTTAATTTAGTTTTAATAACTAGTGTGGGTAATATTTGTAAGTGATTTATCTTATATTTCTATGTTTAATTGAGTTTAATCATTAATGTTTATTTAGTTTAGACGCTAATTGCTTGATTCATTGACACTGTCGACTGTCACACTGTATGTCAACTGTCACTTCCACTAACTAGAAAAAATACTGTACATATTTACTCATGAATGTAGTCTGTGAAGCCTTCCTATAAAATGGGCCACAGCTGATATCTCTTAGTTAAATGGCTGTACTGGAGTTGAATACTCTTATTCTTAATATTGTAGATTGAACCCTCTAGATAAACATATTTCCTTGTTAAACTGTTTTTAGACATAGTTATAATTAGTCTCTTTAGTTCTTTAAGATTTACAGAAGATATTCTTACAGTGTATATCTATATTATTCATATCCGTTCACTACTTCTATATCATTGCTAATACCTATTGTTGTACTAATCCTTACATATCAGCGGTTGAGTGCGATCGTAAGAACATCTTTTTTTTTTTTTACTTCTTTATTCTTCTATTCTTCATGTTATTACTCATATTTTTAATTATTCAGTTACTTGTGGTAAATTCCCTACTTCTTGGAAGTATAGTCTAGTTATTCCTATTCCCAAACGGCCCGATCCAATTAACTTTTCTGACTTCCGGCCCATTTCTATTCTACCATTCCTATCTAAAGCTCTAGAGCGCCTTATACACTCGCAGCTTAGCGGATTTCTGAATAAAAACTCAATTCTAGACCCTCTCCAATCGGGTTTCCGCCCAGGGCATAGCACGACTACTGCATTGGTTAAAGTTTGTGACGACATTCGCCGAGGGATGGATGGTGGGCAGCTCACTGTTTTCACTCTGCTTGACTTTAGCAATGCTTTCAATACTGTGAACTTTGAAATTCTGCTTGGGTTGCTTCGCTCTATGAATATCTGTCCATCCGCTATTGACTGGTTTCATAGCTATCTTAACGGTCGTCGGCAGCGTATTAAAACGAATGATGCTTACTCTCAGTGGAATAGTATAAGTGCTGGTGTTCCGCAGGGTGGCGTTCTTTCACCTCTTCTTTTTTCTATCTTTATCAATACCCTGACTGCACATCTATCCGCTAGTTATCACCTTTACGCTGATGACCTCCAAATCTACGTTCAGTCTACACTGGATGAGCTTCCTCTTGCAATACAGGCGATGAATGATGATCTTGAAAACATAGCCAACTGGAGTAAAGACTTTGGTCTTCAAATTAATCCTGCCAAGAGTCAAGTCATTATCATCGGAGGCCCTTTCTTTATTTCAAGAGTCAAATGGGCTCAGCTCCCTGGTGTTTACCTTGACGGTGTGGCCTTGGCCCTCAATAAGACTGTTAAAAACCTTGGGGTCTTCTTCGACCAAACGTTTTCCTGGGGTCATCACGTAAAGGAGATCAGCCGTAAACTTTACGCCGCTTCTTTTACTCTGAGACGTCTTTCTAATTTCCTTCCTATCCGCACTAAAACTATGTTAGCGCAGTCTCTTCTGCTTCCTATTCTTGATTATGTGGACTCATGCTCCTCTGATTTGAACGAAGAGCTTCTTGACAAGATCGAACGCCTGCAGAATTTCTGAATACGTTTCATATTTGGTCTTAGAAAATATGACCATGTGTCTAAATTCCGCAGGCAGCTGGGGTGGCTACCTATTCGATTCAGACGTCACGCTCATCTTCTTCAACTTCTATACTCAATTCTTTTCAATCCGAAAACCCCTTCTTATCTCAAAAATCACTTCAAATTCTTAGGTCCTTCTAACTATATGTTACGCTCTTCTAATAGATCTTTATTGGAAATTCCATCCCACACTTCATCCTTCTTAGGCAATTCTTTTACGATCTCCGCCATTAAATTGTGGAATACGCTGCCTGACTCTGTACGGTTGGCTACCTCTCTGTCATCTTTTAAAACTCTTCTGTATAATCATTTCTTAACCTTATCCTATCCTCATCAATCGTGACTTGTATAATTCTTATGTAAATCCTTTTACATCACTATTCGCTGTCCATGTATTTGTAAGATTAGCTTTTAAGTTTTTAGTTTGTATTACTTTAGATTAAGGATTCTGCACTTCTCGCACGCATGTTTCTTTTTTATTTTTTTTAAGTTTTTCTCTTAACAAGGGTTGCCTGGAAGAGATCGCTTATTAGCGATAAGGCCGCCCGTTGCATCCCATAGAATTTTTATGTATTGTGTTTCTTTCATTTGCAACGAAGGGTAAATAAATAAATAAATAAATAAAAACAAAATATATTATACAAAAACATATCCATCCTAATGTAGTCACACTTAGCTGTAAGTTTCGTTTCTGGATATCACGTTAGTATAATTAGTATTGCGTCTGTGAGAAATACGCATTGTAGTCTGTTGAGAACATCTTAAACTTATACTCTGTGATTAAAAATGCATTGACGTTGTACGTCTATAGCAAATGTCACTACGAAAAAAAAAGTTCTGTTGGGCGGGAACTCCAAAAAGAGCACGCTTACATTTTAAGTTTTTATTAATTTTATTTTAAATTTTAGTGAAAATATCAGAATGAGGTGGTGTCTGTTAGAAATGGAGGGTAACGAGGGGGGCGGGGATAACACGGCCACCTCAAATAAACGTCCTCGCGTGGAGGATCATGGTGGATCGTGGTGGTGACTCCAAGGAGGACTCTGGCGTTGGCGGTGGCGGTGAGTGAAAAGACTCCTATTTACCGTTTTTCAAACCTAACTATAAAAGACTTTATCCCGAAAACTCAGTAAATACTGACTTTAAAGTATTTGTTGAATCTACCAATAAGGATAGACTGGGCAACAAGAGCCCCATATACTTAAATCACATTTTTTCAAAAGAAATTAAAGGTGTGACGGCAATTCAAAGAGTGAATGCCAATAAAATTGCAGTTATATTTAAACAATATAATACGGCAAATAACTTTATCAACAATGCATCATTCTTAAAAAAATACGACATGAAAGCTTCCATTCCTGCTGCGCAGATAGAAAAGACAGGAATCATAAGATTCGTTCCCACTAATATTTCAAATAAAGAGTTATACAGTAGGCTAACGTCAATTTATGAAATTATTACAATCAGAAGATTCACAAAAAAAGTAGGTCATGAATATGTTCCTTTACAAACAGTTAGCATCACATTTCTATCCAATATTCTACCAGACAATATTCAATATGATTTATTCTCTTATAGAGTTTTTGATTATATACCTCCATTACAGCAATGTTTCAAATGTTTCAAGTTTAACCATTCAGCAAAAATATGTAACGGTAAACAAAAATGTTCAATTTGTGGAGGTGAGCACTTATATAAGGAATGCGACAAGCCAACTGAAATCTGTTGTGTTAATTGCAATGGACCTCATCTAGCTATTTCAAAAGTGTGTCTAATTAAAATGAAGAAAATTATGGAAAAAAAGACTAAAATTACTTATGCAAGTGCTACCTTAACTAAACAAATAAATGACAATGACTTTCCACCACTACCAACATCGAAAACACCTGTATATAATATTGTAAATAAATCTGTAAATAATACTACAATGAAATCAATTAAGGATATCTTAATTAAAAATCTAAAATAATGGATCTAGGTCCTACACAGTCTAAGCTACGTATTGCTCAATACAACATTCAAAGTGCCAATAGTAAAAGACAAAGACCCCTGCTCATTCAATTCTTGAAACAACAAAACATTGATATATGCCTACTTAACGAAATGTGGTTCAAAGATAACACATTTAAAATACCAGGTTACAATATCTATAATAAAAATTCCAAGAATAGTCATAATGGTGTGGCAATATTAATTAAACCATACCTCAAGTACAATTTTATTAACACTAGATTCTATGAGGACATTCAAACTGCTGCTCTGAATCTATCAACAGTAAGCGGTAATTTGACTGTTCTTTGTGTTTACTGTCCACCGACTAGTCGTCATATCAGATTAAATAGATTACATAGTATAATTAATAATCTTCCAAAACCAATATTTGTAAGTGGTGACTTTAATGCTCACCATATAGCATTTGGTTGTTTATCTAGTAAGAGTCGAGGCCACAGCTTATTTAATATTATTGATGACTTAAATTTGTGCATTTTGAATTATGGTAGTTTTACAACTGTCAACCAACCCAGACGAAATCCTTCTGCTATTGATGTTAGCTTCATCAGTGCTAGTCTTGCATCTATGTGTGAATGGTCTGTACATGACAATGCCATGGGAAGTTATCATTACCCTACAATAACAGAAATATCCTTAACTATTGATAAATATCACATTGGTTCACCAGTAGACAGATTTTTATATAAAAAGGCAGATTGGACTAAATACAACACTCTTTTCAGAACAGTTTTCAATAATTTTATCATAAATTTTGATGACCCAATATTAACTTATTGTGCTTTCTGCTCTTGTTTGGATACATTAAAAACTATGACAATACCTAAACTTTCAAAATCAAACAGTTTCAAAAGTAGATTGCCCACACCCTGGTGGAATGATATTTGTGAACAAAGTGTCATTGGATCTTATAATGCTTTAAAATTATATAGAAGTGTACCATCCATAGAGAATTATATTAACTATAAAAGAAAGGATGCACAGAAAAAAAGAACAATAGCAGAGCAGAAAAAAATTGGTTGGAATAATCTAACTAATACTTTCAGTAGAACAACACCCATTAGTAAGATTTGGAATTTACTTAAAATGTTTAAACGTGTTAAAACTGGCAAAAGGTCATGTAGAGTTGAATTCATACCAACCTTTTTAGATAACATAACAGATAATAGTAATTTAAGTGAAACTAGTAACCTGAATATTTATTTTAACTTAAACAATACACGATCTGGTGTTGCTGATCAATTTTGCGAACCCCACTAAGTTTGATAAAGAATTTTATAATTCTGTTTATATTTCCTTGAGAAAAAGTTTGATTGTCATCAAAGTAAAAGTTACTTATCAGATATCTTTTGTTTACCTACTTTAAAACCAACAACCTTGCTATGAATTTTTTGCTCCTTATAAATTTTTTTTTTACATCATAAGATTAAAAATCAAATGCTAGTTTTATTAATGGATGCTGTTTAGTTAAGCAAGACATATTTTATTTAAATATCCTAAATTTCAAATTCAACACACATTCTTTTAAGCTTTCGGTGCTAACTATTCAATCATGCTTACTATTTTCTAATGATGCCCGTTAGTCATAACAAACTTATATAAAGCATTGGGCAAAATATAAGTGCTTGAAGCTAAGATTTTGAATCAAGTTTTAGTGCGAGTATGATCCCCTACTCGGCTCTAAAACTTGCTAAATAAAATATGTTTTTGACATACATTGATCTCACACTATGAGATCTCTTGCAGCCTCTTTTTGTATCTATGATGAACACATTAACAATTGTATCTATGATAACACTAGTAAATTATTTTACTGTTAATTCTTAAAAAATTATAAATTCACATTATATTAGCCCTGAACTCAAAAGAATTTTAGTTAAAGGTAGATCTTTGTAAATTAAAACAGACATGAGTAAGAGTGGGAAATATTCTGCTTGATCTTACATAGTAGGCCTTTGTGCCAGACCTTGTCAAATGCTTGTTGGATATCCAGAAACACTGATGAGCAGTATTCCCTTTGTTCTAAGGACTTTCTTATAGCGTCTCATTAACTTAAGACAATCTTTTTCAACTTTAAATCACTTTGTGTCACAATATGCATGTGTGCATAATCTGTGGATTAGGATAGATGAGAAATAGTTGACACTGTAACTTATAACTACTAGAGTTCAGTGTGTTGCCTATCTTGTAAACTCAAGTATGAATTTCAGGTCAGGAGTAAATATAAAAAATAAGTGTTTATGAAGATTTTTTAAAATAAATAGTTCATATAAAATCTAATTAAATTTTATTGGCCTAGCTTTAACATGATATATTATTTCAGTATTATGTAAAATAGGTAGAAATTATTCTTACCACAAAAACCTATTTACCACTGAACCTTAAATTGCTGAAAAGCAGATTTGAAATTTATGGTTTTTGAAATGTAATAAATTTTCATTTATTTTGAAAAAGTTTTTCATGTGTGTGTAAATCAAAGTCAATATACTAATCATTGAAACTAAATTTCGTATTTGTGTTGTATTCATTTTACAAATGTGAGCAACATTTTCTTTTAATTTCTAGAAGAAATATTTTACATGGCTAAAATGCTTCATACTCTGAAATAAATATGTTCATAGTATTTTATATTAAGTAAATTCCAACATAATCTATTCAATGCATATTAAAAAACCAATTATTTGTGTTTAAGAGTTCATCTAAATTACACATTACTTACAGATAATAGACCACAAACAAACGTATTATTTTATTACATAACCTATATATGTATATATATAAAAATACCAATTTAAATAAAAGTTTGAATAGTCATTTTGAATGTAAATTATTTTTAAGCATACATAACATTGTATATTGTATAAATGAGTTTGATAATCTTTTTAGCATTTGTACCATGCTATGTTTAATATTTTTGTTAGTGATTTGTAAGTTTTTACAACTTCATATATTGTGGCATTCTTGTGTTATTATTAAAAAAATTGGAATATTATTTTTTGATACTAATTAATGAAATAAATATTTTAGTCAATTTTGTTTGCATGTATAAAGGTTTTGTACACATATTACCTCCATGGCTTGTTTATATGCACTTGTGCCCACAGGACATGCTAGATTTGCTTAACCTGCCAAAACAATAAATGTTCCTGCTTTATTCTGTTCACCTACTAGCATAAAATGGATTTTTTTTAGGAAATTTACACAGATACTTACTCCTTACAATTGTATTTATATTGTTACGAGCTAGGGGATCGGATAGAAACGCTGTAAATCTCTTCAAGGGTTTATTTCTTATTAAATCTACGAGGAATTTGTTAACACTAAAAACTGGAAATTACGCACTAAAATTCACTGAATACACACAAAATACTGTCACTATTTACGTTAATTACACGCACTTCACACAGTACTTAATCACTTGTATTCACTATATTCGCACTTTGTCACTCCGATGTTTATCGCTTGGTATCGCATTCAAAACTGAACTAACTGATCGCGTTTCGGCTCGCTTATATATCCCTGGGAATAGTCTTGCAAGTTCGAGAACTCTCTAGGCGGGAGCGCTATTGAGTAGCGATCGCACAATTCTAGAACGTGCGTGCTATCTCTCTCGCACATTGCTCCGTCCTTGTCTTACGGTGTTCTAGAGTGCTCGGTCTAGCTTCGAGAAGGTTCCGATCTTCCGTCTCTCTCTCGCATCATTCCGTCCTTGTCCCACACCTAGAAAATTCGTTCTAGACTATTCCTTCACTAAAGGGGTATAACCAGGCCTGAAAACACCTGAATACGGGTTTTCTGAAAAGTGTACCATTCGACTACACGTGTTCTGAAACGGCCTGAAAAAAATTTTCAGCCTCCTGAAAACTATGGTAACATTAAGTAAATTACGATTTTCTAATATGTGATTGACCCTCTCCTGAAACGGTCAGAAATCACATTTCAGCCTGCTGAAAACTTCTCTAACAGTGGAAAAATCTAAAAACATTGCAGTCGACCCGTCTTCGTAACAATATTAACAACATTCATGACACAAATAAATTAATCATCAATAATAAGTTACTGAGAGATGGAATAGATTTGGCACTGGGGGCGGATCACCCGCACTTAGTTCCTTGCGAGGAGTGCGCTCCGTTGCTGCTGGACCAGCTCATATTGCCTGCTTTCTTGAAGATGGGACAATATGCAGAGCTGCATTTTCAATCATACCTGACAGATTGGATTGAGTATAGACGCAAGCAAAAATAATGGAAATGGTGCACCACCACCATTTCCACTATTTTTGCTTGCGTTTCTTTGCTATAAACCTTACGGAGCCCAAGACCTTTCCAACGAATGCAAAACCGTGGAAATCGGTTCGTGCGTTCTGGAGTTATAGCGTCAGGAAGGAAAACCCGACTTATTTTTATATAGTAGATTATCCTTTATTAATTTCAGGATTTCTTATAACAATTGTCTAAATCGACAAATCACAAATTAAAAGTTTATTAGTTTTTTATTCATTATTATCAGATGCACGCTGCGTAATCTTGCAATTAAAAAATACATAAATCAGCAAGGTCACTGTATAACTCAACTAATTGTGTACTCTGCACATGAATGTGATAATCGACAAATATACAAATAAACACATAAATCTTAATTTCAATACGACGTAACGATACATTACATTTTCCTCGTCTGTATAATATATGTGGGCGCAAATTCATATATAATGATTATATTGTTACATAAATATAGATTGATATTTATTTAATTCGAGTAAATAAATATATTTAAGATAATAATAAATAATATTAAGGATTTATAGTCTGTGGTAAATTCATATCATTTATTTATGTTTAAGGAATGGTGTTGATCAGCTGCTATTGTCATTCATCATCATTTGGTAATATCGGGGTAAAATTGTTTCAAAGCCGTAATATGGTTTGTTTTATTTACCAATATTAATGGATCTGCAAATTAAGGACTATTTGATAGTCTTTATTATCGGTGGAACGAGTACACGAAATGTCACGAAACATCTTCATTACAAATTCTGGTTGCTATATATATGGGAACTGGTTGGTGAAGCGCTTAGTTCTATTGAGCGGCCGAACCAATCAGAAGCTTTTAAAAAGTGGACTTTAATGTCGAAAGTAAATGGCTGATGCCAACAAACCAATTTATGACGTCATTATCTTCAACAATTCATCGTGGTGTCCGGACACAATAATTACTGGCGTCTAAACGCCGACAGCAGTGGGATAACTGCCCCAAAAGACTTCTGAATCTTTGAATGGCACAACCTTCACTTTGGAACAGGGAATGATGCGCCAACGCGGACGAAAATATCACGAAGTTGATGGTACCTCCACATGAAGCTCGAATAAAGGCCATGCTATAGCATTTTACGTTAAGTTACGAGGTAATACCATAATTATTAATCTTCTAGAAGCTCGCGTAAACCGCGTAAATATACGACTAAGTTGGTTGTTCAAATGTATAAGACAGTAGCGGATCCGACAGACGTTGTCCTGTACACACGTCTTACATACTAAAAAAACTTAATGTAAATCATTCTCGACTCCACTTGAACACACAAACAATTTCGTCAAAATCTGTCCAGCCGTTTAGGGGTTTAATGCGCACATGCATAGAAGATTTATATATTTACCCGATGTTTATTTGCTGTATACATAAATAACCTAGATTAGTAACGGGATACTCTACCCTGGTACAAAAAATTAAAATTTTATTTCAATTCCTTCACTAATTACTCGAAAGGAATTTCGTTCCATCCGGGTGTCGCGTCTTATAATTTGATGGAGTCGGCTGCACGCACGAAAAAACATGACTCATGCGGCGGTACCTCGCTCTGAGGCGTTCCATTTCAGGCTTGAAGTGCAAGCGAGAGCGCGGAACGAGCGACAAAGAGGGACAATCGGCTTAATTCAATTGTACCTCCTTGTCTATATCCATACAAAATATCTGTCAAACAAATAAAATTTGAATTTTCTTTTGAAAAATGCAACCATTCAATCAGTATCTCTTATGACGTTGTCACGTTCAACTATCGTCAGTAAACCGACTTTACAGACAACCGATTTTTTTTTATTAAAGTATAGTACTAAACATGATACAAAATATCCAGATTGGACTGGAACCTGCTGAGCACAGCGTCTCCCGCTATCAACGCTTGGATGAATCCATGTAATCGTCTCAGCATTCGCGTCGTCAGTATGTACCGGGCACGCGCAAGACATCTTATGGCCTCAGCTCTTGACCGCGCTCCTCATCATACTTTACCCAAGGTAGGTCAAGAAGCACTTGACAAGTTCTCTAAATCTAAATAAACTGGATATTTTGTTTAAATTTGTGTTTTGCGACATCTAGCGGGTGTCAACGTAATACTTATTTATTAAAGTTCACCACTTAATATATTATAATGCTATATCTAAAGTATATGTTACAAGCTATCCTTATTAAAATATATGAAAATTAATTATAAATATATGACAATTATGGTAAACATGAATGTTAAAAAAAATTACATTTCCAATTTTAGTTTTTTTTTTTGCAAAAAAAAAGCAATAAGATACTTGAAAAACAGCGGATTGGGCATCTGATATTAAATGTTTTTTTTAAATTGATCAAGCTCTGGATAAGTAGTGTTTATTCTGTTATTTGCAAAGAATGAGAGGTGCCTGAACGAATTTGATAAAAATATTCAGAGTCGCTATGGTCGACACACGCCCATGGCGAAGCAATTGCGCGAAGAGCCGTCCCTCCAATTGTGTGCCGTGTTGTTGAGATACGCCCTGCAGGCCGACCTGGCCGAGAGGCATCTACCCTCGCTGTCTACTTTGCGACACGTTCGTTGATATAATTATGTTATTATTTATTATTTTTAACTATTAATTGAACCCCCCCCCCCATGTTACGCGCCGTAACGTTTTTCTGTACCAGTACAGTGCTGTACCCAAGTACAGTAAAACGTTTCGTGCGCTCCCTAAGAATCTTTTGTACTTCTATTAAATGATTGATTTTTTTCAATAATCTCGATATTCATCTACTATATAAAAATAAGTCGGGTTTTCCTTCCTGACGCTATAACTCCAGAACGCACGAACCGATTTCCACGGTTTTGCATTCGTTGGAAAGGTATCGGGCTCCGTGAGGCTTACAGCAAAGAAATTTCATTTTATAAAAAAAAAATTCACCAAACGAAATATTACATAAAACGCAACCATCTGGTGGTGAAACGGAGTTCACCGAGTTTGCTAGTTAATATTATAAAATAGTGATTATTATTATTATTTATCGTACTGGCCACTTTGACCCCAAATATCTCCTCGTTGGTAAGGAATTCCAAATTCAATTTTTACAGCTATTTCGAATCGAAAAACACGATTCATTTCATTTTTCCGTTTTTTTTTCTTTGCGTCACTCTATATATAAAATGGAAAACATGAAATATCGTAACATACATACTTATACAATTACTTAATAGTATTAAATAACAATAAGTCTTACTTCTATTTATTGAAACTAATAAATTTAATTAATCATTATATGTTACTATATATTTATATACATATATTGAACGTCGGGCTATGAGAATCCCGACTTACAAGTATCGTTGCCAAAATTCTTTCGAGTATATCGAATTGATTACCTTGGTATTTTTGATATAGTTATGAAGCTATGAAGTTTTGAAGCCAGTTGCTGTGACGTTTGCTTTGCCGGACTTGATTGAGGTACAAATTTGCTTAAGACTAGATCCGGACGTACTACAGTGGACTCTCGATATTTTTTGCTATGTTTATTGGTCCTCTAGGTAATTTGAAGTTGAGGGAATAGTATCTGCAACATGCAATCATCTCAAGTCTATGCTTCCCTATATAAATTTAAGTGTTAATCACGCACAGATCTGTCGTTTGTTTAAAGTTACTCACAAAAAAAAATATTACGGTCTTCTTTTCGAAATAAACATTTGTATAAAGTATTTAATTGTTAATACAAAATTTGAGAAATAATAAATCGCGAATTTTGATAAAACTCTTATTTACTTAACCTTCCCCTCGTGGTTATTTAAACGCTAGTTATTTATATATATTTTGAACTCTCAATAATTAATTTATTTGAAACTCAAGGGGAGTTTCAAACTATCGAGAGTCCCCTGTATATGTTTTATATATTTAAATAATGCAAAATAAAACTCTTTATGAAACATGTCTTAAAAATAATTGTCACAATTAATACAGATCACAAAAATCGTTTTGCAGTACTATGAAACAAAATATTATATAAGATTGTCATATCTAATTACAAAGAATACAACTAAAATCTAAATGTATAGTGTAAATTACATAATTGATTTATCTAGATTATTATTAAGCAGTTTTGTCATACACGTTTGATAGAATGACTTTAAAATACAAATTAGTAATAAAGTGTTGTGATTTGTGAAGCGTCGGTGCGTTCGGCATGTCGCCCGCCGTCTGGTGCGTACTGCGTATACGTATATTGTGAAGCTATAAACGATTCATTTTATTAATAATCGGTTTTTATTTTTATCAAATAATTTTTTGATCACTGATAGTTTTGGTACTGTAAAATGTATCCTAAATGGATTGCCACTGGTATTTTTCCCTTAGCACAACTAAAACGTACAATTGTTATTGAGTAGTGGAGATGAATTCGTATAGTAAAGTAATATCGTCGGTCAGACAGTAAGAACTGACTTTGCCTGACGCAATATGCAGGAGACTAAATCTATAATAAATTAAATTGGCTGCTTAATATCTACGCGCTCACCGTTCACAATCTAACAAAAGGCTGGCTTATTAACACACCTTACGCAGAGTTGAAGATCTCCTGAGACCTAGCATGCAGTTACACATTACACCCACACACTCACTCTTGCACTCACGCGTGTTGTAGACAGTATAATTTTTTATTTATTGACACATAAAAAATGGGAACCCTGACACGGGTGTTCTTTACTTAAAAGGGTTCTCAAATCGTATACATTATAATGAATAAACACATTTTGTTTATACCGAATATAAGAAGAATATGTTGATTCTACTTAACATTGACGTATGAACGTATACGTACGTTATAAAACTCACACAAGTTCATGATAAGGGTACTGCCTTCTCGTATCAATCATTAGCTATGTAATTAACAAAATATATATATTTTTTTTTATTTCTATAGCTTCACAAAATACAAATAAAATCTATGTTGTGGCTTATGGTTTGCGGATTTTATTGGTGTGGTGTATCTTTTTTTGCTCTCATAATTTGTCTATTATCCATGTTATTAATTATTAAGGGTTGCTAAGCTAAGCATGTATTAACAATACTCTGCAATGCTTTTATTGTAATTATTCAAAATTTCCTTTTTGTAAAATTCATATTTTTTCAGTAATTTAATAGTACTATACGGTGTTTTAGTACAGGTTTATTTGCATTTTAAGGAAAATCGCCTTTAGTATGTATTTTAAACACGGTAAAGATGTATGCAAAGGATCTATATCTCATATGTGCATAAATAGAATATCTTAACTGAAAACAGCTACAATAGTTCTAGAACAAAACACGGTTCATCCAATTTTAAATCTTTATTTCAGTGATGCCAACTTGGGGATTAACCTCCCAAAATTAGAGAGATTCAAGATGTCCTAGTCATTATATGATGTACATTTATTGAGGGGGAATTTTGGGGGTACTTTTATACGAGAAATTGTTTTTTTTCTTAATAACATAACATTTATTACTAACGAAACACACACAGAAACATACAAAATAATAATAAAAAAAAAATAAGGTACATATTAAGTGTGTGGTAATAACTAGCCCTGAAGGAGAAACGAATGAATCTATACTAGACTACTAGAACCCGACCGACTAGCTAAACTAAATATAAACTCCAAGCTTGGCTATAATTGAAATATCAAAAAAGCTATAATACTAATAATGTGAATTGTATGTATTTTTGATCCATATTTGAATTTTCCTCTTAAAACGAGCGTACAACAAAAACTTTAAGATGTTACCTCTAAATTTAAATTGAAGTTGTATCTACATTCTGTAGGTGTTGGCATCACTGCTTTAATTATTTAAATTATTTAAAAGTACTTAATAAAGTCAAAATTAACTTACGATTCCTTAAGCCGCTAATAAACTTTTGCTAGAACATCGTAGAAACAATAAAACAATTGTTTAATGAATTGAATAGGTATGTGTAGTGCGCGCGGCCCAAACGAGTCGTGCGAGCCTTGTGTTCCCATCTCTGCCTTTCTCAACGCGCAAGACGCCGTTACAGGACGACGCCATTGCTAGTGAGTCAGACTTTGTTGCCTTTGAATATACGTAGAATAAGCGGCACTCGTGCGATTTGAAGACAATCTCATTTCCTTGGCGTGTTCGGAATCACTTTGCCGCTCGCATCTATCATATTAAGTACTAGCTGATCCGGCAAACGCCGTTTTTCCATGTCATTATATCATTTATGGTTGTTTAATATAATATGTAGTGTATAAGGTTTTCCATGATTATATCTAGATGGCGCTAGTTGTTACTTAAAACGCGCTATCGAAGTATGTGTAACTTTCATATAGTCAGTTGATATGTAGTGAGAAAAAAAATACAGTTTTGAGCCATCGAAGAATCTATCTAGCTACTATGTACCATCGTGGAAAGGAAAAAACATTAAACATCTTTAAGTGGCCTAGTACTAGTTAGATAGCGGATAGACAGAATATTTTCCTTTCTTTGAATAATTAGGTACCAAAGTGAATGTATCTCAGACATTCGGTCACGTGAGTCAGACTCAGTCAGAGTAATGATAAAGGGTCGTGCGCTTATCAATGACCTTTTGTTCGTTCTCACAATAATTTGTTTGTGAAATTATGACGAAATGTAGTAGATACGAATTGCTTACAAAGCATGCCATTCTTAAAATGCGAGAATGTGTTTGCTATATTTAGTCATGACTTGTTATATCGAGATTTTCTACATTAAATAAGTATGTATTTATTAGATGATTTTGTGTAGTATTCGTGGATTTACCCATATTATACACCTATTTTAAAATGTATGTAATTTTCATTTGTTAAGTGTCAAGTATAAGTTATTACTTAAGTTTGTTTTTGGAACGAAGTTCCTTATCACGCGTTGTGAAAGGGGGCTAGACGGAAAAAATTCTTACGAAAAGTTGTCACGACACTTTTTTGCTATTTTCTATTGTACCACACCGGTTCTCGTCCGATCACCGAAGTTAAGCAACGTCGGGCGAGGTCAGTACTTGGATGGGTGACCGCCTGAGAACACCTCGTGGCTTTTTTTTGTAGGGATAAGAAATGAAAATTATTTTTGGAATCACTTACCTAAATTAGTCTTGTTGGAACGAAGTTACCGAGCGTTGCGAAAGGGGGCTAGACGGAATAAGTTAAGACCAAAAGTTGTAACGACACTTTTTGCTATAGTTGTTATATTTTACATTTTCGATTTAGCTATCGCCAACGTCCATACCACGTTGAATACACCGGTTCTCGTCCGATCACCGAAGTTAAGCAACGTCGGGCGAGGTCAGTACTTGGATGGGTGACCGCCTGGGAACACCTCGTGATGTTGGCTTTTTTTTTTCGTCTTAAGATTGGTGTCGAGAAAATCTATCATAGTCTTATGATACCAATTAACATATAAATTAATCGAAAGGCATTTCGTTTCATCCGGGTGTCCCTTGACACCTCTAAAGTTTTTTTGTTCTTGTTTATTTTCTGTTTTTTCTTAATAACTATAATAATTGTGTTATTTGTATTTTTGCACTTCTTGCCTAAGGTAGGTAATCTAATTTAATTAAAAAAAAATCTTTTCTCACGCGATAAGGCCCTTGTCCTCCTTTACATTTAATTATGTTAAATTTTTATATTGTAATACAATGTGTAAATAAATAAAAATTTACAATGAAACACGATTAGTTTGTATGACCTTGGAGGTTTCTATTGAGTTTTTGCTACATCCATCCAAGGAAGTACTTAACGTTTAATTTAAACAGTAATGCGTGTACAATAAACGTTTATGATAGATACTTAGCTGGTCACATGCATCATGACACAATCGCATTCTAATCAAAGTGCATTCGATGATTATCTTTTGACGTTTTGATATGATGATTGCGAAATGGTTTTATTTCATGATGCGGACTTTTTGTTATTAAATATCATGAAAATAATTGCTTGTGAGACAGATATATTTAGTTGCACACTAGCTGAATTCACAAGTTGCTTTATTTATAATTTGTTATAAAAAGAGTTTTTTGTTTTGTTTAAATATGATGTTCATATATATAAAGATCTTTAATTCCAACAACATACAGTATTTACTATTTTCTTACCATCATACAAAATTAAATTAAATTTAAAAACTTTGGTCCCTGTGGCAGTGTAGGTACCTTTAACGTCAGTATTGCGATACTTATTCGTTGAGCGAGGAACGCACCAGCCAGGGTCACTGGTACTATCTTCCAGACGCCAACTTAAATCTTTAATTAGCGCATGTGCACTTGAATCCGTTTATGTTGTTAGTTTAATTTTTATATTAATAGGTTATTGTATTAGTATTAAGTTACTATATCAATAGAAAATAGGGAAATAAATAAACAAATATCGAAAATTAAACATCATTGTTATCAATGAGTTAATATTCAATTTTTTTTTATTTGTATTATATGACGCCAGTAAACAATTTTAAGTTAGGCACAAGTCTGAATGACAGGTTTGTGTTAAAAATGCAAATGACGAAGTCATAAGAAATAATCAAGCGTTGAAATATTATTTCGATTTAAAATTGGTATTAAACCGAAGACACGACTATTCCCATTCAATATTTAATCTTTAATAAATAATTATTTATCCCTTTCAAAGTTGGCTATATACCCAATCATTTCTCCTTATCAATCTCGGGTCATAGCGAGAATATATTGTAAGCAATCAGGTTTATATACCGTCTACGAATATGACCTTGAACTTATAATTTCATTTAAAGTAAAGAGCAAAGTTTAGGAAAACAAATATTTTATTGAACATGTTGACGCGATTTTTTTGTATTCGAGATGGAAATGTATTTGCGGGAAGTAGCAGGGGTATGTGGGACTCAACCCACACCAGAATGTGCTATTTAGACACTGGGAGGGGGTTTAAATGTCATGAATGAAATGAAACCAGTGCAGGGGGTTTTAGGGGAACCCATTAAAACCACCTCGGGTAGTTCTTACAACGACACTATTTATGCATTCTTTGCATACATAATCTGAAATAGAAAAGGAGTTGGTGTGGTGGAAACACAAACTGGTCATAGTATTTCTGTCCACCAGGACGTCGAACACAGCCTCTAGGGTTGTTCTTGCATTCTATCTGTGACTGTGACTCATTCTGCGGAGTTGTGTAATAGCCTCACAAGTACTTCCTTCGCCACACATGTAAACCTGAATGTTAAATCTAATGTTATAAACAAAAATCAAATAATGATATTTAGCGATGAAATGGGCAAAAACATATCTCATAAGTTATACCAAAATTTAGGTTCTCAGGTCATAAATTGTTGTATGCCTGGAGCTTCCTATAAACAAATATTAGATAAAATAGTAAGTAATAATTATTGCCCATCCACAACTATTGTACTTTTAATTGGGAGAAGAGGTAATGTAACAGTAAATATGTTAATCAGTTATTTTGAAAAGTTATCAAAACTTAATGTAAATAAAGTTGTCTTATTTGCTTTTCCTTATGGAAAAGGTATGTCACAGACCGAAAACAATGCTAGGTACAGATGCAATAATAAAATTCATACAATGACACTGTATAATAAACAATTTGAATTTATTGACACTAATGTCATCATTAGATATAATTACTTTTTGACAAAAGATAACTATTATCTTTGTAATCATTATATTGGACAAGTAGCAAATTCGCTATCATATTGTATTTTGAACGAAGCCAAATGTTTGGCTAACCAATCTGCTCCTATTGAGCAGATAGATAATAGTAGCTTTTCTCAAGATACCTTGGAATTTGTTCCAAGTAATTATTTAAATTAGATTTTAAGACAAAAGAGGTGATCTCTGGCAATAGTTCTAGTCATAGTTGTTTATTAGGAGATCCATCAAACTCCTTAAATGTCAATAATAAAATCAATAATAAGCATATTTTAAATTTAGTACATCAGAATATTCAGGGTTTGATGGGTAAAGAATTGGAGTTGGAGTTGTTCATGAACTGTAATAACATTGATATCTTATGTATTACTGAACATTGGTTAAAGGACCACCAGTTCATGTTTAGCTTCAACAATCATCTGGTAGCCAGCTCGTTCAGCAGAGTTAATTTAATACGTGGAGGCTCTTTAATTATTGCTCGGAATAATCTTAAATTTAAAGAACGTACCGACATAGTGAGCCTGTCTGTTGAGCGAGTTGCTGAGATAGCATGTATTGAGCTTGAGCAGTTCATTGTATTGAGTGTATACAGGCCCCCTAGTACCTTATACGATACTTTTGAAAAAATCCTAGAAGATGTATTAATAAAAATATCTAATACTAATAAAACAGTTGCCGTCTGTGGAGACTTTAATATTAACTTATTAGATAAATCTAGTATTGTTAATAGATTTTTAATCTTATTGAAATCATATAATTTATATAATATTTTCCTTGAGCCAACTAGAATAACTGCCACCAGTGCCACTTGTATTGACAATGTTTTTACAAATGTGAAGCCAACTTTCTATTCAATTATTAATCTGTTAGATTCAGATCACTGTGGCCAGTTGGTTTCATTTACTAAAGACATTGTTAAAGCAAATCGAAAAAATGTTAATTTTGTTCCAGTAACCAGTTATCGTTTAGAACTTTTTAAAAATAATTTAAATGAAAAACTGCCTGGTTTGCCTTATCACAATAACCCTGACCAAGCTTACTCTTCATTATTTAACATGATTAATTCTCAGTTTAAGAAGGTTTTTACATCTAGATCAGTTTCTGTTAGTGATCGAGTTTTGTTTAGTGACTGGGCAACACCAGGTATTTTTAAAAGCAGAATAAGATTATTTGAATTATATAATGAAAGGAACCATGATCATAGTGAAAGGTTTAGGGAGTATGTTAAAAATTACTCTAAGACTTTTAAGAGAGCCTGCGCTGCCGCAAAATCTTTACACATTAAAAACAAAATACGATCTTCTGCAAACAAAATTAAAACTACTTGGAATATTATTAATTCTGAAATAGGAAGAACCACAGTTAAGAATAATGATTTTCATCTTAAAATTAATGATATAGACGTTAGGGCGGATTTGGAGGTGGCAACCGAGTTTGAATCTTTTTTCACTAATATTCCTGTATTAACAACTCAAACTTTGTTGTCGTCTTCCGGCTCCGCATACAACATACTTAAAGACTGTGTCGCAGAATGTGGGACAAGTTTTGAATTTACAGTTGTTAGTGCTAAGGACATTCTAGATGCATTTAAAGATTTGGAAGTAAAAAAGTCCACCGATCTTTGGGGGTTGTCAGTTCAAATAATATCCTCAATAATTGAATGTATTTCCCCATTTCTGGCAATTGTGTTCAACTCTTGTGTCGCATCTGGTGTGTTTCCGGACTTAATGAAGTTAAGCAAGGTGATTCCACTCTTCAAATCTGGTAGTACAACCGATCCTACGAATTTTCGCCCTATCTCAATTTTGCCTACACTGAGCAAAATTTTTGAGAAAATAATTTTAAAGCAAATGCTAAAGCATTTTAACAGACAGAATCTTTTTCACTCCAAACAATTTGGATTTACTAAGGGTCGGTCTACTGCAGATGCAGGTGTGGAACTACTCAAAAATGTATTCGAGGCTTGGGAGAATTCACAGGATGCTTTAGGCATATTCTGTGACTTGTCCAAAGCTTTTGACTGTGTTTGCCATGACACACTTATCAAGAAACTACACCACTATGGCATTAGAAATAAGGCTCTTAGACTTCTCAGTTCATATTTAGACAATAGAATACAAAGTGTAGATATTAATGGCAAAAAATCAAAAGGATCTGTGGTAACTATGGGTGTTCCGCAGGGTTCAATTCTAGGTCCTTTCTTATTCCTTATCTATATCAATGATTTACCTTTTTGTGTAAGGGATGATCACAAAATCCTATTATTTGCGGATGACACTTCGCTTGTTTTTAAAGTTAAGCGTCAACTTGAAAATTTTGACCAAGTTAATTTGGCACTATCCAAGGTTGTCCATTGGTTTAATGTTAATAATCTGCTTTTGAACTCAAGTAAAACTAAATTAATAAAATTTTCTACGCCTAATGTGAGACAGTTAAGCACCAATGTACAACTGAATGGAGTAGAGTTGGACCCTGTTGAGTCAACTGTTTTTCTTGGCATTACTGTTGACGCTAAACTACAGTGGGGCCCACACATTAACAAATTGTCTGGAAGGCTCAGTTCAGCTGCTTATGCTGTAAGGAAAATTAGACAAATTACTGATGTGGATACAGCCAGAATTGTTTATTTCAGTTATTTTCATAGCTTGATGACGTACGGCATTCTCCTTTGGGGAAACTGTGCTGATATTAATACAATTTTCTTATTACAAAAAAGAGCTGTCCGCGCTATATATAACTTAGGTCCTAGAGTTTCTCTCCGAGAGAAATTCAAAGAGATAAACATTCTGACTGTAACTTCACAATATATTTTTGAAAATTTACTTTATGTTCACAAAAACGAACCGGATTTTGTCAAATTGTCTGATCTTCACTCCCGAAATACTAGGAACAAAAATAATTTAACAGTTCATGCTACTCGCCTTCATAGAATAAGCAACTCGTTCATGGGTCAATGTATACGCTTTTACAATAAACTTCCTATGGATGTTCGTAAACTTCCCCTTAAGAAATTTAAATTTTTTATTAAATCAAAATTATTAACTAAAGGATATTACAGGATATCCGATTATTTAAATGATAGAAACGCCTGGGATTGAGCTGCTCGCTTATACAGCTATCGCTTGTGTTTTTTTTTAAGCTGTCTTTCACTTCTCCACTTCTTTTTTTTTTTTTTTTTGCATGTTGTACATATTTACAATCTGACATGTCTTGTGCTTTTGCATATGCATTTTATTTTATTCTATTGACATGTTTGTGCTTAGTGCATATTCATTTTTTTACATTTTTATTCTCTACATTACTGACATGTTTTGTGCTTAGTGCATATTCATTTTTTCTTTTTCTACAATACTGACATGTTTTGTGCTTTTGCATACAATATTTTACACTTTGACATGCCAAGTGAATAATGTTTATATTACGATTATATTTTTAATTTTATTATTTTTTCCTTGCTTTAAGGTACACCTTAAAAATACATTTTGTATCCATTGTAAGTGTAAACATTATGCGGGTATATCATAAACTCTTTTGCTTGATTTATAATTTGATACATTTTAGTCTATAGTTATTTTGGGCTGGCGATCTGAGTGAGTTGTTGCCCCACATATTTTTATGGTGCCACTGGCGGTATTGTTGTGTACCGGGTTGTGCAGCTCCCTCAAAAATGGTTGAGCTGCATGAGCTATTCGGGGCATGCTAGCCGTCTGCTGGCGCAGGCTTGCTCAGATCGATCTGGTTCTTTCTTCCAAAGACCAGTCCAGTAAATACTCTGTATTTGTTTACACCAACTTATTAATTTATTATTGTATTATCTGGACTATAAAAGAGACTAAGACCCCCGAGTTTGTTTCGACATTTCTTCTCAGGGCAGTCAGTTAGGAAATGTCGACTTCATCTAGTTTAGGAAGACATTGTAAAAGTGATTTATATAGTCCTACTTGCAAGAATAAACTATTTCATTTCATTTCATTTCATTTCATATCATGAAGCATTTTTACATAAATTTTCTTATCTTGACATAGAATAAAAGTTAGTATTTTATTTGTTTCCATGGTTCCATATCCAGAAGAATGGTAACCATGTCACCAAATACTTTGGCCTACGGTTTAAAGAGTTTTATAATACCTAATTTAATTTAATGATACTAAGATGCATTACTAGATATATTACTAATAATATCTTTAAATAAACATAATAAAAAATATATTAATTATATTTTCAGTTTTCCACCCGGTTGCTGGAGCCGTCTTTCGGTCTACTATTCAAAGACCTTTTAGACGACCTAGGCGTCCATACAACGGGGGCATCTGTGATCGCCAGTACTTCAATTTCTCGGGTTTCTTCGTGGCTCCAGCGATAAAGACATTTTCATATAGAAAAGTCTGTTTCGTCGGCTCAACAATATGTGCTCTGGGACTATTGTTCACTGCGCCGGCGAAAAGTATAGCACATATATTAAGGGCCTGATCGACGGACGAATAAGACCGCGGTTTTAAATACCGACGAACCTGGCTCGCGGCTCGTTGGTGCTGATCGATTAGCAAGCAAAACAGTCGCAAACATGTCTTGTTCCGAGTCTGAAGCCTTGTGTTATCTTGCCATAGGATATTACGCAGTTATGAAAAAAAAAAGATATATACAGGGTGTAACCTTTAGATGTAGTCATATTTCATATTGCGATTTCGAAGTTGTTCCCATAGTAAAAATTGTTCGTATTTATGAGTAGAACAAGCCCTTAAAATATGACTACGCTTAACCGTTACACCCTGTATATTTATAAAATAAATAAAATTAAAAAATAAATTTATGTGTTAATAAAGAACTACATACTTACATACCACAATTATTGTTACCTACTTGTCAATAACCAATTTTTTTATTTATTTATTTATAGTAAAATTGATAGGTACGCACCTATATTACCTATATACTTACTTTCGATCGGATCGTTGAGAAATTCTAGCTCCTTATAATACCACAACTTTGGCTGATACAAATCTTCAACTCCGGAGCCGGTTCTCATGCTCGCTTTAACCTTGTTTCGTTCTTTCCTGTGGGAAGCTCGTAGTGACTGAATTTTTTTCTTAATGTCGGTTATATCCGAGTTTGTTTCGTATTTTTTTGCAATATCCACGAGTTTATTATATGCTGCAAGCCTATTTTCTTTGTTTTTATACTCGCTTGATTTAGTTTGCCATAAACAGGGACAGTCTCGAAAGACATTTATAAATTGTATTATAAAATCGTGGCTGCAAGTACGTAGATCCATTATTGTGACACGGACTGAGCACGCACGCGAAGTTTGTAGTAGGTAGTTAGGTACACAGCTCTTCTGGCACACATCCGTCCTCTAGCGCTGTCGCCGAAAAGTGACGGCTCGGCTCGCCGGCCGTGATCGACACGCGGTTTTGTATGGCGAGCCGATTAAAAAATATAACACGACGACGAGCCGCGAGCCAGGCTCGGCGGTATTTAAAACCGTGGTTTTGCAATGATACACCGGCGAGCTTTACCGACGAGCCATAAAACCGCGGTCTTATTCGTCCGTCGATCAGGCCCTTTAGCTACATACAGCATAATGGGAGGTGAGTACGTAGAATAGGTGTTTAAACAATAGTCGTATTGCAAGTGATGTTTACAATTTTAGTATATTTTACAGCTGCGTATATAATAGCACAGAAATATTTCGAATTGTCAATATTCACTGGGGTTTACGCCTTCTATGACTAAAAATAATATGATTGTGTGAGTGACAGTCTAGTGGTACGACGCGACTGTCGATCCTAAAGTCTTGATTGAATGGATCTTTGTAATTAATTATAATTTCAATTAGTGCGGAGGTAAGCATAATAATTGGAACACGGCGTGACAGGCGCGTAAAGATTCCAAAGCCTATAAAGAATAGTGTCTTAAAACCAAGTGTCTAGCCCATCATAATATAGATAAATTAACTGGCTTGTATTTAAATATATTTTTTATTGACATTTGTTAATATATTCATATGACATCATAATCCAATGGCTATACAATATGGATATTAGATCTATTCAGCCTTCTGTGCCTAACATATTAATTAAGGCTTATTTATTTTATTTTATTAAAACTTCATTACATTACAAATAAAAAAATTGCTTTAATTCTTAGTATAAAAGTATTATCATTTATGTGGTAGAATACACAAACATGACAATTTATATTACATTAAATACGCCGCGCCAGCTGTCTACTCTTCATCCGTCTTACGAAACCTACACAAAATAATTAAAATTAGTATTAAATAATTCAATTAGGAAAATTCACTATTTTTTAAGTTGCCATTTTTTATTCGCGTCAAATGAATTAAAACCGTAACTATATAGCACGAAGGTTCATAATCTTTTAAAAACATCCGTCTTACGAATTTGTCCTGACGCGAGTTTAACATTTTTTACCTATTCCAAAAAAAGTGTACAATTCCGCTAAAAAAGTTTTCACTTCAGAAATCATCAAAAAATCCATTGGTGATTCGTGATTCGTACCCATGACCTCTTGGTTGAGAGTAGCACGCTTAAACTATTTGACTAACTAATATAATATATATGATACCTGTATCTTATGTTCCATAATAAACATATTTTATTTTTATATTTTTTTTTTATATAAAATGCTCTCACATATAGCATATATATTAACATTCAATAAATGTATAATATATTATTCTTTATAAATGATTTGCGACGCTCCGTCATATTACAAGGAAAAAATAATATGCATACAAATGCAAATTTCTTTTGAGGAGAATGAATTGTTTTGTTCATATAACAATGGTGTAATGTATATAATGTATCTTTATAAAAGGACAAAAAGAAAAGTGTATTTATATACGCTTTAATATTCGCTATGTACTGTGTCAAATCGATCGTAGAGTCAATACAAATACATTTTTGACGTACGAGAGACATACATAGCGCTATCTTGATAATCTTACCCTACTAGGTCCGATAAATGAACTATCCAATACAAATTATCAATTCGAACCAGTACTTTCTGGTTCATCATTTCAGCTTTGTTCGTTGTATAGATTTATTCCAACGGAACTAGAATTTTTATAGTTTTGATTCATTTAAATAAACCAAGGGAACACTAAACTAGATATTAAGTTAACTTAAGCCAACATATAAAACTACGTACTCAAAAATAAGGTCGTCACACGGTGTTTCACAATATAGAGAGTGAATCAGAATTTGCATATTTGAGGCCATCTTTTTACCATACTTTTATGAAACTCCGTGTAGCGATACACTGATACATTCACTTGCTACGCGTCGAGTACTAATAGATACATTTTATATGTAGACGATTTTCCTGTATAACTAAATAAAAATGGACCAGTGGTTCTACAACGTTTTAGGTTTGGGCCTCAGAGTTCTGGGTCTGTTTCGCGATCATTTGTTTTCTAGCAAGTAGGAGTTCAGCATTCTGTGCCTTGACACGTCGACGTTGTGGGTATAAATAGTCTAAACACATCAGAATAATACCATAATCGTAAATACAATAATGCATTTATATATGGATGAGAATTCAATTATTAGATTGAAATTGTATGTAATTGACGAGTGACTAATAAATTGAAAAAGGGGCGTCCATTGAACTTGTGTTGTTGAAGTTTTGTTATGCTAAGTTATATGTGAACTGTGGAATCCCGGGGTTCTTCCCTGGGAGATACGACCTCCAATTGTTAAATAAAAAGCATAATCCCTCAAAGGCCAACGCACCCACTAATGGGTGTCAATGGGCTGCCATTAGGTGCTAATTCCCTTTTTGCACCTCAATATCCTATAAAAAGATATGTAACTGAACCTAACCCTCCTATTCGGAGTCGAGATTTAGCGTTAAGAATCAAACACGTATTGCATTTTGACATCCGGGAGTTCGTTTGTGACGAAAACTTATGACGTCACAAACGAATGAAAATAGGCAAAATATAACATTACCTATTTTTAAAGGTTACAGTAAAATCCACTGAAATCTCATTTTAAAAGTTCCTAAAACCCTCAATTCATACTTGCCGATTGCTTGTAGACCGTTCTGTTAAATTCGTTTGGTAAAATAGAGTATTTTTCTCATTGTATATAGGTGTTTATAGTGACTGCACAATTAGACCAATTTGTTTAACTGATGATGAAGCTACGTCTAAAGCTTTTTGAGTGCAAAGTTGTTTATTATTAAAAGGAATTATGTGAAACAATTATGTGATTTGGTGATTATGTAATAATATATACTTGTATGTGATAATAATGTATTTTGTTTATAATTTACACGAAGTTACAATTGCTTATGATAATTACAAGTAACAAATATTTATTAAAACAAATTTGATTTAAATAAATAACGATGGAAAAATTATTTAGTTATTATTATTATTATATTCAGCGCTTTAAAACTTTGTTTTTTTCACGTTCTTAAATTATTAAGATCAGTATTCTGCTGTAAAAATTTCAATACTTTTTATTTATTTTATTGTTGGCCATTTCCCGTACGTCTCTTAAAATTTCCATTTCCATCTAAGCTAAATTATTTGACGTAATAGAATGATCGAGTGACGCAGTACTGTCTACTCTATGCCCCAATGGGAGTTCAACCAAATTCGAAGAATTATTCTTAACACGAAGCTAGTTAGTACATAAATATATTCAGATCTATCTATAATGATGTTCGTTCTGGGAATAATTATTCTGTGTTCGTACGGCTTCTGAATTCATTAATCAGCGGGATTTTGTAAATTTCCATGACTAATAATTAATTTTAAGTTTTAGCATTAATTACAGTGGTACCTCGACAAGTTTAATTCGATCCGTAACCTTGCTTGTATCTCAAAGCAATTTTCCCCATTGAAATTAATTAATCCGTTCCAGGTCACAAAACACCACTTCAGTTGTTTTTGTTAAGTGTTTTTGAATAGGAAAATTGTTTCACGCTTTTATTCAATATCAGCTTCTTCGGTTATAAAAATAATAAATGTTTTAATGTTTTTTACAAAAAGCAAAAAACGCAAACCCAGCTTATCAAAAATGCTTCGAAAACGGGGGAAACAAGCTGTGTTGATTTCTCGTATCTCAATTCTTGCTCTCATCTCAAAGCAAAATATCGCTCACTCGTATATCAAAAGAGACTCGTATATTGGGGCACTTGTATACCGATACTACTGTATGTTAATTTATTTATTTTTTATTAAAGAAAATGATTACGCTTGCATCAAGAACAATCATATTGCCTTCCAGTCAGCATGATCCGATTACCAGAATGAATGTGTAGATTTTTTGGAGTTTCTTTCCAACTCATAGTATGTGTCTTCACAAGAAATAATTTAATAAACTTTGTAATTTCTAGATACAGTATAGAGTGTAATTTTAAAGTAATACAAGTATAAAAATAAAATCTATATACTACAAAGGGTGGATATTCAGATATATTTCTCGTCATATAGTTTTAAATAGAGCATTATAAAATCTTGATCATAAGTAGATGTCAAGTACATCAATACTATTTTTAGAATAAATAAATTGTCTAAAGAAGCTGTTAAATATAGTATATAGTTTCGCCTAAGAGACGGTTGACTGCGATACATAAAAATAACCTCAATATCAGATAACCTTTCTGGAAAATTTATATTAATTAAACTAGATCTGTGCGTCGGTCATTAATTTTTTTTTTTCTTTTAGGTTTCGGTGTTGGACTAGCATCGTCGTCTTCTTTCGTGTCCTTGAACCACTACTTCTCCAAAAAGCGTGGTCAAGCCGTCGGTTTATCTATGGCTGGTACCGGTTTTGGTTTGATGGTGATGCCTCAGCTAGTCAAGATTCTCTTAGGGGAGTACGGTGGTTATATTGGGAGCTCTGGCGTTCCACGCAGTACTTGGTTCAACGTTGCTTCAACCAGTGGATTGTGAAATGCAGCAAGTTAAGGTAAGGATAGTATAACTATAGACTATAGGAGCTAAATATACTAAGATAATAACTAATTGTAGGTTACATTAATAGTAATATAAAAAATAAAATAGCACGTGTTCGAGTACTGTAATAAAGATTACATTATGTTATTATATTTAATATTATTACACGACCTCCGACGGAATAAAGGCCTACAAATTCTTCCATTTGTCTCTCATCTTCTATTTCTCTCTTTTTACGTAGGTTACATTAGTGTACACAATTAATTTCAATTTGCGCTTGCGCATTTTCAAAGGGTGATTATGATACTCTAACCATAAATAGCTATTGTTAAATTTCTTAGGATAGCTAACAAAAGACGGTTTAAGCTTCGATCGCTTTTAAGGTCAAATTTACCAAAAGGTTTTAAATAAATCTCCCTTTAGACCAGTGTTTGTGGGGCCCACTCCCCACAAAAGCAATTTTATTGTTAAGGGGGTATTCGAAAATTTATTAAATTTCAGTTTTTCATTATACCTAAGTTTTTAAAAATTTTATTATAATTTATTATATTTTTAATTTTTTAATTTACTTACTGTGTCTAACAATTCCCTAGTAATTTCTTCTCAAAAACCCATAATTTAGTTTTCTTAAGTGAACAATTTATGTTTTTAATAAATAAACGTTGTATTGTATTATTAATTAAAATAATATAATATTATTTCCCGTATCTCTGGAGGCAAGCTGTAAAGACACTTCGAAAAAGGTTCTATTTTTGCGACCATATTCGGTGTTAATATTAGGTAGATGTATATGATTTAGTATGTTTCCAAAGCTTTGAGTGTGAACTGAAATATTAATAAATAAAAAATAATAATTCCAGGAAATGGAGCGCATAAACGAAAGCGACGAGGAAGATGACGATAAATTCTAAATTAATCCGTTGGTCAGTCATCCAATGCCCAAATTGACCACCCAAAGGTCCCACAACAACATGAACCATCCTTCAGTGAGAACAGTTGGTATGCCGAGAGCCACACATGTGATAAGCCCTTACAAGACTTCGAGAATTCCAAGGACCAAGGGTTGTCAACAGCTGCCTCTTTGGCGGCGATGCCCATGGTGAAGTCCAGTGGGAGTATCAGCGAAGCAGCCAGGAAGAGGAAAGTGTCTGTGATATCGAATATATCAAATATGGATTTTACTGGGAGTTATTTTCAGCTGTATTTAGATGTAAGTACTAAAACTTATAATTTATTATTCGCTAATTAGAATGTATAATGTGTTAAAAGGCCGACAACGCATTTTTGAGCCCTCCGGTAGTGTAAATGTCTAACATCAGGTGAGCCTCCTGCTCGTTTGGGGGCATAAAAAATAGATTTCATTATTAATAATGTTATATACGAATTAAACATAATTAATATATAATAAGAGAGTCTTAGGTCACGCTAAGTCTCGTCTCTGAAACCCTCCAGAGTCGTCCATTATGTGATCCCAAATTGTAGAGAATAATTATGAAATCGCCCATTATCACGATTAGGTGATTACTATATTTATAAAAAAAATGTTAGGATAAGGTTCAAAAACAATTAGCACGGACTCTCGTTGGTTAAAATCCCATGTGTTTTTGTCTCCCTTTTACTTGACGAACTTAGAGTACTAAAAATCTATATACTATAATACTAGCTGACCCGGCAAATGTTTGTTTCGCCATGTATATTATTTCTAGGAAACATTTTTTTTATTTTAATAAAAATAAATCTATAATATAAAAATAGGGGGTGATCGTGGAGGGGAAAATTAAGGGTTGTATATATTTTTGTTTGTTATAAATGTTGTCCGATTCGCAGACTTGACCGATATGCACACAAAATTTCACGAAAATCGGTCGAGCCATTTCGGAGGAGTTTAATTACAAACATTTACGAGAATTTTGTCACCTTAGGGTGACGTTTAAAAACGATTAGCGCGGTCTATCGCGGGTTAAAATCCCATGGGTTTTTGATTAGCTTTTGCTACTACTTAAGTTACAAATGTAGAAAAAAACAATAATTTCAGACAACAAGAAGTTAAAGAGCCGAAGTCTGTCTCTGTTTTTAGTAAGTTATCAGTATCAAATATCTAACAGAAAGCTGTCAAAGTTGTGTGACAATTTTTCATTGTGTTGAACTTATGACTTTTTAGTATTATATTTTGATTTTCTTACAGCTGAGAAGTTAGTAGCGGAAAACAACAACAATAATCAATCAAATGGTACTACGCCCACTGGAGAGTTACGTGGCGAAAGGTTCTCACTTACTCTTACTAAAGGAACACAGGTACTTATTATTTATTTGTATATATTTGTAGATTTTAAGTTTCATAAATTGGCCAGGCCCTTGACTCTGCAGGATAACTTAATTTTTCTGACTTCCAACTTTTTTTCCTTTACAACATGCAGTTAAGAATCTAGACTAAGTAATACCCGAGTATAATACTTTAGTAAACAGTTCTCAGCCAAGGTGTAATCTCTATTCAGTTTGTTGCATTGCATAAGTTATATTACATATATCTATATCATTTCACACAAAGCAACTTAGTGCTATTACAGTATATGTTATTTTAAAACAAGCCATTAGAACAATACATGATACTTCTCACATAAACAATGAATTTAATGTTTTTTATGAGATCTGTGATTAAGATACTTCCTATTAATGTAACAAAAATAACTACAATTGTGATCTTTAATTTTTAATTACTAAATTTAATTTAGTGATTTCGAAATCATAATTTTCTTTGCAAACCCGTTTGCTAAATATTATTATTTTTGTTAGGGTCTGGGCTTCACTTTGATTGGTGCTGAAGGATCTCCAGAGACTGAAGGATATCTCCAAATAAGGAGCATTGTACCACACAGTCCAGCCTGGATAGATGGTAAGATTTAACAGCTTTACTAACTTAATTTAAGCTAATTAACTTAAAAGTTCACTAGGCCACATCAGTGGTTTATAGTTACACATCTAAAATAATGAGTGAAGGTGCAGAAAAGTGTTCCCTGATGAGCTGGTTGGCCTCAGATTTCTTGATTCAGACTTACTCACAGAATTGACTTTTGAGTCTTAAAAGACATTTTAAGTTTTAATTTCTACATTTTAATTTCCTCACAATGTTTTTCCTTCATGATATGAGCAAGTATTAAAAAAGTGCACATAAAAAAAACCATTAGTCTTGATTCGATCTTAAGTGAGACTCCTTATTACAATCTCTCATATTTTTATAATATTTGTACTAATACACATAAAGTATTTATAATTAAAGATTACTCAATAATATAATTATTGTCTTTTATTGACATAACTTTGACACATTTAAAGAAAACACTTTTTACCGGATTGAAGTTATGTATTATTATAAATTTACAATAACCGTCAAGGATTCACCGTGACCACGCACGCTGTAGCACGCGAAACGTCGGAAAATTTAAAATTATGTAAAATAATTATTGTAAAATTATAATAATACATAACTTTAATCCGGTAAAAAAGTGTTTTCTTTAAATATAATGATTGTTTCATGTAGTATATATAACTTTTTAGGTGCGTTAAGGCCCGGTGACGTAATAGTAGGCGTGGGCAACCGCGGTGTGCGTGGACTGTCGCACGCGCAGGTTGCACAGATTTTCCAGGGGATAGCGGCCGGAAGTGACGTCGCATTGCATTTTGTTAGAGGTATTATATTTGTCCTACATTTACACATTGTTTATTATGGCATATGTTTGGATGAATGGTATTTCGGTGACCTCGCCTCAAAAAATAAAATTTACTTAATATTCTGATAGATACTATTTACGGTTTTGACATTTTGACATTATTATATTACATATTATAATTGTAAACAACTAGTGTTAGTATTTTTTTATCTATGGTAAAAACGGATGGTTTTTGTATTGATTCACACAATTAACCCCCAAGTTTGATAATAAAATTGAGTTTTAATTAAATAATATACAATTTTAATTTAAAAAGTTTCAGATTTTTATATAATACTAGCAGACCAGCCAAGCGTTGCTGTGGCTAAGGATTTTGTTATATTACATAGGAGCAAAATATTCAAGGCAAACGGTGGGAGAACACCAGTCTTGGGGACCACCATTTTTGGTGGTTATGCCATTAAATTGTAGCTTATGTAAAACGTTGGTACTTTGAACACAGAACCATCTGTCAGAATTGTGACTATCAAGTAATAAACAAATATTTTGCAATAAAATAATATTGCGGGTATAAATTGAGATGTAAGCTATCCTATCTTTTAAGTTGGATCAAACTACACACGGTGTGCAAATTTGATTGATATCGGTTCGGTAGTTTTGAAGTCCATAGCGGACAAACAACATGACACGTAATTTATATATATATTAAGATTATATTCATAAGTTAGGCACTTAAATCTGCTAATGATTCCAAATTTAAATAGACGTATAAGCTTCAAGGGAAACAAAACTTAAATCCTGTCCGCAAGACCAGCGCAACAATGAATTTTATTTATGGAGTTTGACATGTTTCGCATTTCAGGATATCCTCTATCATTTGACTCTGAAGATCCCAACACAAGAGTGCTTAGTACATTAGCAGTAGATGCTAGCAGTGATGCAGTGGCCATGCAGCAACTAACTAGGGCTTTGCGGACGAGGTATTTTGATTAAGACTGTTTTCTGATTAAGGCGATTATTAAATTTTTTCCAGTAGTAAAGAACTAAAGATTAATCTTATATATCTTTTGGAATTATTAAAGTTAGGTTAGGTTTCGATATTTTACTTCACCGTACGAGCCAGTGTTAAATGCGCACATAGACAGAAAGTACATTGGTTCACAGCCGGGGCTCAATCCTTAGACCTCAGGAATAAACGCACGTTGAAACCACTAGGCCAACACTGCTCTGTTCTAATATATTCACTTTTTACTTATCGCACATACACAAGTTAAAAATATATACATTTTGTAATTTTAACTTACCAACTCCACAATATATAATTTGCACTTCAAAGCAATGCTATTGAAGAATCTTTATATTTTTCTGTTTATATGGTTTATATATTTATGGTTCTGGTGATATTATCAATACCCGTTACAAGTTAGCAACAAGTGCTATTGTTCAGTTCTGTATGTATGAATTAATTAATAGATTCAAAATAAATAAAATCCATATTAAAATATTCTATCGTTATAATTATCCAATTTTAATATTTGTTCTCAATAAAACATACACATCAAAAAAAATCCGTCTTAGGTAAAACAACCACAATTTTCAGGTTTAACTTAGACTCCCCTAACGATCAAAGTCGCGACGAAACAGATAACTCATGTGAAGTCAATCCAACTCAACGCCGGCTTTTATCCCGTAGTTTTGACCTGGATGAAATTCCTGCAACGGAAGCGAACTCACTACCACCACGATGCCCATCTGCTGACCATTTACTCACTTTGGCTACTGGTAATTTTTTTTCTTTTTATTAGTTTTTGTATATTTTATTAGTACATCTTCATAGAAAATTGTGTAATGCATACCAATTTCAATATGTATGTATAGACAAAGTTGAAATACATATGATCCTTACCTTTATCTATAATGTGATTTTAAATCTAGCTTTTTTTCTAAAACGTTTTTCTAGTATTTAGTATTGATATGGAATATCCACAAGTGTTCTGCAAATAATATTAAAACTATATGTGCTATGTTGTATTACTAATTACCAGCGTTATGTTTAGATCACCAACACCGTAGTGTGACAAATGAACCTGGGCGAGAGCTTGTATTGACATTGAGGCGTGGTGCAGCTGGATTTGGTTTCACAATAGCTGATAGTGTCCATGGACAGAAAGTCAAAAAGGTATTATATATATAATGAAATATTCTTCCACAGAACTTATGTAATCTGCATAAGGGAGCGTTCAAGTATTATGTCACACGATTTTTGGACATTATTGACACACACCCCCCCAATGTAGCGCGCCGTAACGTTTTTCTGTTTTCCGAGTACATATAGTAAAACGTTTCGCGACCACCTAGTGACTCTTTATACCTTAAAGTTATCATTATGTGGTTTTAAGTACTGGAAAGTGGAAAATAATATTAACAATAACGCGTAATTCAATCCCCGCCCCGCATCATAACGTTTTACAAAAGGACCCCCCGCCCCCAAATTCTTTACGTAATACTTGAACGCCCCCTAAGTTGATTTGTGTTTGAAAGGAAAAAATCTAATAATTGTAAGTTTATAGTCCAATTGGGAAAAGCAGACTTTAACAATTATGTTTGAGTGGAGTGTTTTTTATATATAAAATTTTTCAATTACGTAGAGTTTTGTTGACAGTTAAAAAAATATGTTGTGGACAGTTTTAATTATATAATTATATAAAAAATAACGAATAATAGGAGATGGAATAATATTTTCAGGTGTTAGATCTCGGCAGATGCGCGGGATTGCGGGAAGGTGACTTACTTCTTCAAATTGGAGACACAGATGTACGTCATGTTCCACATCAACGTGTTGTGCAGGTATAATTTTTATTAATAAATTAATTAATTAAAAGCTTGTGCGTTGGACTTTTATAGAAAATAGGGCGAATAATATATCTAAATTCTAATACTTTATATTACATTTTAGGTGCTAAAAGAATGCCCAGCAATGTCAGAAACCACACTAAGAGTGTGGAGAAAGAATACAATAACACGAGCACCCAGAAGTCGATCTGCTACAAGAGTTCAACCGGCTAATAGTAAGTGACGCAGTGAAATTTACGGATCAATATTAACCAATTACAATCAAGAGAGGTAATACGTTCTCTCGATTTTCAAATCTGTATCGCTCCTCTAAATATTTATTTATTTATTTATTAACACTTCATTGCATACACATTAATATAGTACAATTGACATAATTAAATAAAAAGGAGAGCAACTGGCGGCCTTATCGCTTTCGAGCGATCTCTTGCAGGCAACCACTGTGAGAAAATAAAAAAAAAGTATATATAAAAAAATATTTTTGTTTTTACCAGCAAACGCAGTGAATTCTCAGCTCGGTAGAAGTAAAACCCCAACAGCTGAACAGCTTCGATCACCTGCCGTTGCAGCTGAAACACGCCGGCAAAATGAAATGGATTCTGGTAATTCATTTTATCTATTAGCCTTGGTCAGCACTGGTATAAAAAATGCAGGGATTATTTAGTAAAAATCAATAGTGTTTCAAATGTATGCACCTATACGATTATGTCATGTATGTTTGAACAATGTATACTGTATATTCATGCTTCCATTTAGTTTTACATATACGAAGCGCTGGTCGAGATCTCGAGATAACATATTTAAAGGTCCATATTCCAGTTCGTATCTCAAGTCACAATCTCGTCTTGAGCGCCACCAATGGTAATCTTCATACAGGAGCAATGGTTCGACAGCTCTATATTTAAGTTTGATTGACATTCTAAAACACGGGCTTAAGTATTTTGTACATTTTTGTTTTAAGTATGATTGCCAAAGGAATTCTGTTATCTTTTAACAGTTGTATAAATTAAATTTTGAATATTCACATGCCTACTTATTAATTTTAGTTGAAGCTACCTACTAGTTGAACTACCTAATTTTAGTTGAAACGCGCGAAAGCATCATGGAACGACGCCGCAGAAGTTCTACGCCTGGAGCTAGACTTACCCTGCCGGTAGTCACGCCTTGGAGTGAACAAACAGACAACTGGACCGAACGAGAGACCTGGATAGATAATTCCAATAATATACGAAATTGGGCAGAAAACGCACAAAAGTGGGACGGTGCAAGCCAAAAGTGGGACGGTGCAAGCCAAAAGTGGGACGGTGCAAGCCAAAAGTGGGACGGTGCAAGCCAAAAGTGGGACGGTGCAAGCCAAAAGTGGGACGGTGCAAGCCAAAAGTGGGACGGGTCAAGTCAAAAATGGGATGGATCCAGCCAGAAGTGGGACGGGGAAGGTACGAGTAATGGGAATTGGGAGGGGAACGGTGAGAGGTGGAATAACAACTGGGGTGAAGTACCTACACCAACAGTTCACGTTGATATGAACGCTGCCTACTGGAGGGGAAATGCAAGTGTGGCAGATGGAGCCTGTGGAGGTTCGTATGACCAATAAGTGTTAGTATAGTTTCTGGCAAGTACCAGTGTCTTTATTTCTTAGGTCTTATCCTACTATACATATGCGAATTGTCTCCCCAAAAATTAGTATAAATTCCACTCACCACCACTATTTTTCTGGATTCTACGTATGCACTTCATTAATTCTTAATTATTAGTCATAGCTGTAGTATGGCGGGCGTTAGCTTAACATCCTCATAAAATTTGCCAACGTCCTAACTTGAAACATTGAAATCTCATTCTATAAAAAACAAATTTAATTTATTAGGTTTTCCCGAAGATGGTTTACTTCACTCTCCAACAACAGCAGCTATCGGTGGTATGTCCCGGCGTCACCGTCTACTAGTCGCCTTAGACCACACTCGCCAGCTAACTCTACAGGTAATCTAATCTCTAATATCCTAAAGGTAAATAAGGTGTTATTTAGACTGGTTTTCAAGGTTATTAAAATACTCTAAATTAATAATAATTGTCTAAAATACATGAATAGTATTTTCTGAATATATCATAATATATCACTGTGATTTGTACTAATAAAAAACACGACTATTTTACAGAAAAAATATCATTGCAATCTAAAAATGAAACGAAATATATTTAGAACAGGCTTATGTCACATATGTAAAGGTCTATGACCACTTTGATATCTCATATGAGTTTGGGATATTTGTTCATTAATTAAAAGAAAAATGTATATAAATGTATGGGTTTTAATCATGATGTCAACTTTTAAATAATGTGACAGGTCGACTACGCAGTAATTCACCATCGAACACCAGCGCAACAGACAGACTTCTCAACACATCACCTTCAACGAGACTTCAAAGTCAATCTCCTTCAAATAACTCTTCTAACGGAAGATTGAAGGGGTCACCACTCAGGTACTGATTTATTAGTTTCATATATTTACTCTATCTTCTACGACTCTATTTTATATGTACTAGTCTGTAAATACTAACGCTACAAACCCAATAGGAAAAAAGTGTGTGTGTACAAAGTACACATGTCAGAAGTGAAACTTCAGTGGCAAACTAATCTTGAAGTGTTGTTCATATTTATACAAATCTAAAAGTTTAGATTTCCGATACTTAGAGACGGAAAAAGGAAGATATGTTAGGAATTTAATGAATAATAAATAATGTGACGGTAAATGTTTTTGCAACGCCGATAAAGAAGTTTGACTTCAAAAAGGAACATGGCGCGTAACCGAAAAACGTGACGCGTAACGAAAAAATGTTACACTAAATTTTTTTCCAACCCCGATAATGAAGTTTCACTTCAATAATACGTTTTGAATTAACGTTTTTATTGTCAATAAGTTACTTAACTTCTATGATTGAGTTTATAAAGATTTTATACCGCAAATAGAATTTAAATAATACAGTAGAGCAGTAGTTTTACAGTATTGTTCTCGGCACGTTAATTTCCGAGTTATTTTTGCAGATTTAGTTTTTAAGGTTATGCTTCTGAAAAACTACCTGCACACCTACGAACTGTCCCCCGTGACGATAAGAAGTTAATTTTGACGTTAATCTCTTTTTCTTGCATTTCTCTCTAAGCATGCCTAAATGCGAAAGATTTTTCTAAATCCATTACTATAGTTGATTGTAGTATAACCGCATGCTTTCCTTTATTTTAGCTTTTTGTTTCATGCTTTATACAAAGGCTTATGTCTCGACGACCTATAACTATTGTTATTTACGCGAGGTGAGTAGAATTTCTAATGGAAATAGAGAAACAAGTTTTCTAAAACTTATTTACTGTAACTTGTAATATTTACCCTACACAAGGTAAGGACCGGACCGTCCCATTTATATAATATCTCTTCGTATATTCACTGAAACGTAACAAATAAAATAATATGTATATAATATATATATTATATAGCTTTGTGATTCATGATTTTAAAATGGTAAATCTTTTGTAATAAGTATTTTTGACATATTACATGATCTTTCTATATAATATTAGTTGATATAACAAAAACATTTTTGAATGTTTCTAAATTTACATTTAATCCTCGACTTAAATACCAACAGGCTCCGCGACCCATCTCCATCTCGTCACATCCACTCGCCCGTTTCACACAGATCAGCGTCCTGCTTCGACGCCGACATGCAGCAATTAGGATATGTCGCTAATTATCCCCAGGTATATTGAAGAAAAATGTGTTTAATAATTTAAATTTAAGATAGTTAGGTACTGGATATATAGTTAATACCAATTTAAATCGATTTGACATTACTTTCTAACAAATTTCTTATCTGAAATTGTTTATGTCGTCATTCTAAGAAAAATAGGAGACGTAGTATACTAGACCACTTTATAAGGTAATTAGATGGTGGACCTGCTACCATACTGGGTTCATGATCTCTTTCTCACTACTTCTCTTGTCCAGTGGCTGTTTCCGTTAGTAGTTTGGCTTGCCTAAAAATTACCTTATTCTTTATAACGCAGGTTGAAGCTGGAGGCTCAACCGACCCCGAAGCCGATGTGCTTGTACGTCTAGCTCGCGGCAGTGCAGGGTTTGGATTCCGTATTGTTGGTGGGACCGAAGACGGCAGCCGCGTAGCGGTGGGTTATGTTGTACCAGGTGAGTAGATTTTTGTTTAATTAGTTATTCTGATATTATTTTATTTTTTTGTTTTATAGTGTGTTTAAAGGAGTACATATCGGGTTTTAAATGAAATAGGCACGAGATTTCACAATGAATTTCATACAAAAATTCAGACAGAGATATTTTTTATGGTTTCCATCAACGCAAATATTTAACTGTCATTGTGTTTAGTTTTTGGGTTTGATTGTATTTATAACTATATGAACGTTTTTATTTTTTAGGTAGATGTGAATTTTGCTTTGAATGATGATTGCCCGTTAATAAAAATATTCTATACTCTACCAAAACAAATGCTTTACGATTTTGTACGCTTACCTTAAATAAACAAATTTATTTGTGTACTATTTGAATTATAATAATTTCTGCGTAGGTGGTCCAGCCACGGACTTCTACGCCCGGGAGATCTGTTGACATCAGTAGATGGAATTCCTCTAAGTGGCGCTACACATGCGCGAGCGGTGGCCTATGTATGCCAGGCTGCGTCTAGAGGACATGTGAGAATTTCTGTTAAAAATTTTGATTATAATTTTAGCAATGAAACATGGTTAATACTATAATCATCAAATAAACTTAATTTTCTATTTAAAATAACCACAGGTGACATTGGGCGTGAGACACAACAGAGCGGATATTCAGCCTTTGGGAATTCCAGCTGTAGTACCTGCTCATCAACACCAGCCGTTGCTTCCGTATGTATTTTTAATATTAGTGTCATGTACTCGTTAGAGGCACAATTATTTTACAAGTACGTGTCGAGATCCAGTTATGGATGTACATATTCGCCTCAAAACACCACAGAGAAAGTAGACAACGCTTTTTTACTTGTCTATTACAGAGTAATAGTTGTATTAAAAATTTCAGCGCTGAACCTCCGGTGGCTCACGTACCAGCTTCTTATAATATTCTTCACCCATCACCCATGTACCCACCGGCTGCACCTATGTAAGTGTTTAATCATAGTTTTAATTTATACTCTTTATATATACCATTAAAAAAGAACGTAAAAAAATTTCAATAATTTTTAGTGTTGCTGGACAAAACGTTTAATACCTTAAACTGAACATAATATAAAGATTTCAGAAATAGATTGTATTATTTAAAACAAATAGATTTATGTGTACCGTTAAACATTTAAAAATAACATTTTAAGTTTGTTGTCGACTGTCGTTAATGAAAACGTTAACTATAATTTAATATTATATGTAAAAGTTGATATCACTTACAGGTACGGCGTCCAATATGAGGCAGGCGGTGGTTGGACGGTGCCGTATGACGTCACAGTGACGAGAAACGAAGGCGAGGGCTTTGGATTCGTCGTTATCTCATCTACCAATAAAGCAACTAGTACAATATGTAGGTTTTTAAACATATACGTACTTGTTTGTCGTTAAGTACGTGCCCTTATACGCGTATACCACAATCAATCAAAATGACTTTTCATAAAGTCCAAGTGTGATTATTATTTTCTTGTAGATTATAGAAGCAATGGGTGTATACACAATAAATCACATTGACCAAACAGTGATTAAATATCTAAATAGATAAAAATCGTTTGTTTAAGACTTGTTTTTTTTTTAGGACAATTAATCGCCAACTCTCCGGCGGCTCGCTGCGGTCTCCTTCACGTTGGAGACACAATAGTGGCTATCAACCACTTACCGGTCCGTAACCTGCCTCACCCCGAAGTAGTGGCCCTCATTAAGAGATCAGGCACCACTGTCACCCTCACGGTATTACCACCGGACTGAACTAGCCCAAAATACTATTTTTCATTAGTTAACCTTTGAAAATTGTCTACTAAACTCGTAGAAAGTATTTCTATACATATCCGGACTTGTGCTAAATAGTTAAAGGATGAAAAACAATCATTTAATTAAGAATGCGTTTATCTCTCTGTTGTGTATATTCCCAATTGTTACTAACATTTCACAGCAAGTCATAAATTATTTTGCCTGCTTTTAATGGTCTCTCGAAGTCTACGTACACTTGATTGTCCTGTACCTAAAATACAAAATGTATATCTCCGTAATAAAATTAACAGCAATTCTCTTTACCAACATCAGCGAGTCGTAGCCATTGCAACTTATTTTAGATGAAACCCGCAAGATAATCTAGTTCTTACTATTCCAAACTATACAGTATACTTTTAACTACGCAGATAAACTTTACACTCATTCTTTCTTTCATATATTTGAACTTTAACTTGTATTGTGCCAGTATTTCGGTCTAACAGACTTTGATCGTTTTCTTTGAATTTGAAAATTCGAACACTACATAAATATGAATTTGTTGGATTTTTTGTAAAAACCAGTAACCGTGTGCTGTACTCAAATAAAATGTAATCTATTGTAGTATAGGGTTAGTAATAAAGCTTTAATACCGTTAAGATTATGGCAGCAGGCAATATAGATGTAATTTCTAAAGTTCTTACATTTGATTAGTTTATCTTTATATGTACTTAAAACCTTAAGGTTTTTCTTACAAATGAATTTTACAAAGACTGCCAAGAATGCGCTATTGAGATTTTTTGCAAACAATTCTTCAACAATATCTATTAGCATACATTAAAGCATCTCGCGAAAATTACAAACGAATGGAGACCGTATATAAATTTAAATGAAAAAAGTTTAGACATTGAAGGCTCCCATGATTGATTGACATGATATGATGTCAAACTAGGCGCTGACATTTAATATAGGACTGTAATCATTCATAGAATACGTTCGTTACCCCTTAAGAAATTTAAATTTTTTATTAAATCAAAATTATTAACTAAAGGATATTACAGGATATCCGATTATTTAAATGATAGAAACGCCTGGGATTGAGCTGCTCGCTTATACAGCTATCGCTTGTGTTTTTTTTTAAGCTGTCTTTCACTTCTCCACTTCTTTTTTTTTTTTTTTTTGCATGTTGTACATATTTACAATCTGACATGTCTTGTGCTTTTGCATATGCATTTTATTTTATTCTATTGACATGTTTGTGCTTAGTGCATATTCATTTTTTTACATTTTTATTCTCTACATTACTGACATGTTTTGTGCTTAGTGCATATTCATTTTTTCTTTTTCTACAATACTGACATGTTTTGTGCTTTTGCATACAATATTTTACACTTTGACATGCCAAGTGAATAATGTTTATATTACGATTATATTTTTAATTTTATTATTTTTTCCTTGCTTTAAGGTACACCTTAAAAATACATTTTGTATCCATTGTAAGTGTAAACATTATGCGGGTATATCATAAACTCTTTTGCTTGATTTATAATTTGATACATTTTAGTCTATAGTTATTTTGGGCTGGCGATCTGAGTGAGTTGTTGCCCCACATATTTTTATGGTGCCACTGGCGGTATTGTTGTGTACCGGGTTGTGCAGCTCCCTCAAAAATGGTTGAGCTGCATGAGCTATTCGGGGCATGCTAGCCGTCTGCTGGCGCAGGCTTGCTCAGATCGATCTGGTTCTTTCTTCCAAAGACCAGTCCAGTAAATACTCTGTATTTGTTTACACCAACTTATTAATTTATTATTGTATTATCTGGACTATAAAAGAGACTAAGACCCCCGAGTTTGTTTCGACATTTCTTCTCAGGGCAGTCAGTTAGGAAATGTCGACTTCATCTAGTTTAGGAAGACATTGTAAAAGTGATTTATATAGTCCTACTTGCAAGAATAAACTATTTCATTTCATATTTCATTTCATTTCATAAAAATGGTATCGATATCACAATTGCATTTTGATTGAAGACCCGTATTTCTGAACAAAAGACAAAACCACATAATATGGTTTGATGTAAAAACTTGTTTTGAATTGTTTCGAAATTAGTTTTCCACTTATATAGTAGTCAGTTACTAGAACAAATATTAAAAAATATTTTTGGTGATTATTCTATATTGCTAAGCTAAATCAAGAAGTCTGCATAAAATCTCAAACTAGCGAGTGTAAATAAGAATCTCGTAACTTTTCCACTTGTAAATATAAGCACATAATTTGTAGTATTTATCGTATATTACTTTTAGATTAAGCACACAATTTGTCTGCTAAATGTACTTCAGCACTGCATACATTGATATTATGTTCTCGGACATACGTTGGCTAGAATCTTTAGATGCGCGGAAGTAAAATAATTGTATTTTGCTTTTTAACGTGACAAGAACTTTCTCCCAGGCAAAATCCTTGCTATATAAGGTGCAGACACCAATATCAAATGTAATGGGTTCAATCGTAATTGTTACGTCATATCTTTAGATAGAGTCAGACAGCCAGTTTCCTTAAACATTTACGACTTGTAGAAATTAAGGAGTTGTTTGCTATTTAATCATACTTGATTTCTACTGTGGATAAAAGCCGATAAATTCATGTTCTGGTTTGGCTCCAGAATTATGTGTAAGAAACCTAGCTTTGTGGATAGCTTTAGAACGTAATTTGACTGAAATTTGAAATAAAATGGGACCACCGAGTGAAAAATGGAATTGTAAGTGTACTTATTGTTAAATTTTAGGTACTGCGTATGCGCATATATTTTGTAGGTGTAATTTTTGTAAGTGTTAATGCAATTACGTGCCCCCTGTTCGTCGTAGGTAAATGATATTTGGGTATCTTTATAGTTATTTGTTAATTATAGATGTTATAAGTAAAGGTATGCTAAGAAGAAAAATATTGTCAACAATTAAAATCTTTTGTTTTTATAAAAGGCTGTATATTCTGTTGTATATTTTTTAATATCCAAAAAGTGTGCCTCATTAGATAACATTTTTAATACTGTTCGCCATGCCCCGAGAACAAAAATATTTAAACAAAATATTGTTGATTGATTGATTTTGTACTTCGGTCGATAATTGTTTTGGTCATTAATTATTTAGAATGTTTGTGCTTGACCCATTAATTAGCATGCCTTTATAGAACTAGATATTATAGCAGTCATTTAAGCAATATGTAGTGCCTTTACCGCAACTGTCTTGCCCGTTGAAGTTTGTTCCAAAGATGATCTATCCGTGTTGTCAATATTTGATGGAATTTGGATTATACAGGTTTACTTAAAAAATATATTTTGTATATTTACATTATGTATTTTTATTTACTATTAAGATTGACAAAAAACAGCACCTTGTGCTTTAAAAATTTTTATTTTAAATAATTATTTCATTATTTTCATACACAAAAATGAATATTATAACTAGTTTTGGTTCTGTTTCCGCTATAAAAGATAATAACTAATTATTATAATACATTAAATGAACAAGAAATTGAAAATTTAATTTATTTATTAACTATATCACAAATGTTAGGAATAATAATTTAACTAGACTTTTTCGATGCCCACTTTCAATTAATTAATGCTTACAAATCTTAAGCAATTGCGGGCGTGTCGCCTTCCACAGCACGTCTACCGCAGGGTGCCACAGCCACTTCCAAAATCCAATTGGAGTATTTCTCCACCCGCACGAAAATATCCGGATAAGTTGATCCGCACTCTTGGTAGTAAGACGAAACACCTACTAAGGCTTGACTGTTGTACACTGTTGATACGAATGGTGCGCCGGCGTCGCCAAAGCATATTCCCTTGTCTGTTTCAGACGCGCAGAAAACGGCTGTAAACAGAATTTCGAATTTAATTTTAAAATATTATTACGTTCTTTAAATAAGTACATAACTACCACCGATTTGTATGTATGTGAGTTCTACTCAGTGGGCTCTATGTTCTGAGTCAAGAGTAAGTAAGAAACCGACGATTTAGTAGTGACGCAGGTGAAGCATTTCTCAATTAATCTATTAATGAGTATCGTTACGGTGGTTTTAGATGTTACTTTGCAAATTCTATAACAATTTCTTTACAATTTTACTGAAGCTGAGTTTGATGGAGGTACATACCTAATTAAACATTCTCATTAACTTACTGTCAGTAATGGAAACGTCGACAACGTCTGAGAAGGCGGAGGTACAAGTACTTGCAGGTACTTTTCTCAACTCAATTTTTCTAAGGGATTCATGCCGAGTGCCACCATCGGCTTGCTCCTACAAATAAATTTAGATTATTTTTTCTCTTCTGCAGAAAAACGTATCAAACAGGGTATTTAGAGAAGTAAATGCTTTTTTATTAATAATCGGTAAAGATCGTTCGTAGAAAATAATTCGTAAAAATTATTTAAATACATTTGAAGAAATAATGGTAAAGTTAACCTTCCAGTTGAGGGCAACACACACCTTATCGAATCCCCATCCGGTGACTACGCCAATAGCACCATCTGTCAGGGTAAATGTCTGAGGTGGGAGACGTAAACTGTTTACTACATTTGTGATTCTGAAGGGTTCCTTTGCAAATACAATTGCTATATCGTTTTGTCTCGGGCTCGCTACGTAGTCTGGATGCTGTATGACTTGCTGGATGGTGGAAGTAACGCCGCCCGAAAGACTAGAAGAGGATCCCGCTCGCAGTGTGAAGTTGTCTTGGCTCCACTGTAAAAAATGATTTGGGTAAACTTCAGTGATAATTCTTGTAAAAAATAATAATAATTAACACTAAACTAAGAATCTCTGATTTAAATGTTTCGTAATGATATAGGTACCTTAAAACTGTTTTTAGAGTACAAAAAAGAATGAAATCAGTTTCAGTCGCAGAATTTCAAGATTCTAATTAAGTTAGGAATTTCCACCATATATCTTACTATAGACATTATTATAAATTACATAATAAGTAATAAGTACTTATTTTGTTTAATTTTATTTACTAAGCTAACCAGGTCAGTCGACTAGACTTAGGTAGCTGCCCTGGATTTTCAATATGCCCCAAATTCTTACGTAAAACAATAAGCCACGGTAAGTATGTGCCAGGAAGAGATGAGGCTTCCCACACAGCGCTGAATGTAGATGTTGGGTCTTGGGTAATGGTACACCAGAGATACCATATAAGGTGCCTCGGTAATATCAACGTCGGCACCTCCTGTGATGCGGCCTTCTGGAGCTGCTGACGCTAGAAATAAAATAGGCAGAATAGAATAACTTTGTTACAGAGATAGTATTTTTTCGACAAACTTTTGCAAACCGATTTTTTTGTCTCCAGGAAAGTTATAAGATCCGAGCCATAACGGAGTCTGAGGCAATAGCATAAAACATTTATCAAACAAATTATAAGACAGAAGGATCACTTCCTTTCTGGCGTCGAGTATCCAAAATAAGCTCCAGGATCTGGGTAGGCTTATCTTGAGAAGAGGATAGGACCCCCTGTGACGATGAGAAGACAGGCCTACTTGCTCAGAAGATACAAGCTTCTCTTAATTTTTGGATAGTCATATAATCTTATAAATAACAATTAAGTATACATTTAATATTACATACCAGCGCATAACGCTGCGAGCGCGAAGCAGAGTGTTTTGCAAACCATTTTGACAGAGACACCGGACAATATAATCTGAATTCAGACTTGTATTTATATACATATGAATTAAACAGATTAGACTCATTATTTTTATCGTTGCGTGCAATAGTATACAGGTTGTTTAATATTTTTAATAATTAAGATTTTGAAGTTTATATATAAGCGTAGTCCAAACGCAAAAGGCTATGCTGTAATAAAGATAAAATAATAAATTTGACTATATATATGAATAAAAAGGTGTTGTGAGACATAGGAATTAAACATTACTTATTTAATAAAATAAAATACGAATGTACTACACTATTGTTACATTTACATAATTTATTAATTGCCAATCTCCAATTTATTACTGATCGGCTTGATTCTCTTTCTCTCTACGCAGAGACATTGCGTCTCTTTGCGTTTTCTAAAAAGTGTACCTACTATGGTGAGTGTTCTGAAGAATTGTTTGGGTTGATCCCTCCTGCCTCGTTTCAACACTGTAAGAGCCGCATCAACTCAAAATTCCATCAACATCACCTTGATGGCGTCTTCCACGGTCCGTTTCAAAAGGCACTTACTTTTGCGAATTAGCGAACTGTGGAATCAACTCCCAGTGGGGGTCTTCCCTTCTCCAACTATTCAAAGTAAGAGTGTAGGTACTCCTCTCTCAAAGGCCGGCAACGCACCCAATAAAACTGGGTGTCCATGGGCTGCGATGATTGCCCTTTTTGGGCGTCCCGTAGGCTCTTTTGCCTCCTATTATATAAAAACTGCATAAGTTGAATGTAATATTTTTGTTTGATAATATGTAGTTTAAAGCAGTCTGCTTATACTTATTAAAATATATTAATTATTTTTCCAATCCGTGAGATAAATCGCGACAGCAATCTTGCACGTACAAATTTATCTATTACCTAAAGTGATAAATTTTAATATAAATTAATACCAATCTCGAATTAATTTATTTGAAATTCTTATTGATTATAAAATAACTCTCCGAAAAGGAAGTAGAATTTTGACAAATATTATCACAATTTTCTGGACATGTTTGATCATTTCATTGCCGGCTTTCGCATTTCCCATACACAGTGGAGTCAAAAGTGGTCAGTTCTACCATAAAAAAAGTATGTATTTAGTATAACGCAAAGTACCTACTACTCAGTAGAACTTGATTGGTTCTTAGGGTGAGATCTATAGTGCGCACTTAGACTTTGCTCTGACTTAACTATCGAGCTAAGACACAGTCGGTATTTAAAGAGCAAACTGCGAATCTCTCCCTAGTGTTGGCTTAGCTTAATCTCAAGTCCACGAAATCGACGACTTACCAAAAACTTTGACTATAAGCCTAACAAAAATAATGGCCCAAAATTTGCTTTACCATCATATCTTTTACTGGACTTTTTATTTTTGTCGGTTTTTAATGAACGGTGTTGCCATTTTGTATCGGAGTTCCATAGACTTTGGGAAAAATAGAATTTGAATTCAAAGAAATTATAAATGATCTTGATAAATACCTATGAAATGCATGAATTAAAATAATTACACATTATTATGGTATTTATTGTTGTTTATTTATATTATTTATGTAATTGTTCAAACCCCATTTCTGAGAAATCTTAAAAATAACTGGTGTGATTTTGTATGTCACCTGGCAGCCCTGGCATATTATAGTGACAACGGGGGGCCTCATAGCCTAGCGGTCTTATTAGGTGGCAGCTAGGTGAGGGGTACCGGGTTCGATTCCCGGTTCGAGGGCAAGTTTTAATTTAATTTAAATTTGTTCTCGACCTTTGGGAGGGTTGTGCGGTACCGGGCGAGTACCTAAACCGTACATGATGGACATGGTCGAATTTCTAAGGCAAAAAGCACGAATGATAAAAATCTCATACTTGACGCTGGCTAATGCACAAACCGTGCCAGAGCCATTTAAAAAAAAAAAAAAAAATAGTGACAACGAATGCCAATGGACTTTGTATCGAATGAAAAATTATGTCGAATCAAAATCCGCCTAAGTCGAATTCCTCCATAAGTTGAAAACTCTATAACTCGAATTTTTTGGCGTCTCCCTTGATGTTCGACTTATAGAGGTTCTACTGTATTAAAATCGAATACAAAAATCGATTTTCACTTTTAAAAAAATCGATTATTTTTCACATCCCTATTAATTTTATAAACTTAATCGGCCATTTTGAATGTGGTTTATGCTAGACTAGCGGTAATTAGTTTTACAGTGCAAAGTTTACTTTATAAATCCGTTTCTTTTTTATTTTCACGTGAAAGTGCGTATCCGGAGCAAACCTCACTTGGAGGTGTTCCAATGAAGGTCCTCCGAGACTCCTAAATAATTAGTATCGTCAAAAAAGTGCGATGGTATTCAAAACTGTTACCATTAATAATTTCTGATTACTATGGGGTCAAGACATTCTGACAATTCAAGCAGACTAACGAGATATTAACGCAATCGTTTGTGGCACACATATTGGGACGATCCCCCAGATAGTTGCACATAAATGTGACGATCATTCAATCATACTTTAGTGATCTTACATGGACCATTAAATTTTTCAGTTAACTTGTTAATTATACATCAAAACGTGTTTCATATCTTTTGCCTGCTCGTCCATCCTACTTTTAGCTATTTGTCTTACTTCTATCAAATCCTGATTCTCACTAGTATGAAGATCTATAGCATAAAGTTCACTCTAGGCGGACTCGAGTAACAGCCAAATAATAATTAAAACGGACTCTCACCCATACTTTCCGAAGCAGTAAAATTTAAAGCTAATTGAACTTTACCGATAACAGATTTTCAAGACTTGTTTTCATGATTTTCAGAGACTGTAAAACAGTCAGTTAAAACGGACATTAGACGCTCTACTTGCCCGTTACCATGACAGACGACACTGTCGATTTCATGTAATTCAATAGTTTTTCTTTACAGTTTTTTTTTTTTAATCTAGTCCCGTGAATAAGCTGCCCCTGATCTGATATGATACGCTTAGGTGTACCGAGCATATGGACAAAGCTTTAAATAAAGGGCTTCGCAAGCACATCGCGAAGTTAAATCTTTGACAGAAGTTAGATGTGAATGCGTCAATAATAACAATCACATATTCCTTTGTGATCCTACAACCAGTTAATTTACCGCTCGTGTCTATGTGTATGGTATGAAACGTTATGTTTTAGTTCACCATGAAACCTTTGAATTAATTGCCAACGAAAATGTTTGGGCACTATGACGCTACACAAAGTTTTGCTATCAACATAACAATCAGCTAAATAGTTAACAAAATTTCAATTCCGTGTACCCAATAGATATCCCAGACATCCCATCCTTCCATTTATCCCTCCTTTCCGGAGAACGCGTTTTGGCCGAAACTCACCGATGTCCAGATTGAGCATTCTAATAAACGAGCTGGATCTGGACATCCATAGTTGCTCACCTCAGACTTTGAGAGCGATTTTCGTTTAGTGTTTGTTAATTTAAATTTTTATTATCAAATCAAAACATGATTAATTAATTTTATTAGGTACTTCTTGCATGCTATGTTTGCCAGTAAGTGTTTGGCACATTGAAAACTGTATTTTATTTTTCTTGTCAATGTATTAATGTGCCAAGCGTTATCAAGCTTTTATAAATAAAATAAAATAAAAATAAATCAACATAATAAATTATTGTCTTTGTACAAGACGACCGAAGGTTAGCTTCAATAGTATCTTTTTCTATCAATTCTATAATTCAATTAACGTCAGCACTTTTGTTCGGCTTGCAACCATTCATTACTCACACGCGAAGCATTTACTTCCTTGCAATTATAAGGGTTACGACACAAATAACCTACGTGTCGAATTCGAATTGTACGAATCCTTTCAGCCTTTCGGTACTCTATTTAGTAATAAACGTAGTCTTTTAAACATCGTCCTATCATCTTATTAATATCTGATGAAATCTAAAGGCCACGACTAAATTGGAGTAATATAACGCTCGCACAAGACCATCAATTTGTTCCGATATCAATGGCAATGGGTAACTGTCACGCACGGTATTGGAGTTAAGTTCCCGATAATCAACGCAAAGACGGTCGGACCCGTCTTTCTTCTTAACAAGAAATGCAGGGCTAGAAAAAGGCGAAGAGCTCGCACAGACTTTCGTTTCGCATTACGCTACGTTCAGAAGGAGCCAACCTTTACTGTTGACGTTGTACAAGTTTGTTAAGATATTTTTAGATTAATTTGTAACGTAATTTGTATTAACGATAGTATTAGAATTTCCACTAGTAAAATTTCCTTTATATTTTGTGACAATAGCCCTTAGTCTTTCAATATCGTTACGCTCAGTTAAGTCGGTGCAAATTTTACCCAACTCTGTACGCGTAGCATCGCGTAAAATCTTAGCGCCGTCGCTATTAAGGGTAAACATCAAACCGGGTGTTTTAAATATCTCTCTACCTAAGATTACGTCATACTGCAGCAAAAGTTAATCAACAATGACAAACGTTATTTCGGTATGGAACCCTACAAACTTCTTTTTAATCAGGGAACATCCTGAACCACTGTCAATCAGTGCTTGCAAAGTATAACTGCCTTATGCAAATTTTGATTAGAGGCTGTACAAACGTCGACCAATTTTGATTGTAAATTGCAATCTTTAAATTTTTATTCTCGTGAAATCAAATAAATAAATCAGTGGCGCTACAGCCTACAGGCCTTCAGGCCTCAGATACCTGAACCCGCGATCAGTTACATTATAAAACAAATAAAATTAGAATGTCCAAGTTTGTGGCAATATGAACATCGCGTTCTACTAACTATTGGCTGTTCACTAGATTTATCAACAGACGTGCGAGGGTGGGTACCCTCATTTTTATTTTTATACGTAAAAATAAACAATGTCGTTTTAAATGTCCTAACTAATCAAAAAAATGGCAACGACCTCTAGTTAACTCGCACATTTTAGGGTGCTTAGAAGCATTATATTCACCACGGACCTCAAGTGTGAATTTCACTTAAGGTTTAATGTTAGGCGTATTTAAATGTGACACAAAACTAGTCGGAGTATTTTTTAAGTAAATCTGTGCGTACCTTAACATCACAATTTTATTTGGACTCACCCAAACTTGTCTCCAGCCGGTCGATCAGCACCATTTTGTTAGTGGAATACCTATTCAATGTAGGTCACCGCGTAGTCACTCGTCAAGTCTTGAAACGTCCTAATTCCAACAAACTGAAGAGCAAGTCAGTCCTTAAACTCTTCCTAGGTACGAACACAACACACCACACCCACAACGGGTACGAACATGGAGCCCACGACAACAACAGAACAAACGACGGTAGATAAATCTCACTAGATTTTAGCGTCCTTTTATCACCCACACTCGAAGGCTTCTCTTTTAGAAGTTCTAGGTATTTTGGAAGCTCTATATTTTGAAATCATGTTACCATAATTCAGGCGTAAACGTGCTGGGTCCGTCGTCTTATGACGTCGATGGACCCGCCGCTCTATTTCCTTGAGCTTCATAATCTGGTGTGAAATATTCACAATTTCCAGTAGCAGGAATTGCGGTAGGCACGCAGGATGAATTTTGTATCGATCTCACTTCTGATGTCAGAAATTCACCGCGATTAATAATTACAAAGTTAGTATCACTACCGTCGCCCGACATTATTACTTAATATTTAAACACAGTCAGTGCGCACATCCGGCGCAGGCGCCGATCGGAAAGCAACTCAAGCTCTTCACGACCGATTCTATGCATTACTGACAGCTTGACTTTGACAATTGACACAATGAGACTTTACAACCTGTAAGATGTCTATGATATTGCGTGGTGTTGCCATTGTAATCAAACAATTACGCCGTGTTCTGTTATAACCTAATCTCTGACATATATTTAGTTAGGTATATCAATCCGTCAATATCATGCGTGCTATATCGCGAGCACTTTGTTGATCCGAAAACCTATGTTGATCCGGGTGGTTTTTGTTGATCCAATATAATATTTTTCATACAAATGTGGTTCCGACCGGATCAACGATTTACTCCGTTGAAGTTAAGTTAGGAAACGCAACCGAAATGTTGATCCAATATACAAATCCACTCCGATAGTTGTTGATCCGATTCAAATGGGCCAATCAGAAGTCAGCAAGTCCTCCTACTGGACTTACCTAAGGTATATGGATGGTTTAATTCCTATAATTTATTGCAAGACCACCTAATCATTTTTTAGATTCAACGATGGAAATATCGCCAAATCCTGAGGAATCTTCAAATGCAGTTACTGTTCAAGTTGATGTCCATCATCGGCATTGTTCACAACTCAGTGCATCAGTTGCTACCACAAACCATGTCTGTGTGAATGAAACTCAAGCAACGAAATATGATGTTTCTTCAATCCACCCTGGTTATCCAAAAACAGCTGCAGAGCGAATGCGAGAGTATAGAGCTCGAAAAAAAAAGAAACTCTAACGGTGAATCATCAAAAACAGAAAAGATCAGCCGCAGAGCGTGTTAAAGAGTGTAGAATCCGAAAAAAATCGAACATCTCGGAACACATTAGCCAAAGTCAGAACTTGGTTGAGTCAACGTTATTCATTCAACAATTAGAGCATGAAACTAATTATGTAGCATACACGGATTTTCATCGGCATAAACTGGCTCATGATGAATTTCAAAAGAAATTTGTTCGAAATTCATTTGGTCATATGTGCTCAGTTTGTGAAAGACTATGGTTTAAAGATGACTTACGACCTTCATCCCTTCAACATTGTTCAATCTTGAAAACAATAGTTCCTCATCTTAACATAAATGACGTTGCTGTATGTAATACCTGTGTGACATTTTTAAATAATAATAGTATTCCTGTGATGGCATCTTATAATGGATTTAAATTTCCGAAGAAACCCGATTATTTACCGCCATTAGACTTAATATCTGAACGATTGATTTCTCCACGTATCCCATTCATGCAGATTAGGAGATTAAGACACGTTAACGGTGAGTACGGTATTTATGGACAAATAATTAATGTTCCTGTGTCTATAGATTCAATGGTTCGTACTCTCCCTAGAAGTTTATCTGATGATCACTGCATCAATGTGCACATTAAACGCAAGAAAATCCATAAATCCAGTTATTTACATGGTATAATAAACAAAGTTACAGTAAAAATTTGGCTCCAATTTTTATTAAAGTCGCCATTATATACTATGTATGATTTTAAGGTTAACGAATCCTTTTTTGAAAACAATAACATCGATGCTGTGCCTCAAGATGAAATAAGTGAACACATACCAATCGAAGAAAGTTTGGTATCTCAGCAGCAAACATTGATGTGGAATGAAGAAAAATATTTAAGATTAGCACCAGGAGAAAAAAATCTTCCACATAGTTTACTTTTTGACGAACACGCGGAGGAATTATCTTTTCCTGCAATATACTTGGGCCTCCGACCGTCGAGCTGTTACTCCATAAAAAAAAAAAAATGTGCGTGTACTAGTGTACACACGTTAGAAGTGAAACTTCTTTATGACCCTATTTTTCGAAAAATTATTTATATGCAACTTTACAGAAATTGGTTAAATAAAGTTAAATTAGATAAAGTTTAACAAAAGGCTTTTAATATCACAGACTTGAATACAAATAATACAATTATTTCATTTTACCTTATTACCACTAAGATTATTACAGAATTTCATAAATTGTAATAGAATTTTTAGTATCATTGTTATAGTTATTATAAATTTTTGTTATTAATGGTTTAGAATCTCTTCGAATCAATCGTGGTAGGGTCAAGAAAAAGACGCGCGTAACGGTCAAATGTGACGCGTAACCGAAACATGTGACGCGTAACCGAAAAATGTTACACTAAATTTTTTTCCAACCCCGATATAGAAGTTTCACTTCAAAAAAGCGTGTAACACTCGGGGACTTCCGCGGGGAAAGCTATTGCACAGCATTTTTTATCAACTTATGCAATTATAACGAATTATTTAGTTATTTTATATTTAGGCAGTATTTTTTTTCTTTAATATTAATTCAATCTACCAGACTCAGACTAACACGCCTATATAGTCTGTCTCACTCTATCGCGTACAGGCTGCAACGGCCGCGCTTACGCTACGTCACCGATCTGGTCAGAGAGATGTGAATACGCAGTGCGTTGTGTCGTTCGTTAGTATATTACGTCATCGTGTGTCAGGTTATTTTCGTTACGGAATTTCTTGATTCGGTCGCCGCGCTCAAAGCCCGAGATAAAATGTATACAATAGCTTAAAATTCTCCCCTTTTAGTTTATGAACCAATACTGCGTAAATTCTAAATTCCTTACAAAATGTGGCAGCAGCAAAAGCAGTCAAGTTTTTTTGAGCCTAAACATTGTGGTAGTTAACATTTTAATATTTATGCATACCGTTAGTTCATTAATAATTGCTCCGGTCCTCCAGCCGTGTTCGAGTGTGACGTCAGCGAGATCACTGTATGGATGATCACCGAAATATAGAACTTGATGGCCACTACAACCTTTGAAATTAAAAAAACGGGATAAAACATTATACCAATTTGAAGCTTATACATTTATAAAAAGGTTTTAATTAGCTAGTCTTTTTTTTTTTAAGTAAGGGTAATACGTATATTAACACATATCAATACAAATGACAATAGTCATCAAGTAGCCAAATATTTTGTCCTTGTGTCATTATAAAAATAAATAAACGAGAGTTATGTAATCTAACACTAGTTAAGTTAATATATATATATGTCGCAGCCAACTAGCTTAATTAGCCGTTCAATTAACAGCCTAGACTTTTTAACTAAACGGCGCCGTTTAACTAGCGGCCTGAATGTTCTGAGATGTTCAGCCATTTGATCAAACAGCTACGCAAATGACTTGGATAGATGACGTTTCATTACTTGCCTAGCCTGTTGACTGTTAATTTAAATTTAATTCTAATTCTAATTCTTCTCTTCTGCCACTCTCAAACTCGAAACGAAACTCTTTAAACTGTCAATATGGCGTCGGCAAACCACAACTTTGATGGTGTTTTTTCAAATTTTCATGAAAAACAACAAGTACAAAGGAAGAGTGTAGTGAATAATAATGTGAATTTAACTCAAGCAATTTAATTTTAAAAGAAATATTTTTTGTCATATGTTTCATCTTTTTTATTTCTGCCAAATAATGACTCCATCGTACGAATTGCCTAGGCATTAGCCAGCCAGCTTATTAAATGTTATAACAAAGGCTACGGCTGAATATCTTTCATGTCGCTAGTTCAACGGCGCCGTTAAGTTAAAAATCTAGCCTGTTAATTGAACGGCTAATTGAGCTAGTTGGCTGTGACATATTTATTAGTTAATAATTAGAAGCGCAAACCAAATAAATTGGAAAACGTCAGTTTAGTAATAAATGTGCCCTAAGTCTTTCATACACTCATAAATTGTAATATAACATTCTCGTTTCCAATAATGTCCGATAGGTCGACTACACCTATATTTTTTTATAGGTAACAGAAGTGTCACTTACATTTAAGAACCCTTAAATAAGTCAACTTAGTTTTTTATAAGTTTGCAACCCCACTACCCCTAATTTGATGTTAGTTATTAACTCATGTTTTAAACGATTAAAGCCAGTTGAAACCTAGCTTCATAAAAAGTCATTTATTTGAAAAATGAATATCGAACTTCAACTACTACCTCGAGACAGAACATTTTTTTGTGAAAGCGTGTTTATAAATAGATCTTCATAATAAGTAAAATAAGTAATTAACTGGTAAGTACGGCAACGTCGCATTCAGCACAAGCATAATTTAGTTTACATGTAGTGAATTTTATCTATTTTTGGATTATTTCATAATCAATATACAATTATTTCAATTTTAAGCGTCATATTTTATATTCATTACACCATTAATAAGACAACCTAAGTGTTTCGGTTGTTCGTTTTTCTTTATCTTAGTTTGCTGCCAGCATGAAGTGTCTTTTAAATAATTATGAAATTCAGATGCGTTAACAGAATAAAATACATAAATAATATAATAAATTTGGTTTTGAATCAAACTTGTATCTACATTAAGTACCTACTTAAGGATCCCCCTCAAATTAAAAAATTCCATTTCATTTCAACCACATACTTTGTCGAATTTCTTTCTTTGCAAATTTGTTTTCTTTAAACTCTATCTAAACGCGATCAGTAATAACAGGGTCAAATGCGATGAATTTTTTTCAAGTTAATATTTGTTTTACAAAAATTTAAATATTCAAAAAAACTTACACAAAATGAAAGGGACTGTTTGTGACTAGAAACAGCTTCTTTCCTTCTTTTTGAAGAAGTCGAAAGTATTTTTTAAGACCTGAATTTGGTCTCACGTATTCCTCCACGTTTTGAGCAACGATTTTGTGCATGATCGGATGACAATGTTGAACAGAGTTCTGAAAAAAAGAATTAAAATATTTTTTATGTCGCATTAATTCAACTAAAAATTTTATTGAAATTCATAAAAAAAATATACGCTATATATATGTATATATAAAAAATGGTGCGTGTACTTATGTACGCGCGTAAGAAGTTATAGTTCTTTGGCTTTCTTTATTTTTTTTAAATATGAAATAATTAATAATCAATATTAGGCGTTAATAATTTAACAATATTTAATAATTAGTATATTATTCAATTAATATTAATAATAATAATTATTATATTATTAATTCAATTTAATTACTAGGTATGTTTCATAACCTTTTAACTAAGTATAAATAGGTCTTTGTGAAAAAGCATTGCTAAATTTCTTTGACAAAATAATTAAAACTGCTTTATTTGTTTAATACGCGCACGCTCGGTGCCCATACTGAATTTTGTGTCACAGGTGCGCGCGCATCGTAAAATTTCACTCTCATAAATTTTTCATAACGCGTCTAAAGAAGTATAACTTCAAAAATAAATATAATATTTTGATTAAATTCATAAAAAAAACTTAATCAAAATAGCATGATACACTCTGGCGACTTAACGAAAATAATTAATTGGAGAATAATAAGAAACTTGTATAGGAAAAATTTTGAATGTCTCCTTCATCATTATGCTCATGAAATTGTAAGATAGCACTTGTTACATTAACAATGCAATCTGAAATGAGGACTCAAAAGAGCTGGTTGCGAGAAAACTTACAACAATAATATAAATATGTTTTTAGAACAAAATGTATCATACAAACTTCTTGAGATAATTTTAATACTATATCAATTCCTATTCATGACAAAATGTATTTAAAGAATGTAGTTAAACTATAAATACAGATACTCTCAAATGAAAATAAGATAATAAAGCAAATACTATCTTGACATCCAAAAAGAGTATCTCTGGGTGATAATCTATATGATTCTTATTAAAATATTCAGCAACATTACACAGCAAAACCATTTCTGGTACAGAGAACAAATCTGCTAAATGAACCATCTTTGCTATATTTGTCTGAAAAAATTTAAATTTTAAGGAATTTTCAATAATAGTATAATGAATTCTTCAGTCATAAATTTGATTTTCGCAGCTACTAAAGAACAGACTTTAATTCCTGAAGGATTCAAACCTATTGAAATAATGACTAATGGGCAACCTATTCACTGCCCATCTCATTAAATTTGTGCAATAAACTCCATTTAAGTTTTTATTTTCAAATAATACATATTTGTAATTAGTATTACTTGATAAATTAATGATTTCTATACTTAACATATATTTGTAGTTTTTTTTTCGACAGTATTTCTCAAGTTTTAGGGTCTTTTCAATATTGTTTCATGAAAAATATGTTTTTTTTGCATTGATTTGCTATGTAATATTTTGGTAGCAAGCTAGAATTGGACCTAATTAGATATAAATCAATCCATAACATAGACGTAAGAAATAAAGTCCAAATTATATAAACAAATATTTGATTTAAACTAGGACACATGTTGTTCAAAACTATACAAACATGCGCATACTAACATACACTTCATAAAAGGGGAGATCACAAATGAATGATTGCTTACAAGTGCTGTGTTCATTATATCAATACTTTAATATATTTCACATTCATGCTTACAACACAATATTTTTATAGAACTAAACATTGAACTAGTAATTTATTTTCAATATGAAGTGATTTTTAAATTACACATTAATATTATAATTTTGTATACATATAGTCTAGAATAAATGTCCAAACTAATCCTATATGTATATTATGTCAGAGAACTAGTTTTAAGCAATGTGGGTTATCCACAAAAGATTGCCTACTTCCTAAAAAGAAAATATTAGCAGTAAAATGAGAATATAAACATATATATAATTTTTGGTTTCAGGTTGTACAACATAAATCATATCTTTACCTTGTGAGCCCTTGCGTCACCTTCAACATATGCAATAGGTATAATTCTATTTTTGTACAGTTTAAGAACTTCCTCAGTTGGTACAGGTGTCAACCCTCTGTAAACAGCCCCAAACTGTATTTGTAGAAATGAATCTAATTTCAATAGTAATCCCTTTTCAATGTCATAATGCAATCCTCGAACAGCAAAGTCGGGTTCGTACTCCAGATTAGCTATTCCAGCAGGGTACTGAAAATAAATAAAATTAACTAAATACAAAATAATTACAAAATAACTTTGAACACTTACTATCACATATACATCACAACATGTCAATTAGAAAAGCAAACTAACTACATATAAATACTAGAACTCACCTCTAATTCCTTAGGGAAGTAAGGGAAAATATAGGTTATTTAATGAACACTTATTTTCACCAATCTCGAGTGTATTTACAAGGCAAGGCTGTCAAAACTTTATCGAAGATTCAAATTTTCTTAAAATCTGCATACATATATACTGCATGTTAATGTGTTTTTTTTTTTATTGAATGATTACTGAATGTATATAATGGAAAACAGAATATTTATGTGAGATAATTTTGATGACATATTATTGTTTTTGTTTATAAAATATTCTTACCTTGTATTTTTCGAGTAGCATGTCCCGTCCCAGATTATATAGTAAATGTTCAAGACTGGGCTTATAATGATCAAGTGTATAATCATAATCAAACCCATATACCTTCACCTCAGAAAGATCAAGCTCATTGCATGCGAAAACTCCTTGGGGATTGACATCTTGTGGGAGCTTTTTAGCTAAAAAATTAATGTTGTATAAAAACTATTGTTTGATAATTTTACTGTAAATAAAATGTTTATATAACACTTACAACGACACTTTAGTTTTGTGCGACAGTACGCTTCATTTAAGAGTTCCCTAGAGGAAAATCTTTTCGCAGTTATAAAAAAACAGCATAAAACGTCTTTATGTGTTAGACTGCGTTTAATTTTTAAAAATCTGCTGGCACATGAAGTATTCATATTAAAAGAATAAAAATAGCACTACTTTCTTTAAAATTTCTTACGTAAAACTCGTGTTCATAATTAATAATAATTTTTCAAATTTACGGGCCACTAATACACATTTTTTTTAATTTATAAGCACGAATTGTTTCGTTTCTATTATTTCAACTTCGCGTAACAGTAAGATAAATAAACACTTGTTCACACTTCACACCAGTGTTAACAACCTGAAGCCAGGCAGTTATCGTACCAGGGCCGTAAAATTATCGTATATGTGATCCATATACGATAAATTATCGTCTATGATATATAAATTATCGAAAATGGCTAAAAATACTTTAAAAAATCATATGAAACGTGAAAATATAATGTTGCAAACGATTTATAGTTTAAATCTTGTAAACTTGTGTTTTTCAAATTGAAAAAAAAAAAATAATTCAATCTCTTCCAAAATGGAACAAAAATAGGCAATATTTTCTCGTTGAACAATATGGTGTTCGCTCTAATGCTCTCGCTCTATGGTGTCCGTAAACATCGCATATTTTTATTTTTATCACTTTAAACTCGTTAGGTATTAAAATGTTATCGAAGACTTCCAAATCTGCGTCACCATACAAATCGTGATTTTTTTGGCTGTGCATTCTGATACGTTTTAGTGTTTGTACATTAACGCTTTGTTCATCTGCTGTAGTTGCCTTGTGACAGCATAAGTTCCTAATAGAAAAATAAGCCAATAGATGGCACTCATACTAAAAACTGTAATTGTTATTGGGCTATCTGTGTAATCATCAAATTTTTTATCAGACTGGATATTATCGTACAATCTGCGTACGATAGTCATGTACCATCGTACATCGTACGTAGTTATGAAATTATCGCAAATGTACGATAATTATCGTACGGTTGTGAACCCTGCTTCACACTACAAAAGTTTTTTTTTTTTGTCTCCTTTATGACTTTGGCACGGTTTGTGTATTAGCCAGGGTCAAGTAGGTATACGATTTTTGTAAGTCGCTGTTTTAATTATTTACAGTTTATGAATAATAAAAAACGAAGGAAACTAATCGCGACTTAACATAGATGATTGAAAACGCATTAAATTTACAACAAAATCAGAATAGTTACATAAGGGGAAAAATAAATCAAAATTATAGCTTAATGTTATTATTTACAATAAATATACTTATAATACTATATACAAGGGGATTTAAATCTCGAAGAAGTAAAGAAATATTGGTAGAAAGGGGAACAGATAGAGATACTAAAGAAGTGTATAAGGAAGAATGGTCATATTTAGGACAAGAAAAGAAAACATGATTCAGGTCAGAATAGCTCTCGCCACACTCACAGGCGGTACTAGTTACGATACCAAGTTTGTGCAAATGAACTGGAAGGCTGTTACGTCCTAGACGCATACGGATTATAGTAGAAGTGGTGGTTTTACCAAGCGACAATTTGGCAAACCATGGCTTCCTGGGAACGGAAGACTGTTTAGCATACAAGAAACGACCCTTAATCCGGCCTTTCTCTTCCCAACACATATTCCACGATTTGTGGGGATATATGCCGGGCAAAGCAGCAAGATCATGGCCAAAATTCTTGTACGGGTGTACGTCACCGGTCTCAGTAGCACTGTTAGCCAAACTGTCAGCTTTTACATTTCCAGAGATACCACAGTGACTAGGTATCCAACAGAATGAAACTAAATAGTTGTGTAATTGGCAGGGCAACAGCTTTCTCTTACATTCAAATATTACATGAAAAAATGGGTTAAGTTTTAGTGAAAATTTTGCTAAGCTCTGTAAAGCACTTAAGGAATCGGTAAATATAACGGTTTTTTTGAGTTTGAAACACAACACATATTCAAGAGCTTTTAGTAGTCCAAAACATTCACCGGTAAAGACCGATGATTCCGGAGGTAATTTAATTTTCTGAACTATGTTGTATTGTTTGTGAAACACTCCAACACCAACACACCCATTGGAGTGTTTAGATGAATCTGTATACATTTAATGCCAGTTAGGCCATTTGTTATTGACATTGCAATTGAAAATTGCATTGGCATTAAAATCAGATTTTTCAATGCCAAGAGAAAAGCAAATCTCTGGAGAAAGAAGAAGAGAATCGAAGAGCTAAAGAGGAAGTACATTAAAGGAATGAGTTGGGGCTTGTAATTGTTTGAATTTCAGGAAGCTTTTTAATAGACAAGGTAAAGGTTTATGTGAAGAGGGTAATTTTAGAGAAAGAGACTCCAGTTTGGAGATGAGGGGATGATGGAACTGGACAATTCTAAAAATGAATCTATCTGACAGATATTGACGTCTTAAGTTTAATGGAGGGTCACAACATTCTATTTGCAGAGCATTAACCGGGCTTGATTTCATGGCACCAGAAACAATCCTCAAAGCCCTAGACTGTATGAGGTCTAGTTTTCTAAAGCCAGCTACATTACCTGGATCTAAGAAAAAGGTCCCAAAATCCAGTACACTTCTAATTACAGCATTATACACCAACCTCAGTGTGGCCGGGTGAGCACCCCACCAAACTCCACTAAGACATCTCAGCATGTTCAACTGTCGCTCACATTTACCAACTACAAAATCGCAGTGTGGTTGACCTGTTAGTTTAGAATCAAGTATAACTCCTAAGAACTTTACTTGATTATAAACGGGTAATATATGACGATCATATGTTATAGTAGGTGAGGGAGGAGTTCGGGATTTAGTGAAAAGTACAACGGAACTTTTTGAGGGAGACAGATCTAGGCCATTTGCATCCATCCAGGATTTCAGCAATAATAAAGAGGAGGAGACATGTTGTTCAGCAATACTTACCCACATATTAGAGGCATAAATAACTAAGTCATCGGCATATTGTAATAAACTAACTGAATCTCCGATTGAATCTTCTAGGTCATATGTATAAATATTGTACAATAAAGGGCTCAGAACAGACCCTTGTGGCAAGCCCCTCCATACCAGCCTACTAGGCATATAAGGGCCGCCAACATCTAAAATAATTTTCCTGTCCGAAAGAAGATTTACAATGAAATCAGTTAAAAAATAAGGAACCTTTAATTTATTTAATTTACTTTTTAGAATATGTAACAAAACGTTATCATAAGCCGAATTAATATCCAAGAAAGCAGCGACTACTGACTTTTTATCTGTGAAAGCATTACGAATGTCCGTAACTAATATGCCTAAATTGTCACATACACTTTTACCTTTTCGAAATCCAAACTGAGTTGGGGACAGATATTCGTTATTCTCTATGTACAAGCCGATTTTTAATTAAATGTTCAACAACTTTTGTTATCACCGATGACAAGACAATCGGACGATACGATTTAAGATCAGATTGTAGCTTAGACGGTTTTAAAAATGGCAGCACTATTTGACTACGCCAAGATGGCGATATGTCATTTGTCAATAGAACTTTATTTATTAAATTTAAAAAGAAATTTAATCCATTTTCACCAAGGTGAGACAGAAATGAATATGGGATCCCATCTTCCCCAGGTACACTGTCTTTGACGTAATTTAATACACCTTTTAATTCCACTAACGTGAAAGGTAGATTTAGAGAGGAAGGGGCGGCATCAGAGTTATTTTGTTTAGAAGAGTGGATAAAATCTCTAAGTGGAGCAGAAGGAGGAGCCAAGCGATCAAGGAATTGATCAGCTAACTCTATAGGAAGTAACGACGTGTTAGAAGGATTGACAGCTGACCTAAATCTTTTGATATTTCGCCAAATGACAGTTGCATGTGTTCCAGGTGATAAGGTGCTACAATATTTCCTCCACCCCTCAGATTTCTTTTTTTTAAATAGCTTTTTAACTTCTTTCATCACAGTCATCAAGGTCTCGTAGTTTTCCATAGACATATCATTGCGATAATTATGCTCAGCTGCCTTGCGTTTTTTAATACTTGTGGTACATTCTTCATCCCACCATGGTGGAGATGGCAACTTATTACTACGCGGCTTTTTCTTTGGAAAAACATTATCAGCCGATTCTAATAAAACAGTTTTGAAATAATTACTAGGGTTAGGGTTAGGGTTGAAGGACTCCTTTCTCCGCAATTAGACTCGAGGTTGGTCCGTTGTGCGTACGAAATAATTACTATCCGTGACATAAATTTCTGAGCAACTATTAATTTTCTCTTCTACTAATAAAGTGTATTGACTCCATTTAGAGTCTGAGTTTGAGGCGAGAGTTATGAATAAACATGTTACTATTTTTTTTACAGGGAAATGAAATGATTATTGGATAATGATCACTATTGTAAGATGAACACAAAGTAGACCAAGATAGAGAAGATGCTAAATTGGGAGTACAAATGGACAGGTCAATGGCACTAATTGCTTCACCAGGTTTTGTGAGGCGAGTAGGAGAACCTGAGTTTAAAATGCACAGGTTATACATGTCTAAGATATCCAATAATGCATACCCATAACTATTAGAAACCGAGCTACCCCAAGATGTGTGATGAGAGTTGAAATCACCCAGAATCATGAAAGGCGGAGGAAGCACTGAAATTAAGTTTTTAATTTCATTGAAAATTTGCAAGGAGGGGTGAGGGACATAGATAGAGACAAAATAAAAGGATTAAAAGTATTTATCATATATGTATAATTTCATGTTTTTTGTTTATTATACTGCGGCAGTTCCATTGAAGTAGCCTGTCCATGTTGGCCATTATTAATATTAGTGTATGTATGAATTAAATTAGCAGCGTGGGACGGTATAGATAAATTGGGTTATGAAAGTAATTTGATAAGTGTAGTAATTAGCTCTGCTATTGTCTGTGAGTTTACATTAGAGGATGATGGATATGCACAACCATTAGATGGCTCTGGCATATTATAGTCTCTTACAAGAGACTCATGTGCAACATGATCGTAACCTTTACTTTGTTGAGGAGGGGTTCTAGGTTTTTTTGTAAGATGGAGGTGGTGAACCAGGCAAAACTGTATTTCCACCAGGAAGAGATTTATTTGGGATAGAGGATACTATATCTGCAAATGACTTAGATATGGGGGGATGTAGTTTTGATGCTTCAACATAGGACAGGCTATTCTCTGCCATTGATAGTTTAATGTTGGTTTGTCTCAGATACTCTGGGCACTTTTTGCTTGAAGCAAAGTGCAGCCCAGAGCATGAGCAGCAAGAACCGTGGTCTTCCTCCACATTACAAGTATTTCCAGTGTGGCCCTGACCACACTTGTAACACCTAGGCTTTGACCTACATTGGACCTTAGTGTGCCCAAAGCGGCAGCAATTAAAACATTGAATAGTCGGATATATATATATATTAACGGGCATAGAGTTGTAACACATAAATACACGTTTAGGCAAAACTTGTCCATCAAATGTAAACACAACTGTTTGCGAAGGTTTCCATGTAGGTGTGTTGTTTACCATGACTTTATAGTTAAGTCGCCTGAGTTTCAGAATTTCTCCACACCCAATGGGTACGTTAGTGTTCTCCATAATATCCTCAGGAGACCACTCGGTTGGGACTCCCTTAACTAAACCCATCCTTGTAATATTAAAAGTTGGGATAAAAGCCTTCATGTTGTTAGCAGGTAAGCAGTTTGAAGTGATAAAGCTGTTAGCGTCTGTGTAATTATGAAAAGATAGTGTCATTTTATTTCTACCAATACGTTTTAAGCTTCCATTTACAATATTTTTAAAAAGATATTTTTTTAAAAATCTGTCAAACACAACTGGGTGTAAAGTTGTACTATCATTATCATCACGTTGTATTTTCTGCACATGTACCACAAACGGGCCATGGTCATTGGCATCATAACTAGCCCTACCAATTTGTGTGGGGGTTTTAGGAGAATTGTTGGTGGGAGGAACAGGCATTGAAGTAGTATCAGTGCAAGGAATAGCAGGCAAATTAACAGTGTTCTCAGGAAATACATCTTTACATTGACAGTCTGAGTGTTTACTACTTTCAGTACTACTTTTTCGTTTTTTTTTGTCACAATGTTTACAAACTTTGTGGAGATGGCTGCACTTCATCTTCCTTTTAGAAACCAAAGAGCAGTCAGAATCCATACCGGATTCGTTAGAAATCGTGATAAATGCAACCGTGGGGGGCGCCGTGCCCCCCGGGTCCGAAGGCTCGTTCATAAAAATCCGAAAAGCTTACCCCAACTCGAAGAAAGTAGAAGAAAATATAAATAATAATACAAACTACAAATATATACAAGTTTGAACTATTCTGATCACCTAATTGATTAAAAATATTATTTTACAACAAATTCAAACAAAAACTGCGCCCGCCAAATTCGAAGGTTTCCCGCGTTTTTCATGTCAATTGTATTGAAATTATAAACAATCCGCCATTATCCAACTACTTTTCTATTGGTTATAACTTATAAGAGATGTGACATTCTCGATTTCTATTGGTTATAAGTGATGTGTCATTGTCGTTTTCTATTGGTTATAAGTGATGTGACATTTTCGGTAAATTAATTGGATCGATTATTTTCTCATTTGTTATTTTTAAAGTTGAACCTAATCGAATCGATTATTTCCTCATTAGGGATGTCGGAAATGCAATAAAGTATCGATATATATTGTATCGATAATTTTTGAATATATCGATATATCGGTGTGATAGGAAAAAAAAATTATTCCTAGGCCTAATCTACTTCAATCATCTTACATTACTAGATAAATACTAATCAATAGACATCATTTTTAAATCAAGGACAACAATAAAAAATATTAATTATTTATTAAGGCGGAAACATACTACTAACACGCGACGCTACACCACGCCATCCGACGCATGTCAGTACTTATCAATCCCATATATTTAATATGGTCAGGTGCACATATACAACACGCCATGTGATCACACGCGGTAACATCCAATCGATTTGGATCAGCGTGTTGTCGTGTTGTTGACACCAAGCGTCAAACGTTCGAGTTTTTGGCACAAATGTCAATTTATATACATACATATTTTTGGATTTATTTATTTGGCGAAATGAACGACCAACAATTAACTGAGTTGGTGAAACAATATTCTGTTCTATATGATATAAGATTAGCTCGATACAGCGACATACTGAGAAATATTACATATTAAAACAAATGGTGACTTTCACCAGTATAATACGCGAAATAGAACTAATTTGAGTGTACGACCAACCAGGCTCCAAAAGATAAACCACTCCTTATATGGAAATTGTATTCGTTTTTACAACAAACTCCCAAGCGAAATTAGAGTATTATCACTAAATAAATTCAAAGCTGTCGTTAAACGGAAACTAATCAACAAAGCTTTTTATAAATTTGAGGACTACTTAAATGATCCTAATCCTTGGGATTGAATTGCTCCAGTTCAAAGAATTTGTATGACAATTACCTGGCGATTAAAAAAGTTTTTAATTTTGTCTACCTTTCCTCACAATATCAAGCTGACAGGGAACGGCGCCTTCACCACCAAAATATTCCTTAAATTTGTTTCTAACTGAAAATGCATACTCTGTGGAATTTCTACGAATTGGATTTATGTCGTGGTGTCGCGTGTTGGTAATGTGCACGATGGACATCGGGTGTCGACACGTTGCGTCGCGTGGCCTTTTAGTAGTATGTTTCCACCTTTAATCAAACCAATATTTATCTGATACAGACATAAGAAAAACTCTTTGATTTACATGCTCGGCTGTAAGCCGACTTCTGTTATTGGGTACTGCGAGATTTACAGCAGATACCACTCTCTCTGAGGAAACCGAGGACGCAGGCGATATCAAATACTTTAGAGCTATGTCGGAAAGGACTGGAGTAAAATGACGACAATCAAACCAGAATTTTGTAGCATTCTCTTTTCTGGGTATTATAGGCTGATCTAGATATTGCTTTAGTTCGCTAGGCATACCATCACTGGTTGAAAGTAAACTGGAGGTTGCTGCAGCAATATCTATCATAATTTTTTCATGTCCGGACCACAACGACGGCGAAGAATTTTCTGAATTTGGAATTATGGTAGTGGTTGTGGGTCTGAGTTCAGGCGAAAGTTGTCCTCTATGTCTATGTTCTAAACGTATTTCTTTTGATAATGCGGTTATTGCAGTGGAAACAGCTAGTGCTGAATTAAAATGAATACGCTTAAAGCGAGGGTCTAAAATTGTTGCTATAGCAAGATGTAAATGTCGCTCTAGTGGTTCTAGTTTGGCAATAACTAAGTTTAGTAAACTCTTCTGAACAGCAACACCAAATTCAGTGAAAGGTTTTACTTCTTCAAGTCCTTTCTGAAGTAAGTTTGCAATGGGCCAAACTAGAAGTCACGTACTGATCGCCGCTAATTTCTTCAGTAGCTTGCTTAAATGGGGTAAGCAATATTATCAGATCTCGTATGACACTTAACTCTGAAGAAGTTATCATATCAGGTGCATTCCGCCTAGTTGCTAAAATCTTAGCCACAATAGCTGATAATGTATTGAATCTTTCCAACATATCAAGACAAGAATTCCACCTTGTGCTTACTGATTGTATAAGTGTTAATACTTCTCCCTTTTTCTTTTGTCCCTCTTGTTCTGCTCGCAAATCGTCCATTGCGTTCACAGATTGTTTAAAATATGTAACAATGTCTTTGACACGATTGGCAATTTCAAGAACTGGTGCATTATCTCTTGTTGTGCCATCCACTATTAAATTCAGCAAATGCGCCATGCAAGGAATTCTTTTTCCATCTTCAAAAAAATTTCTTCACTGCAGCAACCATGTTAGCACCACCATCAGTGGTAATTGATAAGATGCAATCCTTTTCTATTGTAAACTCGTCGGTAATATTTTCAAAGCATTCTTTTATATAATCAGCTGTGTGCGCCTGCAGGAAAGAAGACCAATATTAGTCCACTTTATTAAATTTATTATAATTTATAATTAACTATTTATTTTATTTTTTATAATTTGATGCATTTATTTTATACTTTACTTACCTGATACATTCTTCGTGCTGTCAATGTCACCATCTCATGCTCAGGAGTGCAGTTATTAGCTGTGTTAAGAAAATGTGCTGTCACTACGATGAAACTTCGTGTCGAGTTAGTAAGAGTTAATATATCACTTGTTAAAGCAATATTATTTATCTCACTTAATTTTTGTTTTAAAATGGCTTTGGTAGTGACGTATCGTTGTTCCATGAGGCCAGTTATCTGGAATGAGAAATGAATAATAAAATAACATTTAAAAATAAAAAGGATAAGATAATAATTTAATATTATAGTTCGCTTACAGTAGTTTGTGATGGAATTTTATAGCGTGGACAAATGACGCTCATAAATCTTTTCAATCCTGATTTTTCTACACAAGATAGAGGCATGTTGTCTTTGCAAATCATGTAGATCAAAGCTTGATTTATTTGGCTAGTTTTATGACCCCCTGCTAAATTGAGAAAAATAATAAAATTAGAACATCCTCATAGAACTAAAATGTAAACAATACAGTAATCTAATATAAAAAAAAATACCTTCATAGCTTGAACTTCTTTCAAACATATCTATGAGTGTAGTCTGTTTCCACAAGTCTTTACTCTGACCATCTTTGGAGGATTCAGTCTGAAAAAAATTATTGAATACTTTGTATATATTTCATTACACTTGTCGTCATAAATAGTATTAAGGTTAAGTGAAAACACCAAAATTTTAATTTATCGATATCGATACTTTTAGTAATTACACATCATTAGTTGACTGGTTATTGGTTATGAACAATTGATATTTAGATTCTAAAGCTACGTTTGATCTTTCACAAATAAAATACTTACACCAGTATCATCGTAAATCGCAATTTCAGACAATTCCATGAAGTTATTTTCTATCTCAGCAGGTTTATTAGTATTGGTAATAGTTGAATTATTAGTAGACGAAACAGGTGAACTAGTTCTTGTTATTGGTGTAATATTCACTTCACTTGACCT